>CM054063.1:321509913-321654469 GCA_028641055.1 Alopecurus myosuroides | reverse complement strand
AGTGTCCCCAGAGCATCTGTACCAGTTGTTTACAAAAACCAGTACAAATGGGTGGGGCATCCGTCCCGGTTATTGCCAACAACCGGGACGAATGGGGCATTCTTCCCGGTTGTTGGCAATAACCGGGACAGATGCCCCCCACTTACTAGTTTTCGGCTACTCCCTGGCACGGGACTTAGCCATTTTGGAAAGGAACGCTCGCGCGGAGGAGATACAGAAGAGGCTGCCAGGCTGCCCCGCGCCACCGTCGTCGCCCGGCCGCCGTCCGCCCCCCGCTCGCCGTCGTCGTCGCCCCGCACGCCACTCCGGCCGCCGTGCACGCGCGCAGAGGTACGTCCTCGCGACTGCGCCTTCTCCCCTCTCTCCCGTGGCCGCGCGGCCGTTTCCTCGTCAGAGGCGTCTCTTCGGCGAGGGTCTGCGCCCTCTCTCCTCTCTCCCCCGCGATCACGAGGAGCACCACCGTGCACGGCCACGGCCACGGCTCTCCGGCGACCAACTCCTAGCGGCACCGCCCCTAAGTGGTTCACGGAGAACCACACTGTTGGGCGCACAAAGCCCCGCGGGCCAATTCGGCCTCAGGCGGGGGATCGATCGCTGCCGGCCATTGCTTACGCCATGGTGACCTCAGCAGGGCGCGGGCGTGGCACCCGCGTGGATGCCACCATGGACGCTGCCCCACGCGTCAGGGGGCAGTTACGCGTGGGTATGACCCCCGCTTGGTAAGAAAAGGTTTTCTTTTAAAACAGATTATAACCTTTATTTGTAAATTCAATATAACTTTGAAAAATGCTCCAATTGAGTCCATTCAAATTTCTATGAACGCATTATTGGAAATATATCTATCTAATGGAATTATGTTTACACAAAATTGAACAATTAAGTTTGCACTTATTAATTAGTTATAGAAATGACTATTAAGAAGTTAAAGTTTGGAAATTCATAGCTTCTATTCTGTTAATCGAAATTGAGAAAACTTGGTCTATAAAAAAATTTCTTAACAAACTCTACACATCCATATTTTATTTGGACATGTTTGAAATAATTAAAAAAAATTCTTAAAAAAAGTTGCTCCATTTGGTAACCTTATACCATAGAGATCGGTACCCCAACCACTTGACTGTAATAGAACTATTTTCTGCTAAGCAAATCAATTCCAAACTGTTTTGCTATTTTTTTTAAACTGCTAAGTCATTTTACTTACTTGCAATTTTTAATTTGCAGAAAGTATGGACCCAAACATGAGAGACGAAGCCGTGGAATACATACTAACGGATTATATCCGCGGGGGCGGGAAAACCCCGATGTCGCACACTGGATGAATAACTCCGGTGAGAGAGATCCGGAGCTCGCCCAAACAGATGGCTCCGGTGAGGGAGATCCGGAGCTCGCCCGAACAAACGGCTCCATTGAGGGATTAGCTTATAACATCGTCGAGGGAGACGATGATGGAGAAGCCAACGACTCCCATGAGAGAGAAGACGACGGCTCCAGTCGAACTTTAGAAATTACACACTCTAGCGAGGTGCATATATAAATATATATATATATATTAATTAAATGAAGCATCTGTTTTCTCTATACATGTATTAACACTCTTTCTTATTTTAGCCATCCGGATCTAGAAAATCCACTAGAAAGAAAACTAAACGAGGTGCAACGAAAAATTTGAAGGAGCATGAGAGGTACAGGATCAAAAAGATCGCTGCAGACGGCGCACCAGAGCTCGCCAAAGAAGTTGCCCAAAAATATGTGAAGCAATACGGAGTGATTGTTAGGGACCACATCCCGATCACCGTTCGGGAGTGGAATAAGCCACGTCAGGGCGCCACAATCTCATATGTCGGCGACAAAGGCAAAAAAGCTATTTTCAACAAGATGATGCTTAATTTCACCCTGAAGATGCTGGACGTGTGTCAGGATGAGGTGGATGAGAATGACGAGGATGCTGAAGTGATCTTTCAGCGGAACCAAGCAGCCTTAGTGGAACTGGTCAAGTCGTTCACTTTAAAGAAGATGGCCCAGCTATTCAACAACTGGAAGAAAACTTTGCACCTTAACTTTATCAAGAAAGACAAGACTCCGGATTTCACTGGAACGTATGAGAAGATAAAATCTTTCTGGGTAGAATTTGCTGCGTATAAGAAGTCAGAAAAGCTCTGGAAAGGTCTAAAAGAAACACGGCAACCGCCGCTAAAAAGATCTATCACCATACTATGGGGCAAACTGGCTACAATGGTAGCATGCCTAAGTTGGATAAACTTGAGAACGACCTTATTGCTTAGGAGATCGATCTAGAGACACTCTTCTTGAAGGGATTATGCCCGAGAGGCAATAATAAAATGGTTATTATCTTATTCCTTGTTTATGATGAATGTTTATTTCTCATGCTAGAATTGTATTAACCGGAAACGTTGATACATGTGTGCTTAATAAACAAACAATGGTTCCTAGTAAAGCCTCTCTTTTAACTAGCTCGTTGATTAATAGATGATCAAGGTTTCCTGATCATGAACATTGGATGTTATTAATAACGGGGTCATGTCATTAGAAGAATGATGTGATGAACATATACCCAAAGAGAATATAGCAATGCGATCAAGTCATTTAGTTTACATTGTTATATTAAACATACGAAGTAACTTATTCCTTAGACCATGAGATCATGTCAATCGCTGATACCGGAAGAATGCTTTGATGGCATCAAACGTCACACCGTAACAGGGTGACTATACAGGTGTCGTTAATTATTCGGAAAGTATTAGTTAAGGATCATGGATCAAGAGTGGGATTTGTCCATCCAAATGACGGAGAGATATACTCTGGGCCCTCTCGGTGATATCACATCGAAACCGCTTGCAAGCACGTGATATGATCAAAAAGGATGTTATATCACGGGAACGAGAAAAGAGTACTTGTCGGTAACGAGATTGAACAAGGTATGGTTGATACCAATGATCGAATCTCGGACAAGTAAAATATCGCGAGACAAAGGGAATAGTTCACGGCGTTGTTGGTTCACACGATCACGAGAGTCATCGTTGAATATATAGGAGTCATCACGGATCTCCAGATCCCGCTGTTGATTATTGATCGGAGAGGAGTCTCGATCATGTCTATCTTATTCGCGAACCGTAGGGTGACACACTTAAGGTTCGATGACGCGTTTGAGAGGATACGGAATATCGAAGAATATTTTGGGCAGCACCGAAATTGTTTCGGGGAAAATTGAAATAGTTCAAGGGGATTTTCGTCGAATGGTTGTTAATAGAATTAACAAATGATTCGAGGTGCTATATGCAAAAGTTTGTTAATAGAATTAACAAATGCTGAAATAAAGAAATAAAAAGGTTTTATTTATTTATTAAAAGAAAACCTTTGGATTTTCCAAGTGGGAAATAATGGGAAAGTGAGTGGAGGTGAGTGGAGTGTCCACTCACATGATGAGGGAAGAGGTGGGGGCACACCCATGGGCTGGCCGCACCCCCCTTGGGCTGCCTCCCCCCTCTCCTATAAAAGGAGGGTGAGAGCTCTCCCTCCTACATACACTTGGCCACTTCCCTTTCCCTCCACCCGCTGCTCCATTTCATGGTCTCTGGCTTGGCGAAGCCCTGACCGTGGGATTCTTCACCACCACCACGTCGTCGTGCTGCTGGAGTTCCGAGGGATCCTCTACTTCCGCGCCCCGCTGGAACGAGGGAACGGAGGTCGTCATCAACCGTACGTGTGACCGATCACGGATGCACCGCCGGATTGCGGTGCCCATCTTCTCGCTATCGGGATCGGTGTGAGTACGACTACGCCAACAACGAGATTTGATCTCGTACCACTTTGAGTCTTCGAGGGTATGTGTTCTACTTAACCCTCTCGTTGCCCGTTGCACTTCGTCTCCTAGATTAGATCTTGGCCTTTCGAGTGTCTCTCGTGTAGGAATTTTTTTGTTTTCTATGCAACGACCCCTTCAGTGGTATCAGAGCCGGATCTATGCGTAGATGTTTTGTACGGGTAGAACACATATGAGTATGTGGGCGTTGATGATCATGTTATTGCCTCCTTGGGTATTTTATGATATTAGTGGCATAGTAGGATGAAGCTGCCCCAGACTAAGTTTACGTGTACTATGTACGCGAGAGTTGTCTCACTTGTGGCTAAGGGGGTGTCCGTTTCTCCTACTATAGTTAAGATCTAATCTACGAAGGGTTGCTAAAAATATGTTTATCAACGTTGTGGTTGATGTTCGTAGGTATGAACGGTTCTATCCTCGAAAGCCCTAAGCCACGTAAAATATGCAAAAATAAATTAGAAGCGTCTAACTAGTTTTTGCTGGGCATGTGATGTGATATGGTCAATATTACAAATTTGATTATGAGATGATCTATTTTGTAAATTATTGATATACCGGAAGGTATCCATATGGTTGTCTTCTTATTGATGGACAATCAAGTTTGGGGTACCGTGGTACTTGGTACCACGCTGGTGGAATGATTGAGATCATACCATAATGCGCATGATGGAGATCAAGTGCAAGAATGACCATATCATATCACGTTATCCTTTCATGTGATGTATGTGATGTTAATCCTTTTTTATGCATCTTGTTTTGCTTAGATAACGATGGTAGCATTATAAGATGATCCCTCTCACTTAATATCAAGATAATAATGTGTTCTTCCTTAAAGTATGCACCGTTAAGAAAGTTCGTCGTTTCGAGACACCACGTGATGATCGGGTGTGACAGACTCAACGTTCGCATACAACGGGTGTTTTCAAGCCTAGCATGTACAGACATGGCCTTGAAACACACGCAATACTATGGTTCTACTTGGCGAGCCTAGCATGTATAGACATGGCCTTGGAACACGTAACTGAAAGGTAAAGCATGAGTCATATGGATGATATGATGAACATGTCGATGTTCGCCTTTGAAACTACATCATCTCACGTGATGATCGGTTTTGGTGTAGTGAATTTGGTTCGTGTAATCACTAAAGACGACTAAGAGGGATGTTGTTTTTGAGTGGGAGTTCATGGTTTAATTTTGAATTAACTTGAACTTATTTATCATGAACAACTAATCAAAGTGAATTTGCACAAATTGTAGTATTCATTGGCATCTATAATTACCTTACACTTAGATTGTTAATTGAGATATAACTGTTATGATCTGGTAAATACCATTTAAGATTGGTACCGTATTAGTGAAAATTAAAATTGAATCCTATTGTAGATTTTCGGTATTTCCTACCTAGCTCCATGTGATTAATGATTGATTGATCTAGAGAGCAACCAATTCCTACTTAGAATCCAAAGTCATGATTGCTTCTGTATTACTTTATCTTCAAAAGAATGTTTTGTTGATCAAAGTGGTTTAGGAACTGAAAAGAATTGTTTTCAGAAACAATCAAGTGAAAGATATATTGATATCTAGAAACTTATTTGTGGCAACATGACTGAGTATAATTTAGCGTGACAATGTTTGCTTATATTATCTGAATATATGCAATGATTGAAGACGCTAGGCGTTTGAATATTCCAGGAAATTGGATGCTAAAGATTATCCTCTAAATTCCTTCCTTCGAGCTATAGTAGCTTAATCATAAAAATTGTTATGATGGGATGGATTAAAAGTATGGGTAAAGTCGTTTACCTTACTTGGAAATTGCTAAGAGTGGAATCTAGAAGAATGCTATTAATATGGTGATATTAGTAGAACAATCAAACTCAAAGTGTGACTCAATGGGTGATAGTATATGACTAACACGCCAAAGAAAATGAGCTAGTACGACTAGCATTGTTTGATGTTGAATGATTCTTCTGTAAAGGAAAGGGAATATTGAAAATAGAATTACAAATAGATATATGGCAGAAAAGAAGATAACTGGAAAAGTCCAACTCGGGAGTATATGCTTGATATACGAGTTATAGATGTATTACTAGTTAACAAAGTATTTTTGGGTATTTTGATACCACATTGGTTGGTATGAGTTGCCATACAAAGCAACGCAATGCAAGAAATACAAGGGCCTAAAAGGAACTAGTAATAGATGTGAAATCGATTATGACAAGAACATAAATAAAGTGTTATTGTGTTCATTGTAGTATCGAACCAAACATTCAAGATTTATTTTAAGAACTTAATAAGTTGTTATTTTGTTCTAGTCTTTTGTGAGAACAAATGAGATTGTTCAAACGATGACCATATTCCATAATTGATGGATATGTTAATATAAATCATGTTGGTAAAGTAAACATCTATAAGACTGAATGCTAAAGGTTGCAAGACGTAAAAGATTTTCACTTAAATTGTGACACCACCATTTTAGTTCATATCGGAAAGGAAAACATGAAGGAACTCCATATTGATGGACTTCCGGAGTCATTTTGTTTTGAATAAATTGACGCTTGTGAGACCTCTTCCAAAAGATGACTAGAATTCCGTTCATAGGCCAAAGTAGAATGGACGACTAATTTAGTGGAGATTATACATATTGATGTATATAGTCCATTATGTGTAGTCATGTATGGTGGATTAATTTTTCCTTCATAAAATTCTGTCGATGACTTGAGTAGATATGTGAGTATATCTATTTAAAGGGAACAGAGTTTGACATTTTGAATTGGTTCAAAAGGTTGTTAATATGAAGTTAAAATCAATGTAACAAGATAATCAAGTATTTATGATTGGATCATAAAGGATAAAGTTTGAGTTACAAGTTTAGCAAAACATCTCAGAAGTTGCAGAATTGTTCTACAACTTATACTTCTCGAATACCCCACATTAGATTGGAGTATTCAAAAGACAAAATCAAACCTTGTTTGACATGGTAAGATTAATAAAATTGCCATTATAATTTTGTAGTTTATACATTAAGGACAACCGCTTTTACACTGAAAAGAGCACCATCATGATCCGTTGAAATTGACAACATATAAGATATGGTTTGGGTAATGACCCGAATTGTCATTTTTCTTAAGTTTTGGTATGCATAGCATGTGTAAAATGTTTACAACCAAAATAGGATAAATATATGTTTATAAGGTTATCCCAAATAAAACATTGGGTATTTCTCCTATCACCAAACCAAAAGACAAATGTTGTTTGTCAGAAAGGGTTGATTTCTCGAGAAAGTAGTTCTTGCGAAACAAGTGAGTGGGAGCACAATACAAACTCAATGAGATTAGAGAATCTTCGTTATCATGTCAAGAGTAGCGCAGCACTGGAAGTTGTTCCGGGGTTTACTATTTTGACTAAGTAGAAGACACTACAAATGTTGTAGATACTTCAAATGAGTTTGCGAGCTGTACCAGAAAAGTACAAAAACTTTGTACTTAGAACAACTTGTGGTTTAAGTGTAAAGTGTTGTTTTGACAACAAAAGGACCTGGACCTTATAATGGAAGCAAATGATGGGCCCTGACTTCGTAAAATTGACTATGAGTCATTATATCCGCCATAGTATCCTTGTATGAATATCAAGTATGTGACTTGGTGGTTTATTCGATAGGCATGATGCCTAACGATAGCAAAAGGATCTATATAGCGACAAAGACATGAATTTTACATCTTTTGAAAGTTGTACTTATCGAAAAGTTGTTTTCGACGAAGTTCAAAGAGTTGACTACTACAAGATTTCGATCTTCCGTAGTGATGCTTTAGTCTTTGCGGATAGTTCTAGCAAAAAAGTTACATATTATGATATGGCAGTTGAATAACAAAACCAACTCTCCTCTCGAGGAAGTTTGATCAAGGATGTGTACTTGACACAGTCTGAGAGTTTTGTAAAATTCAAAAGGTTGCTAGAAAGGCATGCACACTTGAATGGTTGAAGTGAGCATAGCGAAGTTGAAATCTTTAGCTTAATGAAGTTATCAAAAGAGTTTGATTCCATCATGAATGATAAAGATGCTTGTAGAGTTACAAGAAATTAAGTGGGAGCGCTATGACATATTTCCAATACTGTATGTAGATGACATATGGTTGATTGGAAAATATGTATTTTAAATTAACACGGTTAATATTTTCGATTTCATATTGATGAAAGGCTTAGAAGATATTGGGCATCGATATCTATAAAAGATGGATTGACGCACCTGATATGATTGAAGCCAAATTACATAGATGAAATATTGAAGTAAGTCAATATGAAAATTACAAGAAGGAGTTCTTGTCACATGGAAAATAATTGAGCAAGATTCATGTGTTTTGACACATGATGAGCATCATTGAAATTGAGATTTCTAAATCATGTTTCCATGCTATGTACACAACCAGATGAGTCCTATGCTATAAAATGTTATAGTAGGATAATTCATATGATGATTAGACAACAGTGGGAGAGATCCTTGTGTCATTTTAGAAATGCTAAGGATATGTTTTCCTATATAGTAATGACAAAATATTAGTTGTAATATGTTACACTAATAGTCTTGTCATTTATTCAAGTAATTTTATCTCAATTAAAATATGTGATGAAGGGTAGCACAATAGGACGGAAGAAAGTTCCATGCTGGATTTGAAAGAGTTTCAAAATTAAAATATTGTGACAGATACTACAACAAAGGCTAAAGTATATCGTTGTGTTAACAACTGATTATAAGCGTATTTTGTGTCAAGGAGTTCTTTATTGAACTTGGTGAATTTCCAAGAATGCTGAAACTATGAAGCTACATTTTCACAATGTTAGTAACATCAGTTTAAGCTGAGGAATTAAGGTATCACCGAAACTTGGTGAATTTCCAAGATTGCTAAACACTATGAAGCTACATTTTCACAATGTTAGTGACAATGGTTTAAGCCGAGGAATTAAGGTTTCACCGATTGACCATATATATGCAAAGCCATCTCATTAGAGAATGAGTGATGCGTGTAGACGCAAAGAACATGCAAATACAATAGGACCTGAACCGTTCAGATCTTTTTGATAATTTTTACCACATGCGAAGCATGGTAATAACACGGGTACGCCATATGTGTTAAGTGCTTACAGACTAGATTATTGACTCTAGTGCAAGTGGGAGACTGAAGGGAATATGCCCGAGAGGCAATAATAAAATGGTTATTATCTTATTCCTTGTTTATGATGAATGTTTATTTCTCATGCTAGAATTGTATTAACCGGAAACGTTGATACATGTGTGCTTAATAAACAAACAATGGTTCCTAGTAAAGCCTCTCTTTTAACTAGCTAGTTGATTAATAGATGATCAAGGTTTCCTGATCATGAACATTGGATGTTATTAATAACGGGGTCATGTCATTAGAAGAATGATGTGATGAACATATACCCAAAGAGAATATAGCAATGCGATCAAGTCATTTAGTTTACATTGTTATATCAAACATACGAAGTAACTTATTCCTTAGACCATGAGATCATGTCAATCGCTGATACCGGAAGAGTGCTTTGATGGCATCAAACGTCACACCGTAACAGGGTGACTATAAAGGTGTCGTTAAGTATTCGGAAAGTATTAGTTGAGGATCATGGATCAAGAGTGGGATTTGTCCATCCAAATGATGGAGAGATATACTCTGGGCCCTCTCGGTGATATCACATCGAAACCGCTTGCAAGCACGTGATATGATCAAAAAGGATGTTATATCACGGGAACGAGAAAAGAGTACTTGTCGGTAACGAGATTGAACAAGGTATGGTTGATACCAATGATCGAATCTCGGACAAGTAAAATAACGCGAGACAAAGGGAATAGTTCACGGCGTTGTTGGTTCACACGATCACGAGAGTCATCGTTGAATATATAGGAGTCATCACGGATCTCCAGATCCCGCTGTTGATTATTGATCGGAGAGGAGTCTCGATCATGTCTATCTTATTCGCGAACCGTAGGGTGACACACTTAAGGTTCGATGACGCGTTTGAGAGGATACGGAATATCGAAGAATATTTTGGGCAGCACCGAAATTGTTTCGGGGAAAATTGAAATAGTTCAAGGGGTTTTTCGTCGAATGGTTGTTAATAGAATTAACAAATGATTCGAGGTGCTATATGCAAAAGTTTGTTAATAGAATTAACAAATGCTGAAATAAAGAAATAAAAAGGTTTTATTTATTTATTAAAAGAAAACCTTTGGATTTTCCAAGTGGGAAATAATGGGAAAGTGAGTGGAGGTGAGTGGAGTGTCCACTCACATGATGAGGGAAGAGGTGGGGGCACACCCATGGGCTGGCCGCACCCCCCTTGGGCTGCCTCCCCCCTCTCCTATAAAAGGAGGGTGAGAGCTCTCCCTCCTACATACACTTGGCCACTTCCCTTTCCCTCCACCCGCTGCTCCATTTCATGGTCTCCGGCTTGGCGAAGCCCTGACCGTGGGATTCTTCACCACCACCACATCGTCGTGTTGCTGGAGTTCCGAGGGATCCTCTACTTCCGCGCCCCGCTGGAATGAGGGAACGGAGGTCGTCATCAAACGTACGTGTGACCGATCACGGATGCACCGCCGGATTGCGGTGCCCATCTTCTCGCTATCGGGATCGGTGTGAGTACGACTACGCCAACAACGAGATTTGATCTCGTACCACTTTGAGTCTTCGATGGTATGTGTTCTACTTAACCCTCTCGTTGCCCATTGCACTTCGTCTCCTAGATTAGATCTTGCCTTTCGGGTGTCTCTCGTGTAGGAAAATTTTTGTTTTCTATGCAACGACCCCTTCACTTCTGGGACGAACGTACAAGGTCTTGGTTTTTCACCCATGGGGGCACGTTGGACTCAGAAGGAAAGTGCATCTATAACGTAAGACACGAAGAAAATCCTCTACCCATCGAAAGACTTAGAGAAGCAATACATACTGTTAAAGAGGAGAAGTTCCAGACGAATAGAGAGAACGACGAGCTCACACGCGCCCTTGGTAACCCGGAACACTCTGGACGTACATGAGGCACAAGAGGCTCTGTTCCTTGGAAAATTGGGTTTTCCGCTGAGAAGAAGAAATATCCGGATAGAAGCCGTCAGAGGAAAAAGGATTTCATGGAAGCTGAAGCACAAAGTCAGATAGACCGGTGGTAGAAAATTGACGAAGAATTAAAGCTGCAGCGGGAGCAAGAATAGCGGCAGCAGGAACAAATTGACAGACTGACCCAGCAGCTCAGTTCTGACTCGCATATGGTAGACGCTGCATTCGATAGTACCGGCGCTGCACCATCAAATAAGAAAAGTAGCGTTGCTTCCACGCAGATCCAGGTTGATGACGATGATGCACCGCGGATGATGCACCCTGTGGATGAAATAACGGAGTTGACATCTTGTGAGCTCCATGTGAAAGTCGTCAACATAACCATGAAGGCAGCGGTCGACTTTGTGAGACAAATGGGCCCTGAACCTACTCACCACGGTCGGCCGGTTCCAGGGGGCTACCCTGTTGTCGGGGTGGATGAGGTTATGAGCGGATTCGAGCCGGTGAAGCTCGACTATGCTGAAGGTGAAGACTGGGAGGTGACTGAACTTGGAGACACCAAGAACTTGGCCATTGTATGGCCAAAGGAACACATCGTGCTTCCAAATTGGAATCCAAAGCATCCTTCTCCGCCGCCTGAAGACCAGTCTCCGCCGTCTTTGTACTCTCCGCCTCGCGCGCCGTCTCCAGCACGTGGATCGTCTACGCCACCGCGTCAGCCGTCTCCACCCACAACCTCTCAGGACAGCCAAAAGCGGAGGAGAACCACCGCATCACCGAAGCGTCAATTGTCGCCCCTACCAAAGGTACCTCATCAGAATCTACCCAAGTTACCTTACCACTATACTGATGAGCAAACCAAGGAGATCGCACATTCTGAATACGAGGCGTGGAAATCAAAGGAGAAGGCGCCGAAAGAGCCAGATTTTCCCCACACCGAAGAAGACAAAGCCTGAGCGTTGAAAATGGTGAAGACCCTTTATCAACCTGAGCTGAGGCTGTCATCGGACTATGACCGCTCTATTGAGAAGTCACACAAGAAAGCAGTGCGGTCGAAGAAGAGCAGTAGCTCAAGCGGAAAGTGCGGGAAATCGGTTGACCAGCTCGGACAATAGAAGAATCAATCCATCCCCCGCTCATAGTGCATACGGATACCGAGGTGGGGCCGAGCACGGGTGCAGGCGAGCAAGTTGCCCAGGAGTTTATTGCACTGTACGGAGAAGCGGCCGCTGCTGCGAGTCTGTCCATTCAGGAGTATATGCTGACCTTATAAAACTTCGCCGATTCTGAATTAGCCTACAAATACCGGCACGGGCATCCTCTAGTCAGACCTGGGGAGGAAAATGATCTACCAACTAAAATGCGTAGAGTGCATAGTTGGTACATGCAAGCCTCGAAGAAATCAGAGGACTGGCTACCAATGGGAGTTAGAAACGAACATCACGGGTATGGAGAGAGGCTTATCCTTATTCAATTTGATGAATTATTTCAGCTATTCCAGCAGCAGACCCTCGAAAAATCTATCGTCAGTGCCTATTGTCTGTAAGTATTTATTTCTATACTTAATTAAGTCTCTAGCTAGCTCACCTTGTTCATTGCATTTATAATAACACTCGCTATATTATAATTGCAGAATGAAGATTCTCGAATGCAAAAGAGGACGAATATATGACATTGGGTTCATTGACCCATATTGGGTTAATCATAAAACTCCGGAAATAAATCCCAAGGAGACAGAAGATGGTATTGTGATGGCGTTAAGGTTTCACGCTCACAAGAGGGAAATTCTTTTTTCTTACAACTTCAAGTGAGTGTTATTGTCTTGTAAACATTCTGTTTTCCTTAGTCGATGATAAGTGTATAACTGATGAGTTATGTTTGCGCAGCTTCCACTATATTCTGCTCATATTTGAAACTGACAAAGGAATAATATCGGTAATGGACTCGAAAAATAAACCCCTTGAGCTGTGGGCCGACATGCAGCAAACGATCCAACGGTAATTTCAATCTTTATGACACTATATCGACAAGTTTCGTTCATTTTCTGATAACTCCCTTTGTTCATTTTCTTTGCCGGACAACGCTTGAAAACGGTTCAAAAGAAAGGAACCTGGACAATGGAAAAAGGAGCTTACATTTAAACATATTCCAGTAAGTACTACTAGCTAGATCGCCACATCTACTTGATTCTAATTTCGATACCGTTATAATGCTAGATTTTTTTTATTGAAACCATGTTCTTGTAAAGTGCTTGGACCAGGGAGACGGGAACCACTTATGTGGATACTATGTCTGCGAGTTCATTCGTCAGACGACCTGCGCCAAGGGAAGGGATTTCGAAAAACTTCGTGTACGTCAACAATCTCTTTTATCTTATCAATTACCATCTATTGACAATCCCTTATATATGTATTGACCACTCTTCTTTATATTAGATCGAACGGATGCGGGACAGTCTTCTCCCATGGAATCGCATACGAGCAATTCAAAAGGAAATTTACGGATTCTTGGATGCAGAGGTCATAAAGCCAGAAGGAGAATACTATTACAGTTTCACAAGTTGACACTCGAATTCTTAAATGCATAGTATTTACTATATATTAGAGTCATGGTGCATGTGGTGGTGTATTCGAGTACTTATGGTTAAGAGTACCTTGATGCATAGTACTTAATTGTATATTCGAGTCATGGTGCGTACTTAATTACTTGTATATTTTTCAAGTATATATTCTAATGCGATCACCCGCTTCCCGATCGGTGGGGGCAGCCTCTTCTCCCCCGGTGCCTACTACGGCTCCCCTCCCCCGTGCCAGTGAGAAAAAGAGCGTCACGCCCGCTTCTCGGTCGGTGGGGGCAGTCCCTTCTCCCCCGGTGCCTACTACGGCGGAGGTTGCGGCCGCCGCATCGCTCGGGGGCCCTAGCTCGTACATATTATTGATTGGACAACGACGACAGGGGGGGGGGAGTAATTTCTTCCCTCCCGGTGCCCGCTAATAAAATGGAATATAACATATGAAACCCTAAAAGGAAAACAAGAAATAGAAAAAAAATCTGCCGCGGCAGAAAAACAGCCAAAATGTTGCCTCGGCAGCGAGAACATTTATACCGGTTGGTGTTAAGAACCGGGTCAAATGGTCCTGGCCAAGGGCCAAGCGCTAAGCGCCCACGTGGACAACCCATTCATCCCGGTTTTAACACAACCGGGACTAATGGGGGGGGGGGGGGGCATTTGTCCCGGGCTCTCCATCCCGGTTGAGCAACCGGGACGAATAGACCTTAAAAACCGGGACCAGAAGCCCTGTTTCCACTAGTGTCTAAACACATTTTTCTAACCGGTGGGGCTGATTTGTCAGGCTGACATGGTTGCATACGTGGGAGGAGACGCTAATCAGGTGGCCGTGGGACCAACCTGTCTTATTTCCTTTTTTTTTCAGTAGCCCTGGTCAATACAGCACACGCACGCACGACCTTCTTGATGTGCGTCTAGCTCTGTCTGACGGTGCTTATGGAGGGGCGAGCATGTTTGTTCGGCTTCTGTTCGTCATTGTCCGCGGCAGCGAGGGGCTCGACATGTTGGCGAACTCCAACATGAACGAGTTCATGTCGTTCCTCGAGTCTCGGCTCTACCCCTCCGGTAGAGTTCCCGCTGATGGCAACGAAGAAGAAGGCGTGGCGTCGCCACGTAATGGCTGTCATGATGCGGATCTGGACGCCTCCATCATGGGGAGTTGATTGGAGGCGTGGGGGGACCATAGGTTGTCGGAATCTTCGCCAGCGACGAGGATAAGCGGCGGCCAGCTAGCACATCCGCCGTGGGAAACACACAGAGGAACACGGGGAGATATCACCTTTAAGGCTCTCGTGTGCTCGGAGAAAGCGGAGGAGGTCGGAGGGGACGAGATCGACCGGAGCAGCCTCCCGTCGGAGTCGGGGAAGATGACCTTATCGAGGACGAAATCGAGAGCCCCATCTCGCGTGACTTATAGAGGAGAGTGAGGAGGACTTTGCGGAGCTGGCGGAGAAGACAGATAGAATAGGTTTTCTGTATATCAATCATCACCAAAGGTACATGTATATATAGGAGGGAGAAGGTGCAGGCTAAACCTAACCCTAACCGAACCGAACTCAGGGCGTATACAAATAGGATACACACCACCCCCCCTCCCCCCCGCAGTCGAAATGTGGTTCGGTACAATGTTGAGACTGGTTTGGAAGTCCTGAAATACAGTAGTGGGTAACCCTTTGGTGAATATGTAGGCGTACTGTGAGAAGGTAGGAACATGTAGCACACGAGTTTCTCCGAGAGCCACCCGATCACGAACGAAGTGGAGATCAATCTCGACGTGCTTCGTGCGCTGATTCTGCACAGGATTTGTCGAGAGATAGGTGGCACTGATGTTATCGCAATATACGACAGTAGCTTTGCTGGCAGGTTGATGGATTTCAAAAAGAAGCTGACGTAGCCAAACCGATTCTGCAACACAATTTGCAACAACCCGATATTCTGCTTCTGCACTAGAGCGTGAGACCAGGTTGGTGCCAAGAAAGATGCAGAAACCGGAAGTGGACTTGCGTGTGTCAGGGCAACCGGCCCAATCAGCATCAGAATAGGCCACAAGTTCCAATGAGGATCCAATATGTAGTTGAAGACCAAGATGTGCAGTCCCTTTGACGTATCTGAGAATCCGTTTGATTAGCTGTAGATGTGCATCACGTGGATCATGCATAAAAAGCCATACTTGTTGCACAACATGAGACAAGTCGAGTCTCGTCAGAGTCAAGTACTGAAGAGCTCCTGCTAAACTCCGATAAGTAGATGGATCAGGTACCGGCCGTCCATCATTGGCAGAGAGCTTGCATTTAGTGTCGATGGGAGTGGATATAGGGTTGCAATTTGACATGTTTGCACGTGCCAGAATGTCGAGAGCATACTGCTGCTGAGAGAGAAACAAACCTCTGGATGTATGATGAACATTGACTCCGAGAAAGTGGTTTAAGGGGCCCAAATCACTCATAGAAAATTCAGAGTGTAGGGAGGCAATAATCTGCTGAAGTAGGGAGGCGGTGGAGGCAGTGAGGATTATATCGTCCACATATAGCAGAATATAAGTTGTGGTTGTGTTGGAGTGGAGAATGAACAGAGATGTATCACTTTTGGGGGAAACAAAGCCAAGAGTGTGGAGAAAGGTAGCAAACTAGAGAAACCAGGTGCGTGGAGCTTGCTTAAGCCCGTAGAGAGATTTCTTGAGCTTGCAAACATGAGTTGGGTTGTCCGTGTCAACGAAGCCGGCAGATTGGGAGCAATAGACAGTTTCTGCAAGATCGCCATGTAAGAATGCATTTTTGACATCCAGTTGATGAAGAGGCCAAGACTGAGATGCTGCAATACTGAGGACCACACGAACTGTTGCTGGCTTGACTACGGGACTTAAGGTTTCTCTATAGTCAACTCCTTCCTGCTGAGTGAAACCACGTAGAACCCAACGAGCCTTGTAACGTGCCAGGGAACCATCCGCATGCAGTTTGTGCCGAAAGATCCATTTGCAGTAACCACGTTGACACCTGCACGACAAGGAACCAAAGACCAAGTTCTGAATTAGAGCATCAAATTCATCACGCATAGCCTCATGCCAATGAGTGTCCTTAATTGTTGTATGGTACGGCGAAGGAATGGGAGAAGATAGGTTGAAGTTTTGTTTGGGCATAAAATAATCTATTTTACCACGTGTGCGCATTATGTGTGCGTTATCGGGTGGACCTACCGGGATGGATCTAGGAGGACGTGGCGGAAGGATAGTGGAAGGCACGGGTGGCGAGGGTGCACGTGTGGGCGGGTAGCTCGAGGGGGATGGTGTCGGGACAGTGGTGTCGGTGGCAGGTGAGGTAGGGGTGGTAGGTGATAGGGACAAGGCGGGGGTAGTGGGCGTGGTTGGGGGCGATGTGTGGCGAGGGGGGACAGGTGGTGAGGTGGCGTCGCGGGAGAGGTCAGTCGGGGAGGTGATGATGGCGTTGATGATTGCGCACGGGGTTCGAGGAGGATCGGGGCAGATTCGATGGGGATCGGTGCTGCCGGCACATGATCGATTGTGGAGGGAGGTGGTGTGGGTGGTTGTGTGGTGGCTGAGTATGGAAAGGAGGTTTCATCGAAAAGATGTGTCGAGATATTATAATTTTGCGAGAGGCTAAGTGAAAACACCGATAGCCTTTGTGTTCACGTGGGTAGCCTAGGAGGATGCACCTGGTGGAGCGTGGAGAAAGTTTGTGATCGATAGAATGAGAGAGATTGGGAAAGCAAAGGCAGCCTAAGGTGCGTAGGTGGTCATACGATGGGTGTACACCGTAGAGGAGGAAGTATGGTGTGAATTTGCCGATGACACAAGACGGTCGAATGTTGAGGAGGTTGGCTGTGTTTAGTGCTTCGGCCCAAAAGACGGGGGGTAATTTGGCTCGAAAAAGAAGTGTGCGGACGGTGTCATTTGTGGTACGAATCATCCGTTCAGCACGACCGTTTTGTGGGGAAGTGTACGGAAAAGATAGACGGAGAGAGATGCCGTTATCGGAGAGAAAGGTACAGAGGGCGGTGGTGAGGAATTCTCCTCCGTTGTCACATTGGAGACAACGTAGTTTTGTGTGAAATTGGGTTGTGACAAAGGAAAAGAATCGAAGAAGTGTATCACATGTATCAGACTTAGCTCGTAAGGGAAAGGCCCAGAAAAAAATGAGAAAAAATCATCCAGTATAATAAGATAATACTTATAGCCAGAACAACTTATAACCGGGGACATCCATAAATCGCAGTGTATAAGATCAAATGGTGAAAAAGCACGAGAGTTGGACGTATGAAAAGGTAGTTTAGTGTGTTTCCCTAATTGTCAGGTATCGCACAAAGTTTGATCGCCTACGCGTTCATTACAAGAGAAAAAATCTAGGGGTAAATGAGCTAAAGCTGAAGAGCTAGGGTGGCCAAGCCGTTCGATGCCAGAGATCATTGGTGACGGTGAGAGCAGTCGAAGTGGAACCGCCATGATCACCAAAGAATGGGTAGAGGTCGCCAGAGCTATTGGAGCGCATTAGGACCCTCCGGGTGAAGAGATCCTTCAGGGAAAAACCAAAAAGGTCAAATTCAATGGCACAATTGTTGTCACGAACGAATTTACGAGTGGCACACAGATTTTGGATTATAGATGGAGAAACAAGAACGTCATTGAGGATAAAGGGGCGGTGAGTGAGTTTGGCAGTACCAGTAGCAACAACAGGAAGGCGCGACCCATTACCAACGATAATATGATGAGAATTTGTGTCTAAAACAGGACAAGACGAGGTCAATATACCTTGGTTACCGGTGACGTGAGAGGTGGCACCTGAATCCATGATCCAATCTCCGCTTGGGGAAGATAAAGCGGCACCATAGCTTGGAGCGTTGTGGTAGAGTGCATTGAGATCCCATGAAGGTGTAGCGGGGTGGTGAATAGTAGGTGGTGCATGCATCACGGGGTACGCTTGTGTCGGCACGCCTGGGCGGGGTCCAAGAACCCCGGAGGAATTCGGCGGTATCCACGGTGATCGTGGTGGGAAGGGCATCCCCATGGGTGCAAAATAGCCGAGCCACGGCTGTTGGCCGCCGCCACGACCTCCTGTCTTGTCATGCGACCAACGTCCTCCTCCTTGATCTGGCTGACCGCGACCTCGGTCTCGACCACCTCTGTTCGGCGAGGGGGTGACGCGCCCACCGTTGGCGCCCTAGTTCGGGTGCACAAAGACAGGAATCAGGTTCTTTCCTTTGTAGTTGGGGCTGACACCGGGTGGGCGCGATGGACCATCGTATGTAGGATTGCCGCGACCACTGGTGTGGATGGCCAAGGCCTGGGCACTGGCCTGTTGCTGCTGGGAGGCGTCGTCGACCTCGGTGAGTTGTAGGCGAGAGAAGTCTTCAGAGAAAGAGGGGACCGCGGTCTTCATGATCTCAGCCTAGAGCTTAAACTTGGGGCCGAGACCATCGATGAACTGGAGTGTCAGATTGCGGTTGTCGACAGGGCGACCGATCGCGACCAGATCGTGAGCGATGCGCTGCAGTTTGCTGGCATAGGTGGAGATGTCGAGTTTGCCGCGCGGAGTGGAGCGGAAAGCCTTGCTGAGAAAGAGATACCGAGAGGCCTCGTTGTTGACGAAGAAGCGCATGATCTTGGACCAGGTGGAGCAAGCACGACCGTCGCTGCTGGAGACGAGGTGGTAGAGGTCGTCGCTCGGGATGCCCATGAACCACTAGGAGATGTGGATCTCGAAGGCCATCCAGAGGTCGTCCGGGACAGCAGGGGCCGCACCCTCGGTGATGTGATCCAGCGCCTTGTACATGGTGAGGAGGAAGGTAACGATCTGCCTCCACTTGGAGAAGTTTTCGCCGGCCGCCGTGACCTGAAACTTGACGTAGTTGGTGATGTGAACGTTGATGATGGGGTGGGAGGAGGGCATCGGTGCAATCGGTTGTGGGAACACAAACGGGGACGATGAGGAGGAGGTGTTGACGAGCGGAAGGGTGGCGGTGAGACTACGTAGATCGAGAGCTTCGGTGATGGCGGAGATGTGTTGGGTGGAGAGGGAGAGGGTTGATGTCTCGGTAGGTAGGGCAGCGGAGGAGGTGGTGGAGGGGGGAAGGTTTGGGGAACCAGGGACTGTCGAGGTAGGGGAAGAGGAAGCCATGGCGGCGCGCGGCAGAGGTTGGCGGCGGCGCCTGTGGTTGCTCTGATACCAAGAAGACAGATAGAATAGGTTTTCTGTATATCAATAATCACCAAAGGTACATGTATATATAGGAGGAGAAGGTGCAGGATAAACCTAACCCTAACTGAACCGAACTCATGACGTATACAAATAGGATACACAACAGGCGGTGGTCTTTGATTCCTTGGCCGGTGTCCGAAAACGGCGGCGCGTCGAGGCGAGCACAACAACGATTTTTGACGCGGTTGTTTCACAGGAAGCGCGCTGACGAACTTTTTGCGGACAAAATCGAGATGTCGTTTGTCGTCCATGGCGGCAGACGCAAACCACCCACAGACGGAGGATGAGACACGACGGTGAGCGTGCGAAGGCGGCGCTCCTGGCCACCCGCAAGCCGAGGACGCGAGCAGTGGTGAGCGCGCGGCTGCGCTCTTGGCCACAACACATGGAGGGTGCGACGCATCTGCGAGCTCGCCGCGGTGGCGAACACCTTCACGTGCTCGTGCAGGAGTTGGAGGTCGGGATTCATCCTGCAGGACCTCGATACGGCAGTGGGAGTGATTTGGGCTCGGTTCTGCCAAGCGAGACATGAGGAGAAAGGAGGGAGGAAACGAAGGGCTGACAGGTGGGCCCTACGTCCACGTCAGCTCCTCCTCCAGTTGTGCTACCTAGTCATCCCTTACATATGGACCCGACCAGTCAGCGCGGCTGTTAAAATGATTTTATACAAAAAATAGTGCTATTTGTAATGTCTCGTCCCAAAATTAGTAGATTTTTACAAAATTAACCAAGATGGATACTAAACCTGTGATCACTGCCCTAATTGCGTTAGTTTTATGTAATTTACTTAGCCAGGCCGGCGGAGTCGGGTATGGGCTTTCAGCGTCGGGTGTTTTTCTTGGGCCCGGCATGCCCATGTTTTGGCCAGGTGGGTTGAAAATTTGGGTTAATACGCGAAATCACCAAAGAAAAGGGAATCCTTCTGGAAGGTCACCCCGCAAACGAGTGGCGCATTTTTCTTCCTCCCAGCATCCCAGGGGTGCTCGCATGCATGCCAAATGTCAGGACCAGAGTATTTTGTGTGTGTGTGTGTGTGGGGGGGGGGGTCCCTTTCCCACCGCGTACGGAGGATGGACGGACACCCATTTATTTCTAGATTCATTTTTTCAAACTGAAATATCTCGAGAACCGTATTTCGGAATTAAGAAACGTTTTCATATTTGAGATCCTCGCGTCGAGATCTACAAAACTAGTTCCCATGTTGATAGATTTTGAGAAACTTTTTTTTAATACTTCGTATATGTACTACTTTATACTTCGGGTTTTCTCTATATACTACCTAAAAAAGAAATTTCGTTCCTTCAACCGTCAACCGACGCATCCTGTCGTCAAGCACTCCCGCTCCCGCTTTACCTTTTGCAATTTGGTCCCTCACCACTCTTGAGTCCAACACCACCGCCATCCCAACCCTATCCTTCTTCCCCTCCCACTCCGAGGGCCGCCATTGCCTGGTCTCCTCCGCCCAGCACCCCCTCGCCGGCCATGTTCGCGTGGCCAGCGAGCCCCCACCAGAGCTCGTCCTCCTCCCGGCGCGGATCCCCGAGGTCGCTCGGCGTCCTCCTCCCCGAGGTCCCCCTGATTCCACGCGTAATTAACGCCAAGTGACGCGATCTTCGCCTGAGTCTCTCCATACCCCCGTCTTCGCGCTACCATCCAATCTCCTTCCAGGATCCGGCGATCGATGCACGACGAATCCCTCATCGAGGTGCAGCATGGAGATGCGGAGGAACTGCGAGCACGGAGCTGCGTCAGATCTTCTCAGCTCGGCACGGGGAGAGCTCCAGGCGTGATTCTCCAATGTGCGGCGGCGGCGCTTCCTATCCCTAACCCTAGGAAGGACTGCGGCGACCGGTGGCTTGCGCGCACCGCTTTCGCATCCCCTTCCTCAGCAATTCGGCACGCATCTTGCCTCCCGCTCTACTCTCTCATCCCCGTTCAGGCGTTACTGCTCTGGCTCACCTGCCGTTTGGACACAAGGCCCACGCCATCACGAGTAATTGAGCAGGCAAGATCAGCATTCAGTATGCAAGGGAAACACGGAGGAGAGCTAGCGACCGGACCATCACCATCAGCGCAAGGTCAGTACACACTATTCTTAATCTTCTCTGTCTATTGATCAGTTTCCAAACTGTTTCTCCAGTTCTCTTGCAAAATTATGCTTTAACCAAACCAGTGAACAATTCAGTATGGCACAAAGTACAGGCGATCTTTTGTCCTTCAGTATGACATGCTCAATAAATTGTGCACACACGGTGGCATTCCTCACTTAAGCACGATACAGTGATGCTTTGGTATTAAAATTAATTTGATATCTTCCATTACAGAGATGACACACCACTCTAGCAGCAAGCACCAAGGTTGTGGACACGATAGACACTTGATTGGCGCCTGCTTATACTGTCAATGAGTTTAGCTCCTCCGTTGGTTCATTCATTGGGTTCTCCATCAGCAGCCTTCTCGTCCACTTAATGTGTGCTCAGGTTCGTTTAGTCTCTTGTTAGTCTATAGAGTATTGTTTCTCTTTCTCACATACCGCGACATGCGAATTCTTGTTAAAAGGAGGTTCTTGGCTTGTTCAGTATCCCCTCGGCACTGGTGTTCTCAGCTAGGATTCTCCTGAAGGAGAGTGGCGTGAAAGATTTCGATTACAAGTAGGTCAGAGGACACTCTGAAACTTTTTGTTGGTTTGAATTACTGAATGCAGTCCTTGCACACCATCTATGGTCATTTGACTGCATATCATTTGTGAAATTGCTTTTGGTTAGAGAAAGAAAATTTACATTGATGATGATATTGCACAGAAAAATAAATTCATGGATTGCATTCTACTACTTTGATACTATTAGTCCCTTCGCTTTTGCGATGCACAATGAAAAATGCATTCATTTTCACATCTGATCCCTTTGTCTTGAACAAATAAGTTTCCAAGGTGATCACTAGATGATCTGAACACCGGGTGCTCGAAGGTAATGGGCAATCTATGCATATCTGGGTGCTCTGCTCTAGCCGATCCTGCAGGGCCGCCGTCGCCCTCGAGTTAACCATAAAGAGGTATGAAGCTAAAAAAAATATCCGTGTGAAAACTTGTACGACATAGAAATCTCTGATTATTTTAATGCTGGAAGATGAAAATGGTTTACTGAATTTAAGTGAGATGAGCTAATCAGGTTGTTTGATCTCCAAGGTTGTGATGCTAGATTATGAAGCATATAGAATTGAAGATAAAAGTACACACGCAAAATTCTTTTGTCAATCAGTAGACCCACATTACCAGTTTATTATTCCGTTCAGTGTCATTATTAACTTATATCGTTTTGGATCATTCATGCTATTCCATTGAATTACATTCTGCAGGGTTTTTCCTTCCAGAATGTTTGGTGCTGTTTTCTCCCTTCATTCACGAGTAGTAGAGGTTTTCGGGTTTGCCAGATTACTCCCACGTGCGGCAACTAAAATGAGACATAGTAAATTTGCTGGGTTAAGGCTTCGCTAATTCATCTTTATAAAGGCACGCCAATTGAGCACTAATATTTATTGCGGTTTAAGCACGTACGTGGCACAGATGTATGGAGTCTACAAGGATCTAAAGAAGGTAATAATTTCTACAACACGGAAAGGAAAATGATTTTTTGGATTTTTGGTCTCCATGAAACTAAAGAATAGTTATAATAAGAAAATCAATAATATCTTACAGCTTGAAGGTGCATGAACAGTTGAAGCAATGAATCAGCAACAACTAGCGCATTAGCATACTCTAGAAATATGTCCTCCCTGTGATAGCTGAGATGGCGTACGGGTGGGACATTTTTTTTCTTGTATAGTTGTAAAACGTGACGAGATATTCTTAAATGTGGAAAAATGTGACACACCTTAAATGTGATCGTGAGAGACGTTATGTTGCTGGACTCGGTGAGAAATAAGATTGTTATAGTGTCTACAAATATTTGCTCTTGTTTTTATAGCCTTCCAAACATGAGTATCTATGAGAGATTTAATGTTGGTAAACATATATTGCTCTTTGATTTATTATGCTCTGTTCACAACTGAGTTGTAAAGAAACCTATACTCGAAAAGAAAACATGGGTGCATCCTTGAAACGTCTGTAGCGTATTCACCTGCAATAAACAATACTTGGACAATTTGTATTTAGTTCCTTTTTCGTAGAAAACGAGGAAATGATTTTCGAGAAACAGCGAAGGGGTCTAGGTGACCAGGTCCAGTAGATGATGCATCACTTACTGGTTCAATGCTCTTTTGCTCACGAATTTTGTTTCAGATTCAGGAAAGAAGATACGATGGAAGATTGGTGGTGTTCAGATATGGCTAAGGGAGAAGTGGAAGGAATTGACGGTTGTGGCGTAGTGGAGACAGAGAGATTGATTGGAAAAGGGTAATAGTACTCTAGGTGGTTTAGCAAGTTGATAGACACGTAACACGTTTTTGTTGGTCAACTCAAAGCCTTGTGTAAAGTCTTGTAAATACTCAATTTTATCTTAGTGCAATGACAAGCAACCTTTTTCTGCAAGTTCATCGAATTATAGCTTTTATAGAAATACACTTAAAAAAAGTGAAATCTTAATGATGCAAATTATGTGATTTTTCGCATGCATTATTATCTTTATATGTGCAATTTTAGAGACCCGTGGCAAAGCACGGGCATTTAACTAGTCACTATTCTATATTTTCTGCTTTTGTACTTCGGGGTTATACTTGTTTTGTACTCCCCGATTCTATACTTCGTGGCTATACTTTTTTGTACTTCCTGATTTTTTACTTTAGGGTTGTTCTTTTTTGTACTTTACGATTTTTTGTACTTTCAGGTTGTACTTTTTTGTACTTTCCATTTTTGTACTTCGGGGTTATACTACTTTATACTTCGGGTTATACTACTTTATATTTTCCTTCGATAACACCCACTGAAGGGCTGGCGTACACCCAGTGAAGGCCGATGTATACCCAGGCGGATGTACACCCAGATACACTCCGCGTATACTTTCAGAAACATCGTTTGTATACTTTCGGTTGCAATTTTTTTATACTTTCAGATACAATATGTATACTTTCAGAAACAATGTTCGTATACTTTCAGTAACAACTTTTTTATATTTTTCAGATACAACATGTGTGTACTTTTTAGATGAAACGCCGTAGGCGTTTTGTTCGAGGCGAAGCCGAGCGGTAGCACAAGGCAACGCCGAGCGGTAGCATGCACTACGACCAATGTACGCTTTGACCAATGCGCGCAATGACCTACCCCCTTCAAGATCTTTATAAATGGTTATCGAGGCGAAACCGAGCCGAAAAAAAAGTCGAGGCGAAGCCGAGCCGTACCGTTGAATACATATGTGGGTGTATTTTCAAATACAACGTGTGGTGTGCTTTCGGCGCGGTGTATATCTGAGGTGTAACGTTGATGTGTACTTTTTGTCGTATGTTTGGCTAGTGTTTTTTTTTCATTTTTCAAACCGCAATACGTGAACGAAGCCAAGACAACACATAGCGTGTACACCCACTCGGTTCTATCCTAGTCCTACACCATAGCTAATACTCCCTCCGTATCAAAATATAAGATGTTTTAGCATTTTGTATATATAATGTATCTAGACATGTTTTAGTGTGTAGATTCATACATATCTTACACTAAAACATGTCTAGATACATATTGTCTAGCAAATGCTAAAACATCTTATATTTCGATACGGAGGGAGTACGCCTTTATGCTTTGACTGTTAATGAAAACGTGCAGAGATCAGAAAACAATACTGAAAAAGTGCATAAGCATGTGAATCTAGTGGTTTGCGAAGGAAAGGGACCAGACTGCTCCTGGTTCCGCTCGCTCATTGGAAGCAGAGATACAGCGGAGCCTTCCGCTGGCTCGAGTGACGTACGAGAGACTTTTTTTTTTGAGATTTGACGTACGAGTGACTTGACAACGCTGTAATTCTGTCGGAGTTCGAGGATTGTATGAAACCCTCGGAGCTTAAGTTTGATCGGCTCACGGTGTGGGCTCGGATCCTCAATCTGCCATTCAATCTTAGAGAGAAGAAGTGGTGGCTACCAATAGCGAGACAAATTGATGAGAAGGCAACAATCGTGCAGTTTTATCATGTGGGTGGTTTCTTGAGGGTTAGGGTTACGGTGGATGTTGCAAAGCCCCTGAGGAGATGGGTGTTGATCGACTCGGCGAAGAGGCAGAAGACGGATTTGTATGAGATCCAATATGATCAACTCCCACACTTCTGCTTCTCCTGTGGTAGATTAGGTCATTCTGATCTGAACTTCCCGACGCCTGGGACGAGAGGACCTAAGGGAGAGCTCCCGTTCGGCCAAAACCTGAGGGCTCCGGGGGAGCGCTGGAAAGCAGCGTATAGCGAGGGATCTGCATGTGATTATGATAATGACGATTCCAATAGAGCAGACACCCGAAGCTCGAGCACAGCAAAAGAGATGAGGTCTGATGCGACGTCTCCAATTAAAAAGAATAACCAGAATAAAAGAAAGGCCGGAACGCAGGCTGCAACTTACAAGAAGGTTGAGAAGACGCTTATGATTAATGGTCCACCGGTGGAGGCTACAGATGACCTGTGCCTTGTTCCTTTTGGCACTGAAACTGCAGCAACGGTGGGTACCTCGGATAGTTCTGACTTGGGTAATTTTAATATAAAAAAGAAGAAGCCTACCCCGACGTCGTCGGAAATTTCGGCAGCGGCTGCATCGCAGCCCTACCTGGAGCAATGAGATGCTTGAGCTATAACGGCAGGGGGCTTGGGAACCCCCTGACCGTTCGCGAGCTTCGCTATGTGGTGAAGCATGAAGGGCCTAATATTCTCTTTGTGATGGAAACTAAAATCTCGGCAGAGAGAGTAAGGAGTTTGAAAGCAAATTTGGGCTTTGTCGGTTGCTATGCGGTGGATAGCGTCGGCTTAAGTGGAGGTCTAGGGCTCTTTTGGACAGCAGATGTGAGCGTGGACCTAAAAAATTTCAGTTCCTGCCATATAGATGTTATGGTGAGGAGGAATGGCGAGTTGACAAGTGAGTTTAGGCTGACGGGCTTCTTTGGAGCCCCCAGAGCCGAGGATAGGCACCAAAGCTGGCGGTTTCTTCGTACTCTCTTCGGCATCCAGCACCGGAATGACTCTGTCTAGGGGATTTTAACGAGACGATGACAGCGGCAGAGCACTTATCGAGAGCGATACGTCTGGAGTCGCAGATGCGTGCGTTTCGTGAAGCAGTTGAGGATTGCTCACTCCATGATCTTGGATGGTCTGGGGTGGAGTATACGTGGGACAATGGCCAAAGTGGCGAAAATAACGCGAGAGCAAGGCTGGACCGAGCCTTTGGCAGTGAAGATTTCGTGAATAAATTTGAGAAAATTGATGTTCGTCACATTGTGGCTTCTGAATCGTACAATTGCATGCTTTTGGTCGACTTGAGAGAGCAAGAGGAGATGAGTAGACCTCGATCGGCTAGGCAGTTTAGATATGAGGATATGTGGCAAACACACGCAGATTACGATCAATTGGTGTTGAATAAATGGCAGAAGGGTGCAGGTCGACAAGGCCTACGAGGCATTGTCGATGCCGTGAACACTCTCCAGTCTAACCTAAGCGTGTGTGGTGCGGAAGAGTTCGGTGATTTAGCTCGGAAGATCAAGAAACTACGCAAGAAACTAGAGCAAATCAGACGTCTGTCAACCAGGGGAGGACCTTGTGCGGAAGAAAAGTCCATTGTAAAGAAATTACGTGAAGTTTTACGGCAAGAGGAGATCTGGATTCGCCAACGTTCCAGGGTATAGTGGCTAAGAGAAGGAGATCGAAACACAAAATATTTTCATGCTCAAGCGGCTCACAGAAAACGCTTAAATAAAATTGAGCACTTGGAGCGTTCGGATGGGAGTAGATGCACCAACTGGTCCGAAACTTGTGAGGAGATCCAGAGTTCCTATCAACGTCTGTATACCTCTCAAGGTTATGCACCAATGGGTGAACTGATGGACTTGGTTCCTGTTCGGGTAACTACAGGAATGAATGAGGCATTTAATAAAAAGTACACCGGTGATGAGGTGAAGGTGGCCCTATGATGGCACCTTCCAAAGCCCCGGGCGTGGATGGATCTACGGCGGGATTTTTTCAGCGGCATTGGGATTTATTACACGGTGATGTGGTGCCGGTTGTTCTGGAGTTTCTGAATGGAGGGGAGTTACCAGAGGGGCTGAATGACACAACAATTACACTTATCCCAAAGGTAGCTCACCCCCAACGTATCTCTTAGTATCGTCCCATATCTCTTTGTCTTGTACTTTATAAAGTTGCAGCTAAGTGCATTGCTAATAGACTAAGAGTTTATTTGGGAGATATTATTGGAGAGGAACAAAGCGCTTTTGTTTCGGGAAGGCTTATTACTGATAATGTTTTGATAGCATACGAGAGTGTTCATGCTATGCGAAGAAGGAAGAAGGGGGAGAACTATGTTTGTGGTGTTAAGCTTGACATGATGAAGGCATACGATCGGGTTGAGTGGCATTATCTGAAGGCTATCATGTTGAAATTGGGATTCAGTGTTGGGTTTGTCAGCTTGCTACTGAAATGCGTGACCTAAGTGAGATTTTCTATCCGTGTGAATGGAGAACTTCTTCCGTATTTCACTCCTTCTAGGGGCATGCGGCAAGGTGATCCAGTGTCACCATACTTGTTTCTTTTGTGTGGAGAAGGTTTTACAACACTTCTAAATTCCTTTGGTGGCCCTGCGGTGGACAGAGGCATAAGGGTAAGTTATCGATCAACCTGGATCAATCATTTTCTTTTCGCAGATGATATCTTGATATTTATGAAATCTTGTCCGACGAGTGCTGTCAGATTGAATGAGATTTTGAGGATTTATGGGGTCTGCTCGGGGCAATGTGTCAACAGAGAAAAAAGTTCCATATATTTTAGCCCTAACACTCCAGTTCTTATCTGTCAAAATGTTCAGAGTATATTGGCTATATCAGTGGAAGCTTTTAGCGAGAGATATCTGGGTCTCCCAACTGCTATTGGCCGAATCTCTAGTGGTACGTTCGACCACCTTGGAGAAAGAATTCGCAGCAAGCTTCATGGTGGTTGTGAACGCCTTGTCTCTTGTGCGGTGATGACTCCCAAGTGCAGGAGATCAATTGTAGTACCTTTCTATAAGTATTTGAGTGTCGAACCCACGAGGAGCTGAAGGTAAGCTATCTATTCTCTAAAGCCCTATAACCCTCTTATATGGCTGTTTATGCAAAGCAATAAGTTTGACTAAAAGGAACTAACTAATTAAAATCAAGTGACGTGGAGTGTGGTTTGTCTAGTAACTAGTGAAGCAAGTTTAAAATGCAAGTAATCCTAAAGCAAGTTTCTAAGCAATTTTCACAAGTAGCAAGCAGCAAATATCTCAAGGGAGCAAGTGTTCTAGCAATATGTGTTTCGTTCGTGTGATTGTCATAATTAGTGAAGCACATGTTTTAGTCTTAGTTGTTTCTTCTAGGAAGGAGCCATGAATAGGTATAGTCAAGTAAATGATCTACAACCCCTTATGACGGATCATGTGGCCAAGTAAATGACTGCACAAGATTGATTAAGACATAAAGTCCCACCATAGCCTTACGTTCTAAGGTCCCCTATATATATATCCCCCAATAACTTAACTTTGTGGCTCGGTCTCAGGTTACTGTCACTCCCAAGTCACCACCACTCCATTATGCTACCGGTGATCACCTTACATGCATTCCCCAACATATGCGTGCACTCATATATTATACATAAAGACAATCATAGAAGATAAAAAACTTGTATGCAACCAATCAACGAACTATTCACCATTGCCAAGAACAATTCACTACTCAAACATAGACAAGGAGACACAATACATCAAGGGAATATAGTATTGCATCATACATCGTGTTTTCCAAGAGATTACAATGGAGAGATGGATCTTATCTTGCTATAGATGTTGATGATGAACACGCCGGAGGGGGGTGGAGCCCTCCGGGGGTGATCCCGGCGGCGTTTCCCCCCTCCGATCTTCTCCGGCGGCAGCCTTCTGTCTCTCTCTTTCGTGGTTTCGTCTCTCGGTGCCGCCTCTTTCTCGAAAAGGCCAGGGGACCCTTTATATAGTCGTTTTTAGGTCACGAGACACTCGGGAGAAGAAAGATCGACGGCATCGGAGCCACGGGGGCAAAAAAGGGGCCTCTCACGCGGCCAAGGAATCTGGCCACATGGAGGGTCCTCTTTGCCACCTGGTTGGCCTTTTGGCCCTCTACTTTGGCCCATGGTCTTCGTCTTGAAAATTCTGAACCGTGCTCTTTGGCCTTGCCCTTTTTGGAGTCCCGAAGCTCTCGGAAAGTCTGAAACACTAAAAAGTACGTTTTCTGGAAAAACAGGGTTAGAACCAAAAGAAGGGGGATTGTTTAGAAATCCCCCAAATCATTATAAAACATGAATATAAGTTTCTAATATGTAGGAAAAACAAGTAATAACATGCAAAGTTCATGTATGCATTTTACATGCATCATGCGGCGAGGGAGGTATTGCTGAAATTAGTAGTACATGCAATACCAACATATAGTATGAGCTGTTTTCGGTTGCCGAAGAAAGTGTGTAAACAAATTCGTTCGTATATGTCGAGATACTGGTGGAGCAGTTCTATCGATAAGAGAGGGCTCCACTGGCTTGCTTGGGATAATCTCACGGATCCAAAGTGCAAAGGAGGAATGGGGTTTAGGGTCCTCGAACAGTTTAATCTCGCACTGCTTGGGAAGCACGGGTGGAGAATGCTCACTAATCTGGAGTCTCTTTGTGCAAGAATTCTTAAGACAAGGTACTTTCCTGACACTGATTTTCTGAATGCCACTGTCCCAGCTAGTGCATCTGCGACATGGAGGGCTATTGTTGCAGGCAGGGTGGCGTTGGAAGGGGGACTAATCAGACGTATTGGGGATGGTCGCTCAATAGCTATATGGACGGACAGATGGACACCGGGCATTTTATCAATGATGCCGGCGGTACAGATTGGAGAAGAATCACTCAACTTAGTGGCGGATCTTATTGACTCTGATAATGGAACGTGGAAGATCGGATTGGTCAGGGACAATTCCATAGCACCGGAGGCGGATGCCATTTTAAATATTCCGCTACGGCGCGAGGGTGGTACTGATACCTGGGCCTAAAAACAGCGTACTGAGCTCTTATGATGCGCAACGAGCATCTGACTCTAACAGAAGGGACGGTCACGAGAACTTCAAATGATGATAAACAGATTTGGGGCCGACTTTGGAAACTACAAGTTATTCCAAAAGTTCGAGTCTTATGGTGGCGAGTTTTGCGAGGGATCTTACCAGTGGAAACATCCCTTCATTATAGACACATTATCGAGCTGGTCCGTTGCAAAATTTGCTTATGAGATAATGAGAATATGATGCATGCTCTTTTACATTGCACGCATGCAAAGCGGTTTTGGATGGAAGCTAGGAATTGGCTTGAGCTAAGAATCCCAGCCTTGCATCCGATAACATGGGCGAAGGATATTCTGTGCGATCCTATGCTCTCTGAGAAGGAGCGAGCGAAAATAATCACGGTTATGTGGTCTATATGGACTTCAAGAAATAATATTACTCATGAGAAAGAGGGTTTTGATCCAGTTCAGTCGATGATCAGAACGAGAGATGCGCTTGCGCTGCTGGATGTTCCAAAGAAATATGCTAAGATCATGCCAGGCCATGGATGGCGGCCTCCGGATATGGGGTGGATGAAAATCAACACTGATGCGGGGCTTGCCTCGCATGTCAATGCTGCTGGAGTGGGTGGTATTGCACGGTCTAATGTCGGTTACTATGGAGCTTGGAGAAAACCATACTCGGGTGTTACTGATCCCATGATCGCTGAAGATTTCGCTCTTCGGGACGGGGTAATTTTTGCTAAGCTCCGAGGCTTATCGCGCGTACTCATGGAGACAGACTGCCTGGAGGTGGAAGAGCTGTGGGATTCACGCGCGAAAGCGCGCCAGTTCGCGTTCTATTGTGGCGCATATTCTAGAAGAAATCGAAGGGTTAGCTTCGACGTGTCATTCTTTTGTTATTCATCATGTATTAAGATCATCTAACATGCCGGCCCACCTTTGTGCCAAGTTTGCTTGCACTCTGGAGGGTACCGAGTGTTGGAAGGAAAACCCTCCTAGTTTTCTTGTTGCCAGTGTTATTGCTGACAATGTGGGAGCTGTGATTGAATAATAAAACCCCAAAGTTTATCAAAAAAAAACGTACGCTAGCTAGCACGTGCGTGTGGAAGCGGGGATGGGACGACCACGTATGAGCCTGTTACGTGGCGCTACGTTTCTTCCCTTCCAATTCCTTTCGAGAGGGAAGCCTTTTTCTAGTGGCACCCGTTAATACATCGAGATATGGTATGCTAAACCGGTATGCTAAACCACGCAAAGATCTTGGAGAACCACGCAAAGATCTTGGGTCACCCGCTCTGGACTTTCGTCGTCACTCGACTATCGCCACTGGCGAGCATTTGAGCGAGTGAGAGCTTGCATTTGCAGCTAACAATGGTACTCCAAATTGATCATCTCGCTTAAGCATGAGCATCGGCTCTGTCGTAGGCTGGCTGTAGTGCCAAATGCGATCTGGTCCCAAGTCCCAACAGATCCAGCTGTACCATCGGTAGTACACTAGTCTTAGGCTGGTGCCAGTGCGGAAGAGAGGGGAGGCGGTATCGGCGGCGACGGGGCGAGACCGGGGCGGGAGCGGGGCGGTAGGCCAGCGGCGGGCGGTGGCCGCGTCGCCCGGCGGTAGCGGGCGCTACCGCTTGCGCTGGCGGGGCGATAGGGGCGGGAGGGGGGCGGGAGAGGGGCGGGAGCGGGGCGAGAGGAGCGCGGCGCTCTGGCGGTGGCGGGCGAGAGCGCGGGGCGAGAGGGGGGAGCAGGGGGCCGGTAACGGCTAGCTGACGTGGCGCCCCCTGATTGGGCCACGTCAGCTAGCCGTTGGGGGGAGCCGTTGCTGGCTCAAAAAAAGCCAAAAAAAACCCCCAAATTTTCATCTCCACCCCTATAAATACCCCCTATATCCCTTCACTCACTTCACACCATTTCATCATCTTTCTCTCCCTTCTTCTCTCAAACCATCTCCGCCATGTCGGGTTGGACTCCAGATATGACATCGTACACGGATCTCTTGCAGTCCGACGAGTCACAACCTTCTCACATAGAAGATATCTATCCCACACATCGTCGCTCCAATGCCGGTTCTTCACCGCTTCCCCGAGTGTTATACTCATCCAGCACACCACCTCCGGGGCCATATGGTCCATACGGTCCACCTCCGGGGCCATATGGTTCATACCCTGCTCCTCCGTATGCATACCCCCACCACCTCCACATGCTCCACCTACAGGTAGCGGGAGTGGGACTCTACCTTAGTACCCACCACCTTCGTACGGTTCGTACCCTCCACCTCCGTATCCGTACGGTTCATACGTTCCACCTCCGAACCCCTCCACCAACTCCTGAAGCCAGTGCTCCAAGCGACGGTTCCGATGCCGCAGAAACAATCGTACCAAAGCGTCCAAAGAGGCTCAAGTGGACAACTGCGGACGAGGAAAAACTGGTACTTTACTTACTCGTCACATATTTATTCCGGAGTTGGTTCTATCTTGGATTTTTCACTAAAACAATATCTATTTCATGGTAGGTTCATGCTTGGGGTTTTCACTCCAAGGACTCTGTCTCCAGTAATAGGAAGACCGGCGAAAGTTTTTGGGTTCAGATAGCTGCAACCTTCAACTCTACCTCCGATCCTGCCCGCCAACGGACCGGGAAGCAACTGAAGGATAATTGGAACGTCTACAACCGTGAGGTGTCCTTGTTCAATGCATACCACATCCAAGAATCAACGGTACGTCAGAGTGGAGCAGACGATGCAATGGTCTTGAAGGCGGCACAGGCGAGGTATGCAAATGACAGTAGAGTGACTCAGCCTTTCAAACGCTTCCACTGGTGGGAAGCTGTTCGTAATGAAGCGAAGTGGAAAGGACAACATGGTCCTGGTAGTGGGACTGATTCCAGTTCCAAGAGAACCCGTCTGGGGGTTTCTGGTGAGTACAGCTCTAGCGAGGCGACGAAGGAGGAGCAGCGTCCAATGGGCCGCGGCACGTAAGGATAAGGGAAAGGGAAAGAGGAAGGGGAAGGAATCCTCATCAAACAGTGAGGCAGCAAGTGGAACCTTCGGGATGAAGAACATGTGGACTGGTTTAGTGAAGGCTAAGCTACTGAAGCAATGGAACAAAATGCAAGACCGATCAACCGCCGACATGAACGAAACAGAAAAGCGCAAACATGCGAAGGCCATCCAGATGGTGGAAAAAGAGCTAGGACTGGAAGATGATGATGACGACGACGAGGAGGAGGAGGATTAGAATTTTTTATTTATTATGTAATTTTTACAATTTATTGCAATTTTATTAATATGTAATCGGTAACAATTTTAGTTGAATAAAAAAATTCGTTGCATTATTTTGAATGTTTACATCTCAAAAATATATGTTAATGTCGAGGAGAGAGAAAAACTGATGTGGCGGAGAGAGAAGTGAGAGTGGGGACTATAGCCCGTGCACTGACACCGTGCCGTGAGAGTGGCGTGAGCGTGAGGTGATAATGAGGAGAAAAGCTGACGTGTCGAGGCTATAGCCCGTGATAGCGGTGATGCACTGGCACCGGACTTAAGCCAGTCAATTGATTGACCATGCGTAATTTCAGACAACAGGAAAAGTTGTAGCTAGTGTCAGTTATTGCCGGTCGAGAAAGAAAACCCACTAGCCTGAATACAATCGCGTACGGAGTACGTTCCTTTCCATGATCGATGAATGTAAAATCATCACGTTTACAATTGCCGGCACACGCGGCGCGCGGGCTCCCTGAGAAACCGGCCGGGTAGCGGCGTTTCGGGTCTAGCTCGAGACAAGTTGAGTGAAATATGTTTGGTTAACGCCTTAAAGAGCGACGATGTCCCAATGACCCTGTGCAGCCCCATGACCCATAAAATGGATTATTCATGTGACGATTAGAGTCGCACTCGCCGTCGACGACAGTTCCTACCTTAGCTCTTTTTTTTTTTGGACCAGGAGCGCTCCCGAAGGAGCAGGAAGCCTCAATTAAAACATACAGTGGGTGTACATGAGAAACCACCAGGGACCCCATAAAATCAAAATTACACATAGGTCCCTAGAACAAGCAGCAAGGGCCAAACTGAAAGAAATAAAATTACAACCGAGCCCTCCTCTTTCCCCACCGTCGAGCGAGAGGAAGGAAATCCACCTGCCGTCGCCAGGCATCGCCGCGGGGACGAAACCACTTGCTTCGATGATGGCCAGCACCTCAGCATCGGCAGATTCCAAATAGGGCCTCCATACGGAGGTTGAAGACAAGCTGGAGCTCACCAGCCAATACCCATGGCCATGACTGGCCACTAGATTGCTCGAGAAGACATCAGCTTCAACGCTCCATGGCTGCGTCGAGAACCAAGCAGGAACCTTCAACTGGTAACTCTCTCCAACCACCACGGCCGTCGACGAGGTACCTGCAGAAGCACCCGCTAGAACTCGAACAGCTCTCCGCCACCCCCCTTTACAAAGCCGCCTGTCGGTCAAACCCCAACGCCTGCCACGGATCGCCAGGGGAGACAAGAAGATAATCGTGGGGTGACATCGAATCCAAAAACCAGCCTGATAGAGGGAGTAGCTCGAAGCATCCCAGCAAGGCGCATACGGCTCCGCCCTTCGGAGCACCACGCCGAGCAACCACCTCGAGCAGATGCAGATCCGGCCGAAGAAGATCCGCCGATTCCTCCCCACCGAGCTTATTGAAGGGGAAGGCTCAAGAGTAGCAATCAAACAAGGAGAGAAGACCCACCTCGCCGATTGAAACACCCCAAGCAAGCCACCAGCGCAGCTCGCGTCCGCCGGCGCCAAACTTCCCCACGGCACATGGCCGACAACAGGCGCGCAGCCAACATCTAACAAACCAAACCTACACCTACTTTGTACAGAGCCACGAGCTAGCCACCCATCGCTACTCCAGCCAGCGGCGCCGGCGGAGGAGCTCCGGGATCGGCCCGGGCGACTCGGAAGCTGGAGAACGACTCTCAAACTAGAGGCTTATCCACTCACCGCTTCGCTCTCGGCTTGTGTTTCCCTACCTTAGCTCGTAACGCTCAAACGGGAAAGGAAACCACGGCGGCATTTGGCCAGACTTGATGATGTGGGCAAATCCATCGGTGGGTGGAACTTGGATGGAAGTAAATGGCTAAATAATTTCTCTAGCACAAACCATTTTTTTTTTCCAAAGGAAGGCCCATGATAAACTCATAAAAGTAGAAGTCACATCAAAGTTCTTCATACTCCTCGTCCTTCATATGTTCCTTTTGCATCTTAGTTGTTCTCTCTTAAGTCTTACGCCTATAATAGTGAAGAAAACATAAGGAAACTAAATATGTTGAAGTTGGACCAAGCTCAAATGTTTCGAAGAGACACATGCATGATCTGGCTAACACCAAATGTAGGAATTTCGAAGAGACACGTGCATGATCTACCAAACACCAAATGTAGGAATTTCGAAGAGACACATGCATTATCCGCCAAGCACCAAATGTAGGAATATAAGATCTCGAATGCATAATTGCCACGGACACACTCCTCGCAAGTAAGGTAGTTCAGGATCGAGATTCTAGATCAGATCGAAACTATTGAGTAAGATCGCAAATCGTAAAATCATAGCTAGTAGAGTCGTAAAATTGTGAATTCTACTAAGAAGGACCCTAGAATCCCAAGACATAATCGTCATTTTGACTGCCATGATCACAAGTTTTCTTGTCTCAACCCCGCCTGGAAAATAAAAACATAGCGCAAAAAGCAAAACATGACACCTCTTCCTCACGAGGGTTAGCCACGCTGCCTAGCTAGGGTGTTGTGTGAGCCGAAGCACTTGTATTTCATACAACCGATCCGATGACGCAAACCTATTATAAAAAGGTGGTGCACATATAGGATGGAGATTTCGTGCTCCTAAGATTCAGTGGTCTTTTTTTTAAAAAAAAAGAATTAAAAGTACAAGTTATTTTCTTAATATATCTGAAAAAATCATGTTTTGTTTTCAATGATGTCTCCCATAAATGCGTAAAGTTTCATTTTGAAACACCTTGTACTTTGATCTGAACAGAAATGTCAAAGGTACGGAATAATGCATAATTTCAAATATTTGTATTTTGTCATTTTGTGTAGTCCATAATGAAAAATAATTTCACGTCATGATTTTGCATGCTTATAAGATACAGTATTGTCGACATCCAGATTTTTTCCCCCATATTTTTTTTTTCAAAACACGAGGTTCATTGGAGCTTGTGAACCAAAATGGCTTTCCACCCACATATATAGTTAACATCGATCCAAAGATTTCCCCGCTTCTTGTTTTTAGATAAGTCGGGTGCAAGGAGATATGATAGTGGAAGAAAAGAGCTTCGACCACTCTTCTCTTGTGTTGCGGACCAACATTATTTTTCGAGATATTGCTTTTAAGTAGTGAGTTTTTCAAGGGGACAAGGAGAATGAAACATTCCCACACATAAAAAAGGAAAGGAAATTGTAGTATTGATTTTTTTTTAGGGAAATGAGGTATTCATGCGGTTCTAGTTTGTTTAGTGAATGATATTTTCTTGAGTGAAAAGTAAGGATTTTATTCAATAGGAAGAGATGTAAAAATCTAACAACCAAAAATTGCAAAATGGTAATCCTAGCTATTAAGTGAGCATCATCTTTCTGGTCCCTACTTTCATGTTGAGCACAAACATTCTGGACTCGAGGTTCTTCACTTCTTCAGCATTTTTTAGGGTTTTTATCATTCTTGCCACTATGATCGACCCCATCCTGAGAAATGCCATTTGACTGGACTAATGCTCAGAAACGTTGCTGCTCCAATATTGTGGTAATCAGTTTTTCCATTGTGTCGTCTTCACTGTCAGTATGTTAACAGTTTTGCCATTTGAGAGAGTTGATAGTTGTCCAGGCCCGACGTATGCTACACATATTTCTTTCGTGCACACATTGTATCGTGGAAAATTATTTCTGATCACTAGATATATTATGTGTAGCACTACTTGACACTAATCTCTTTTAATAATTTACCACATGCACATGCAAATATCATTTATAGGATTAATTAACCATACTGTGTATGCTACACATGCTTGGATCTCTCAAATTAATGACAAAACTGATAACATACTAACATTAAAGATGACATAATGGCAAAACTGATTATCACATTAACGGAGCAGTGACGTTTCTGAGCATTAGACCGATCAAATGACATCTTCTATATCTAAATAGAAACACCCCACTACATGATTTCTCTCAGCATGTAAGGTGTCCACCTCACCAATCATCTTTGAGCAATCCTAGGCTGCCATGTCATGTATCTCCGCCATGTCTGCAAGGCATGCATAGTGGTGCGTATTTGGTTCAATGCAGGTTTACAAGCTATTAATAATGACCAGTCCACACAATAAACCAGCAATTAATCTATAACTTACCGTCCATTATTTTAACCAAATCGCAAAAGCCAGCCCGCGGCAATATTTATTGTGACCACTGACCTGTGAAGCCACCGACCATTAATATCATAGTCTCTTTCTTTCCCCTTCCCTACGAAACTGACGAGGCAAGCCAAGTTCCTGCAGATCTATTTTTTTTCCAGTTTTAATCACTGTAGTTGTTCGCATCGGCTCTGCCCTCCAGCATGGGTGAGCCACTCCCTCCTCTATTCTCCGCAAGACGATGAAATCATCAACCACCAGTAAAGCCCCGGCAACAACCATGGTCAACTAAGCTCGCATGCGTGCACATGGAAGATATCATTAAGCTGTGTTCCAAATCCAAACCCTTCGTCTTTCAATATTTGATCGAATATAAGGGATTAGGATTAGGTATGTGGCTAATTGTTCTTCAACTCTTTTGTTGGGTGGTGCGCATTGTAAGTTCCGGGTCTATTTCTATTTCAGTTCCGGCTCCTTCTGCATGATAATTCAGTTCGATATATGACTTTTGTAGGGACAATTCAATATATGGCCGATTGATCACCAACATGCGAGGAGCGGTACTGGCCTGCAAGGATCCCTAGAACTGCTTCCACATCGGAAAGTTTCTCACACATTTCGACGCCCTCACTGGTAAAAATGGCCCCGTAACTTACTGCTGACAAAAATCCATATTTTCTGGATTCTAGCCTCTGCTACGCATCCTTCCCGCCGTTGAGGAATTTCCTCTATTCCTTTTGGATTATTTTTTAACATAACCGTTGTCTTGATTTCAATCATCTTTGTGGAGATAAAATCCAGTAGAATTGTCTGATTGTGCAATACATAGTTTGATTGTTGTGTAGGTGCTCTTTCAGGCTAGAATATACTCATGGCAGATTTTTTTTTGCTGTGTAGGTGCTCACTGTAATGGTTCACTACTTCACTTTATATGCACAACAACAACAAAATGATGGCGCAACAATACCTAACTTACTTAGGGGTTTATTTTCACTTTTCTGTTTAAATATTTCTTAATATATTTTTACAATTTTACATCGAGAACATTTTTTGATTTTTCTAGGCAACAAATACTCGAATGTTTCAAACAATTATTTATTTCAATTTTTTTTCCTTATGCATATGAATTCACATATTTATATAGCATTTTTTAGCAAATGGCCCGCAGCAACGTGCGGGGTATCATCTAGTTTCTGAGTAAGGGGTCGGTCATAGTGGCAAGAATGATAAAAACCCTTATTTATTTATTTATTTATTTATTTTTGAGACAACTTCACTTCTTCCGCAAAAGTCCAGTTGATTTGACTCTCGACAAAGCGAAGGGACAATGCATTGACCTGACCAAGCCCAAAGCCGAACGCTATTCTGTATCAAATCAGCCCATGTAAAAAACCCGACCCAATACATCCCAACCCCCACTCTCTCTCACCGCCCAAACGGCCCAAACCCGTCCAAAACCTCCCCCAAACCCGATGCTCCGTCGCATCGCCGCGCTCCGGCCGCCGCCGCTACGCGCGGCGGCGGCGACCGTGGGCGGGACCGACGCCGGCTACTCCTCCAAATCCACCTCCCTCCCCCAGAAGCAGCAGCGCGTCCGCGACCACGCCTTCGACGGCATCATGGAGGTCCAGAAGCGTGTCCGCCGCTTTCTCGCGCTCCACGCCCTGCTCCTCTATGCCGCCTCCCCCACCGCGCCCTCGGGCGCCTTCTCCGCGGGCGGGAGCGGCGCCATCTCCGTGTCCTTCTCCCGCCTCGGGGCGCTCTCGCGCCGCCAGCTCCGCCTCTCGCCCCTCGACGCCGGCCAGTTCATGCTGCGCCACCCGCACGCCTTCCACCTCTTCCTCCATCCCGTGCACCGCATCCTCCACGTGCGCCTCACCCCGCGCGCCGCCGCCGCGCTCCGCCTCGAGGCCGACGCTATCTCTTCCCTGCGCCCCGCCGCCATCCTCCGCCTCCGCAAGCTGCTCCTCCTCGCGCCCCCGCACCACCGCCTTCGCCTCGAGAACATCCGCATCCTCCGCCGCGACTTCGGCCTCCCCGACGACTTCGCCGACTCCATCATCCAATCCAATCCTGCCCTCTTCCGCCTCACTCCTGACGGGTTCGTGGAGCTTGTGCCCTCCCCTGACGACCCACCCGACCTCACCGTCGCCGCCGTCGAGCGTGCCCGGGAGCGCCACTACCGTGAGCACCGAGCTCCCGGTGCTGGCGAGGAGGACGCGCGCTTCGCGTTCCCCACCCGCTTTCCGCCGGGCTTCAAGATCGGCAAGTACTTCCGCATTGCAGTTTGGAAATGGCAGCGCCTCCCCTATGCCTCGCCGTACGCGGACGTCTCTGGCCACGACCTGCGGTCACTAGAGGCACAACGCCGCATGGAGAAGCGTGCAGTTGCTGCCGTCCATGAGCTGCTCTCTCTCACCGTTGAGAAGCGTACCACGCTGGAGCGTCTCGCGCTGTTCCGGGATGCCCTTGGTGTGCCCAAGAAGATTAAGGAGTTCTTGCTGAAATACCAGGGCATATTTTACATATCTACAAGGGGAAACCAGGGGAAGCTGCACACTGTGTTCCTCAGGGAGGCATACTACAAAGGGGAGCTTCTGGACTCCAATGAGATACACGATGCAAGGAGGAAGCAGGAGGAGCTGCTCTTGATGAGCCGAGAGAAGGCAAATTTGGATCGTATGTTCACCAGCATGGGTCGTGGATGGGATGAGCTTGGTGGGAGTCGTCGTGGAGGAGAAGTATTGAGGGAGAAGTTTCTTGGTGATGCTGGTGGCCAAAAGAGAAAAAATGGTAGTGATGATGATGGTTCCGATAGCGGGGAGGACTCAGGTGTCGAGTCACTCTACATTGAATGAGGAAGTGAACACCCTTGCGAAGATTGGCTTCTGAAACTGGCATGGGTACCATTTGCGAAGATTGATTTCTCATCCTAGCGTCAACACCCTTGCGTATTGATCTTGATGAGAAAAGGCTACATTTGAGGTGAAAATTGGAGTGAGGTCTCATAGTAAAACTGACGACACCTTCTGAATTGCTGAAAGTGATCACCCCTGGTGCTACCAATACCATGCATCTGCACCAAATGGCTGCTGGCATCTTTGTTTGCACCCATTATGTGAAGAGACAGACCTAGACAGAAGAATTCCTCTCTGTTCCCTAGCTAATCTGATCTGTGTGTTTTTACCTGTGAGTACTCTAACACAAGGAGTCGATCTGTTAGATTCATTTGGCCCAATAGAAAACTGTTTCTATTTACGGATTGAATATCGCCAGATAAACATTATGTTGGTCATTTTATAGTTTCTAACATATTGTATATTGGATGGAATATCAACCATAAGATATGAGAATGAACTTGTTGACATCTACATCTAGTTTCAGTATGTGTAGAGTGAAAGAAATTTGTATTTAAAAGGTAAATAAATGAAGAAAGTTCGCTATACATGCATTAAAACAAAGACAATAGTTGTTTCGTTTCAAACCTTCGCACCAGCTTAAATGATGCTTATGTTGAACGAAATTTTGTATAAGGGAATCTAATCCTGCCAATAATTTGGTACTTGCATGTTAATTTAGGACTCAGATTCGATCTAATGTTGATCTTAGGGCAAAGTAATGTAAACTAATTCTTGTAAAAATATCCATTTTAGGGTCGCTGTTGTGTATCCATTTTAGGCGCTTAGAGCTGCGAAGGTAGTAGGGGTGAATCACGGGAGGATGAGTTCGTCCTCTGCGTGTAGGTGCCGTGATTGGGGAAGTTGAGAGAGATAGCAGGGGTAGATTAGAGAAGATAGAGGGGTAGGGATTAGCAATAGGAAGATCGAGGGTTTATTACTGCTTGCCCTAAAACACACGGGTACACATCCTCTTATAGGAGGACCGACTAGGACTCCTAGTATTCAACTAGGACTAGGACTCTGACAAACTAACTCATATATCCTTATTTCCTTAATCTGCCTAGACTAGTATCCAAACAGGACTCTTTTGACTCATTATAACCTGGCCGGACTACTCACGCCACAACATATGGTGATTACCCTTTTGATCATTTTCATGTGTGTACTAGGGCCTGTCTAAGTTTGAGGGATTGGCTTGAATTTAGTTTATGCCTTAATCGTTACCCTAGGTACTTCGTTAACTGAGAATTGTTTAGTAGCAAATATACTTGTGCAGGTTGATTTTTAAACCATCATGAATTAGTGTCGTTTTCATGTTGGGTCATGCTTCCATCAAGAGTGGAGGATTGCCACATCCCCTGCCACGCACGACCGCAAAATCAGTGTGGTCGGGCCACGCTATGAAGAAAATATATCAAATAGTTTTATCTTTTAGTTAAAAAGGTTCACCCATTTCATGCAATGGGCGTATTAAGCATCATAATTCAATGCGAATAGTGAAAGAAAGAATAAGTGTGTCAGTGCACACTTCATGAAAGGTATGTTGGAGGGGCTTCGTTCACATCTTCGTTGTGGGCAACACCATTGCGCATTGGCTGATTCGACTCCGATCGCCAATGGGCTTGGCCTCTGGCCACCAGGTCATGCTCCACTATGACCATAGCAAACATTTGACCGCACATATTCAAGAATCACGGAAAATAATCTGATGATATTAGCTTGTACATTTTCCGTCAACTATCAACACACATCGTTGAAGCTACAGGAAGTGCCTCTTTCTTTGTGCCAGTTCCAGGGATTTTTGCTTGCAGGTGTTGGTTCAGTTCTCGAATTATATGATCTTGGGAAGAGAAAGTTGCTCAGAAAATGTGAAAACAAGCTTTTCCCGAGGACGATATTGTCTATTCATACTTACTATGATAGGATCTATGCTGGTGACATGCAAGAAGTATGCTCTCACTGTCTATGTGTGTTTATGTAGCTGTCCATTTCACTTGTGCCGAACATAAAATATTTATAATCTAAACTACAGACCTAACTATAATGTTAATAATGAGCGAAATTTTCATGCTAATGATATATCATTTACAGATTGGATTGATTTATGTCCGGTTTTAAGAGCGAGGAATAGGGGATGCGGGGATTATCTGGCATACTTGATGGATAGTGTGGATACACACCATCTATCTCGCAGGTCTTTTTTGTTTGTTTTGCTTTGAAGATTTTTTAGCCAGATTTCTTTTTCTTGAAATCAAAGATTTCAGCTGTCCTGCTCCTGGGTAAGATATCCCTATGCTGTGAATTATCTGTGACAGTTTTGATTCAGTTCATGACATAGACCTAGTATATCATGCACCAGACAGTCCAGATTTCATTTCTTGGACGTATTTCTAATTGTTGGTTTGTTGTGTCATCTCCACCTCCATGCGGTCATTTTGCAAGTAGACTCAAATTCATTTGGCATGCATGTAATCTGCCTCCTAGGAGGATTGTAACCGAACTCTATCTTTCCAATGAAATGAAACGCAAAGGTCCTTTGCGTTTTCAAGATTTTGTTTTTCATTATTGCAAGTAGAGACATGGAAAAAACCAGCTATATATCTTCACTGATGACAGTTTTCCCAGATGACTAACAGCGGCAACTCACATAGATATCTCAGATGAGATTGAAGAAAACCCAACTGGATGCAAAGATTAAATGGGAACAGGGGAAGTTAAATGGTGCTCCAAACAAAGTGGAGGAGATTGCGCAGTTTCATGTTGGTGATGCTGTGGCATGTTTACAGAAGGCCTCTTTAATATTTGGTCAAGGTTGAATGTCTTATTTATGAAACTAATGGGTAGCGTGGGCGCACTTCTTGCGTTCACCTCCAGGGAAGATGTTGACTTCTTCCCTCCCTTGGAGATGCATCTCCGCCAGGAGCATCCAGTAAAGATCTCATGGCCTAAAGATCGGCTTATTTTCCAGTAAAGGTAAATTACTTATGTTTCTTGTTCTATTTATCATGTCATCACATCTATTATGTTCATAGTAATTGAGGTTTTGTTAATGTGTTGGTCTTTCAAGAATAATCGTGAAAACAAATGATAAATTCTCCATAGTCACTTATTTTGATAAGGGAGGTGTTTGTGAGTCCATACAAATTGTGTGAGAACAAACTAACTGTTGCAGTTGTGACTATCATCCTGAATGTAATCATGTTCAGCAGGCGCAGTTGTATTGGGTAGTATGCCGACTGATATGCATGCAATAAACTGTTTGCTTGTAGAATCACAGTATAAACCATTGATCATAGTATGGAATATTTTATTTAGCAAGAACTGCACGAAGAAAACCTGAACCAGCCATTTCATGCAGAGCCGCTCAAGGGTCACTAATATTAATATTTACCAACATGTTACCATTTCAAAGGATAGAACATCTATATGTGGGCTGGCATTAACTGTATTTCCATTGGTCCATCAGATTATGTACCATGTCATTTGCACCGAAGTGTAAATGTAGTTTAGCTCTATCTTCTATGGGGAAATAATACTTGGTGTTGAGAACTGTGACTGCATCATCCCAAATATAGGCAAACTTTATATTAGGTACTCAATAATATGCCAGACGATATGAGTATAAACTCTTCAGTCATATTGATCATAACGTGGCTGGTTATTTTGAAGCAAGAACTAATACATCCTTCTATTCGACCAGCTCAGTAATCAATATTCACTCATGTAGTACCAACATGTTACCACTTCATAGCATAGAGCATCTGATATGTGATTCGCTAGCAACAAATGTATTTTTGTTGGTGCATCAAATTATTTATGCTTTCATTTTCAAAGGATTTTGTTAAGATCACTATTTTCTGTTTTATGCTGAAGTATTTTGTCGCTTGTTACAGGATGTGATTGATGGCGATCTCTGCGAGCAGTTTCCGTCCCTCCCAGCTGATATGCAGAGGAAGATTGTCGATGAGCTCAGCCGAACTCCAGGTGAAATCCTGAAGAAGCTGACACCAGGAACAAAATCAGCTAGCGTCGTGGCGTAGCACGAATGAACCTGACAGCGGAATGCAACTGTGAAGCCATCATTGCTGTAAAATCTGGATCTCCTTACCATCCAGTACAGTATAGCTATCTGGTGGTTTATGACGTGACACATTGTTCCAGATTTGGTGAGTCAAGCCGAGTGGGCAGGGACTACGATCCATAGTTGCCGGATCTGTAGGTCAACTGTGCCCAGCAGTCCCAAATCTGACATGCTCAACTTGACTGACGAAGCAGGTGACAGGAAGAGTACTGGCCCTATGCCGTCCATTGTCAGAGAAGATGATATGGATCATTAATGAGCTGCACTTGATCAAGAGCCTGAGCCAACCCTAGGCAGTAGCAGCTCCCGTCGAACATGAGGGCGATCAGTAGTGCACAAGCTGGCTCCCATACAGCGCGTGGCCAGCGGTGGAAGACAGGTAGGAGTCGGCGCAGACGAGCGGTGGCGTACAGACGGTATGCGGCATGGAAGGTAGTGGATGCGCTGGTTTGTGAGAGACTGAACTATAGTATCTTCTCATGAGACTGAACTATAGTATCTTCTCACAGTCATGCTGTCTGTTGCACTTCCAAGTCCAGAGGGATAGTTGACTCTTGAATATGACCTACAACCCTGCCAACCTGGGAAGTTATTTCAGTTTAGTGTTATATTTTATGTATTACTGTAGCTTCATAAATCTGAGCAGGTCTACCCTATGAGAGGATGACTTAGGGGAAGAATTATACTCTTGGTGATTAATCATTACCTACTTATGTGAGGCGCCTTTTTTTTTTCTAATCAACACCAATAAAGGACCCATTTACTTATAAATGCAAAGATAATCTGGCTGTAGTTTGTGTTTGTCACTTCAGACCAACAACCAGCAACCTGGGAAATTGCTCTAGTGTAGCGTCATACTTTATCTATTAGCTTCAATGCTAATAAGTCATTAGCTACTTATATTAGACGTTTCAGTCTAATCAATGCCGATACAGGATACTATTCATTCCACATGCAAAGTTAATTCAACTGTACTTTGTAGCTTCAAGCTTTGTCAAAAAGCAGAATTTGGCTGCTATAGGTATTTCTGTGACTGCAGAGAAACCATGTCGGTTGAATCACCTTTTCCGGATCTTTCAGTACATCTCTGAAGCACTGAAAATCTACAATCCCTTGACTAAATTTATTTATTGTTCTTGGTTCCTGTTCAAGAAAAGAGCAAAACAGTACATGCTCATATTTATATGGGGTCTCACTGCTGGTTGGATGGTTTCCATGTCGATGCAATGAGCCAAGGTTGGTACAGATTGAAAGAACAATCAATACAGTGCAAAATGCACTGTTGAAAATACGGAGCAAGCATATACCATGATGAGTTCTTATTTCAGTCTAGAACAGCATGATGAATGTTCTTGTAGCACTGTTGTTGGCCTTGCTCGGCCAATTAGTGGCATTTGCGTCAAGGAATTGGTACGTCTCCTTCCCTTCTTCACATAAGCGCATATTGCCTCCTATGCTATGCATATGAATGTATCGTGCTCCTATAGGTATTTCAACCTTTGGATACGTTCAAGTCTGAACATGCCTGTATGGCATGGTGCTAAAAGCAGAGGGTATCTTATGTTATTGTAACCTTAAAAATATTTTATGACATTACCATGTTAATCTCTACTTTCCATGGGCATATTTTATAGGATAGTAAGGCGAGTCTTCTGTACCATACTCTGTCTTATACTTTGTTTCTTAGATGCTCTTTTATAGTTGCTTTAGCTGTGCTGGTTATAATATCTTCTAAAGAGTTGCACACTGGTAAAAATGAGAATGGAAACTGTTATACCTTAGCTAAGAGATGGTCCCAGGGACGATGCCTTAACATTTTTGGGAATTTAGTATTTTTCTCAGCTATACCGTAAATCTTAGTCTAGACATGCAAGTACTAACTGTCATGTAGTTCTTGAATCTTGCGGAATTTCAAGCATAGGAATAGTAGGCATGCTGAGATTAAGAACCAACCTAGCTGTGTGAGGAGAGGATGGTGCGCATTTGTTTGCTCCTGATAGGGATAGTAAACTGTACAAGTTAGTGGTAATGAGATCTCAGCTGCCTGAGAGCAGTAACGCGGCGGAGGTGGTGACGAAGAGCTCTGGTTCGACATGAAAGTCAGTTCTGTGTCTCTTCTCTGGTGCTTATTGGATTACAGAAGCAAGATTGAGCTCAGGCCATGGTACTATGGCCGATTGATGAATGAAGCGACTTTACCAGGTGAGAGATCGGAGATTGTGTGCTCAAGCTTGTGAGTTTATTGAATGACTGATCTTTCAGTACACTGCTCAAAAATACTGAAAAGCTACAATCCTCTGGCTAAAAAATGGTTGTTCCGGTTTCCTATTCAGAAAGAGAGAAAAAAGTAGATGTTCACATGTGCATGGGGTCTCACTGCTCTATGGTTTTCATGTCTATGCCGAACTAAGGTTGGGCTTCTGTGTAAGTGAAGGATTGGGCTGAAATTTAGTTTAATTGCCACTGTAGATACTTTGTTAACCGAGGATTATTGCATTTGGCTAGGTTTATTCGGCTCTGTCTTACGGTCATGGCATATGTTCCAAGTCCAGAGGGATAGCTGACTCTAGAATAGGACCAACAACCCTGCATCCTGGGGAATTGCTCTAGTGTAGCATCGCTAATAAGTCATTAGTTACTTATATGGGACGTTTTTCAGTTCTAATCACTGCAGATACATGATACTATCCATGACATGTGCAGAGTTAATTTAATCGTACTTTGTAGCTTCAAGCTTTGCCAAAAAGCAGAATTTGGCTCCTGTAGGAATTTCTGTGGCTGCAGATCGAGAAACCATATCAGCTCAAAGCTTGACGGATCTTTGAGTACGTCTCTGAAGCGCTGAAAATCTGCAATCCTTTGTCTAAATTTATTTATTGTTCTTGTTTGCTGTTGAGAAATATGTAGATGGGGTCTCACTGCTGGCTGGCTGGTTTCCATGTCGATGCAATGACCCAAGGTTGGTACAGATTAAAAGAACAATCAAGTGACCAACAGACAGTGCAAAATTGCACTGTTGAAAATACGGAGCGAGCATACCACGATGAGTGCCTCTTTCAGTCTAGAACAGCATGATGAATGTTCTCGCAGGGCTCTAGTCACGGCCCATGGCAGCTGGGCTGGTATGTCCTGTGTTGTCGCTTGCTGTGCCTGTGCACTATACACACTGAACAGATGAACGTGCTGAACTGAATCAGCCATGTCTAGTCTGTTCGTCTTGACATCAGTTGAAGTCTCTAAAGTGCAACTTACAAGCCACCAGGTTGGTACGTGATACCATCATCTACAGTTATATAATGTCTGACGTTGTCTGCGAAAGATGCTGCCATCTTTTGGTCACCCTTTACTTCCCTGCGCATGGTTTAATTTCCTATATAAATGTTGGTGTTTGATTTTTCTTGTGTATTGTTGACCGGGTCTACTTTCAAAGACTTTGTACTGGTCCTTCTTAAGCACATGGAACAGGTCAGGGTTTTATACAGTTTGATCAAAGCTCTGGACTGGCCTCCTGTCAAGCTTGCCACTTGAGGCTGTCATCAGCTCTTCCTTCCAAACAGTAAGGTTTTGATCCTCTAGCAATAATAGTATTGTCTTGCATGTATCAGCAGGGAGTGCTTTGTCAGCTTCCATTTGGCCTTCTCGTGTGATGATGGGACTTATTAACTCTGCTTGTGCCTTCTATCTACTTCTCTGTCCCTTTTTGTGAAGAACTGTTTGTTTTGCTTGTGTTGTTAGATGCTTATAGTTAATGGTCTATTTCCTTACCATGTAGTACCGGTGACAGCATGGGGTTAATACATCAATCAGAGCTCAGACCACATTTATGGTGTGAAAGTGCAGCAGAAGGTCTGAAAATGTACAAGGTGGATCATGTTGCGTGCTAGCCAACTGACATACGAAGGTCACTCTCGGTCAGTCCAAATCCTTGACAATTAGCATCCATATCAATTTTTTCTTTCTAACTTTGTTTTCAGTTCTGGATATCCCATTTGCCCCGGTGTTTCTTCTCCATGTTCCCGTTATTACTTCTTTTAGGGGGAAAATAAACGCTGTATGAAGTTAGCTTCACATTAATGCGCCAAAGCCAGCTGATATTGAATCGGTCTCTTCTAAAACATCATGTGGTGTCTTGTTGTGTGCAACTGAGCTAACCATGTTTATTGAATGGTCCACAGCAAGGAAAGGTGTCATATGCTATAGACCGCATAATTGCTTGATCTGGGGATATAGTCGTGTATGTTGCCTATAATAGATTGAGTCTCTTGGCCTACAGGTATGGCGACATTGCATACGCTTTCAATCTTTACCTAATAATAAAGGGAGGAAGGTTTCTTCCTCCAATTTTCGTCCGTACAGCTATTACGTTTTCGTCCGTTTGCTTTTTACGTCTTCCACCTTTGTCTTTCCTTGTGTCCACTCTCCCTCCCGATCCGGAGCACAACTCCTTGTACAAGACGGCACCAAAGCTGTCGCATAAATACGCATCTGGATAGGATAGCATCGAAGCAGGCGCGAGGTAAACGGCGACACGTCCCACGCTGTGATATCGCGAGAGGAATGCCACGAGGACTGCCCTGCAGCCCCTGCACCGAGACCGGTGATGGAAGAAGTATAGACAAAAGAAGAGGAATGAAGAATTTCTACTTTATGTTGTTTCGTATGCATGTGTGATCGATTGGTGGATGCGGGCCTTGTTATGTCACCCCTGATTGACCGCTGGGAGTGGCGACTGGCGAGTGGGCAGGTCAAGAGCTACCTATCTCTACGCACGAGAGTACGCGATAACTTACTCAAAGCAGGCGGGAGGTTGGCGAAGCTTTTCGCTTCTCCCGTAGATCACCACGGCGCATCGACACACTATGCTTCCACCGTCAGCAGAAGTCAATCCACAGGGTACAGCCGGCCATCGGAGAAGCACACACGACCATGCATATGGTCGTTCTCCGCCGTCTGCGGCTCCGCCGTCCGACGCAAGTTCTGTGAGGATAGCAGCACACACTGGGACCTAGGGGCCATCAGATGTGGCTTACACACACAAAATTAGACATCGATGTCTAAATTTGACGTGATGCCGGTGCAGGCCACACCGCCATGGCGCGCGGGCGGCGACGAGCAAGTGATCTGTGAGCGAGCAGAGCAGAGTTCTGAGAGTAAGACGACTTTATTTTTCTGAGCCCGCGGGCGCACAAGCAGTTTTACAGGCTACCAGTCCAATTAGACAAGGAAGAAGCAAACCAAACTACAACAATACTACACCGTACTCTTTTTACTCTTCGTTGGCCTGCTCGTGGCAACGTACGCCCTCTTGCGTCTTTGTTTACATCAGTTGAGTACATCTTATTTCTGTGGGTTCTTATATGACGTGAAATTCAGAATAAAATTTGCAAACTACTATCAAGCTATGGCCAAATTTTCGGCGGTTTCCAATTTATTTGTCTATGGTTCCAAGTATTTTAGTAGCATAATTTTCGTGTGAAGGACGATGACGTTGGCATTTTACATCAAGAGAAGTGTTTAGATCATCTCGATGATTTTTTTTTTGCAAATTGATCATCTTTATGATTAATCCGCTTTCCTTTATATACATCTACTTTTCGATCCCGAGGGACGTCCATCCACGTGTACCGAGTGGCTTGACTATAGAGGGGGTACAAGAGGCCGTCATTGCACGCCTTACCTCCACCGTCATGGACGCGGTGAGGTGAGCAAAACGAACTTACTTTGCCGGCCTACACGATTTAGATTGATTTTTGTCCCGTTGCAACGCACGGACATATTTACTTAGATATATATGTTCAATAAAAAGTAACCCGTAGCAACGCACGGGCACAATTGCTAGTTCATAATTAAGTAGCGCTAACTTGAAATTAAGAGCGTATAGACACGTTTGGTAGGCTTGTCTGGTACGGTCTGAGATTAATTGCCATTGCTGTCCAATTCGGTGGGTTGGTTTGATCCAGCCAGCCAGGGCCGTACGTGTTTGGCTTGAGGGAAAGCCATCGGTAGAGGCTATTAATTGGCCTCAGGTCCATCATTGGATCTCCTTACTGTTATGGACTAGGGATTTTTTTTCTTCCAATTCGGTGGGATGGTGTATCTAACCGAACAAAAACCTTCTCAGGTGTCAGCAGTGTTAGTTTACCGTGATACTGACCGGCAGCGACAGTCAAATCAGATGCAACTTAAGCCAAACCACATTCGTCATCTTTTTTAGAGCAATGGAGATGCCGGGCCCAGATGTTCAAACCTCTTCTATTCCAGTCATTTCAAGCCACAAAAGTTGCTTCGTCGCATTCAGGTTTATATTCCGACGGTTTCTGAAGGAGCATTGAACTGCGACTGGCTAGTCTCCGTCGGGCTCGTCCTTGTTAGTTTAGACGCGCAGCTGTTCCTAGCAGATTCCTCACCAAATCGGTCGTTGCGTTACAGCCCTTGTACTCATATATTTTCTGAAAAAGATGCAGGCTGTCTTGCTATTTGCTAACCCCGGCCCTTCCGATGGATGCAGAGAGAAAGAAGGAAAGGAAAGAAGGGTGGTAGGTTTGGGGACAGGTCCACGTGAAGAACGTAACAACACAGTAAACCGTCAGCCCGCTAAGTAACACATGCTGCTGCCTTTCAGATTAAACCCGTGATGTTGAGTGTCGATGTCAATCTATCTATCTCCGTTATGGATCCATTTCCAGGGGTAAAACGGAGGTGTGTGGACCAACATGGCAACTTGGCAAGACCCCGTCTGGAACGCAATAATGCGACTCCCCTCCCCCGGTTATTACGGAAAAAAATTGAACTCGGGACTGCCACTATTTGGTAGTGCGAGTATATGTATTTCTGCATCTTCTCTGCCAAAGTGCTGTACGGCTGAATCAGCAGCTCTGTACCCACTTTTTAGCGATCTCGTGATTGCGATGCGACAGGTCCCAGTAACTGTCGCTTCCTCATTTTTCTCTGCTACCTTTTTTGTTCGTTGCGAGCTGCACAATCGCAACATGTGAAGGATTGACGTTGCAATTTGCAAGGCATTGCAAGCTTGCAAAGAATTGTCAACTAGCAGTACAGTTTCGTTGCACAATTATTTTGTTTGTTTTTGTGTTTGTCTGTGGCTGAAAGCGTTTCAGGATAGATCTTTTGATGCTACTAAGTGACAAGGGCATCCCTAACCGATCTACTCTAAGTCCCACCTAACCGACACCCCAAAACATTTAGAGGAGCAAAGTTTATTCTTCAGGTGCTGGCTGATTCTCAAATATACTTGGCCTCGACCGTCTGGAGAACAAAAAAATTCCTCGTGCACTCACTCGCGATCGCCTCCCCGGGACCCAGCCACTCCGGCACTACCGTGTGTACACCCACCGGCTTCCACACACCACCTCGTGCTCCTCCCTCACTTCGATTCAGTTGCCGCTGCTCGCCGTAGCTAGATTCGACGAATCAATGGCCGCATCCGCTGTTGCTGAATTTGACGAATCAACGGCCGATGAAGTCGCGTTTCGGCAGGATCCATCGGGGGCCGAACCATCGCCGCCACCCGGCCATTCTATGCCACCTCTAGGAATGTTTTCTTCCACTAGCCGCCGTCTCGCCGCTCAACCGACCGCCGACCACTGGCCGTCCTTGCTCAGCCCTTGCCCAACTGTCCGCCGGCCAGCTTCTACCAATCATCAATTGTGACAAATGCGGCTAGTTAGTGCAGCAGTGGATCTCGAACACGGGGAAATATCTCAGATGGATTTTTTAAAAGTGTGAAATGGATAAAATGAGTGCAATTTTGTGGCTATATTCTTCAATTTGGAACTCAATGTTTACTTTTTGGTTATTAGAAAGGTTGCATGTTTTGGTATTGGAAAGAAGAGTACATTGACCTTTTGATCGGCCGAAGTGTACTAGATGTCCGTGCACTGGTTGCTACTACAAATGATGGCACCTATGACACAATCTCTAAGATTGAGTAGGAAGAAAAACAAGGTAGAGAAGTCAACGGAGAAAAGCAAAAATTTAGCCAATGAACATAAGGTGATGGAGAAAGTATTTACCGGACTAGTAAGAGTAATCAAAATTTGTGTTTCTATTGAAGTATGTAATTTGTCTTGCCTTTTCTTTTAGTCAATTCTATTAGCAAAGAGTTGGTGACGGTGGGGGCTCTAGGAATTTGCAACTAGTGTTCATGCATATTCATTTTGTCAAAATTATTGTTATTTTTCGAAAATTGTCACTGTTTTGTAAAATCACGGGTATTCACATAAATATCTAGGAATACCCGTAGCGCTGCGCCTAGTTGGTCAATTATGTGGCCAAGATGTAGATTAATGAATTATTGAGTAGCGATATTTCTACTTGTAAGACAATCCACGTCTACTCTATTTCTTAGAACAAAAATCTTCTAAAATTGTCAAAACAAGTCTCATATTGATATAATCTAGTTGATTAAATCTACCATCATAGCTAGGCTGTTACGGATTGATGCAAGTGGATGCGTGGGTACTATAAGAGGGAATACACTTGTGATACACAACGAGGGAATCGAGAACATTCTCACATGCAGACTTGCTCGTGAGAATCTTCAAAACGCTTCATCGACAAATGTCGTTCTTCCGATTCCGGTGTTTGTAAGTACTAGATCATTGCATGTATGAACGTGCTTCGTATCTTCATAGTTGATCTTGGAGGTGGATACATCATTTTGATCCTAGTTCTAATGTGAATGTCGTATCATTGGAAGTTGATGATGAGGAATATCAGTTTTTGTGAGAGCATATCTTAATCTTAATTTTATTGAATTATGTAGTTCATAATAATTTTGAACTAAATAGTCTAAATAAACTTATTTCTAATTAAAGAGTAATGGATCCCTTTGAAAGATATCATGTAATCTGATAATAAGTCGTGGGTCTTTGGCTGCGAATGGAAACAACTTTGGAGAATGGTTTTATGCCTTGATGGTGGTTCTTAGAACCACCAACATGGAACACGTCTTTCCATCACATGCCTGGTGTTGAGGTTCATGAAGGACCTTACAACCGTTGTAATGTTATGTGTTGTCAATAAGCTCATGCACACTTGTATTGATGTTGAGCTGGTTTATCGTTTTCCAAACCATCACACCTACCACCTGGTAGAAGAATTGAAATCTCTATTCATACATCAAGTGCGCATTGTGCGTTACAATTTGATCAAAGGACTAATGAATAGTTAGCTTGCATTGGGTGAACCCATGCAACTGTTTGAAATATGAATGATAAGATTGGGTTTCCAATGACTTGTGAGCACTTTTGTGACATCGTTCTAGGTGCAATCCCGCCGACATATCATGGGTTTTTAAGGCTATACAACTCCATAGCAGAAAAATGACTTGTTGAAATGTTGTTTTCCTTGCTAAAGAAAGCAGAAGTCTACATTGATTCAGGGGATCCTACGTGGTCTAGAACAAGTATAAATTTTATACAAAACTCTTGATATAATTTCAGAAATTATAATCATTAGATAATAATCGATGGTCACACCTACACCCGTGGCATGTACATTAGAAAAGGAAGTTCTAAAATAACGTTGAACTTGGAGTGTAGCTAGCCATCCCATAAATTCCAAGTCAATAATGAAGATCTACACTAGGACTTCATAATAAGAGTTATTTTGAGTTCCATCATTTATAATGAATATTTTAATTTTTTTGAACTGTGCTGAGTTAAAATATTAAGATATGTGTAGGAATTTCAATCTTGGCAATTCAAAGTTATGATCTTCTTTATTGTATTATGTCATTAAGTTCTATTACTAAGTCTTGATTTTTTTGATTCAATTTATTACTTATTTGAGTAATATTTGTGATGGCTTATTGATTGATTAGGATATTTGCCTTTTGTTGGTTTTTATCAAGGATTGAAGATTAGCTCCAAGTTATTTAATAAAGATAAAATCCATAAAGTGTCAGGCACTTGTGAATTTTGAAATTCACATAAAGGAAGGACATTTTCCAATTTAATTATATTCCATTGAACCCTTAATATGATAAGTTATTCTTATTAATGAAGTGGAATAGATGAAACAATTGAAGTCTCGGTGTTTCATAAAATTAAGTGCAAATGCTAAGAATCAAAACAAGAAATAATAGTTTTTTTATAAGGTAAAGAAATTCTTAATAAATTATAACATGTTGATAAAATAAAGTTATCTTAGTAAAATACCGATGATTAATTTTGGAGACAAAAAAATTTCATGATTATAAAATCTTTTATGAGACAAAGATTTAAGCAATGCTATAATAAAATTGTCAAAGTGTCTTGGTGTAATGTGTGAAGCGTGAAACGAAATAACTCGTATCCACTAAAGTAAATTATTTGGTTTGTAAAAGTTGGGACCTTATCATTAATTAAGATTTATTTTAATGGAAGTTTCAAGAAATCAATAAGTATGTGCATATTGATTAAGAGGTTTTGCAAAAAAAAAAAGCAACATGTTTGTTGGTAGTAAATTTCGACTATTACTCTAAGTGTCTAACAAGTCGGATTATGGAGAAAAATGTCTTCTCATGATAGTGAAGTAGAAATTATATTATGTTAACATTGAGAATCTTTGGAGTAAATATAGAATGAAAGGGGTAACATGTAAATGTTTCCAACTTATTACCTTATCCAGTAATTTATTATAAAATACATAAAGTTCAAACTTAGTATTATCAAAGGATAATATGAGGAATTTGATGCAATATTCACTTTGTGACGTATTCATCATAATTCCAAGATAATGATCAAGAAATACAAAACAAAAAAAACATAATAGTAAAGATATAAATGACAGTAATGACGACCCACAAATGTAGGGGGTCGCAACAGTCTTTGAGGGTAAATATAGCCAAATTTATTGATTCGACACAAGGGGAGTCAAAGAATATTTATAAGTCATAACAAGTGACTTGTCAATTCAGCTGCACCTAAAAAGTATCTTACTTCACACAATTTATTAGTGGTAACGGTGATATAATGGTAGTAGTGGTTTAATAATAACAGTAGTAGCAATAGTAACATCGAATGCAAACGGATTGAGTAGCAGTGCTAAAAAAACTGTAGGAATAGAGATGGTTGTACGAACGTTGCACGAATGAGATTAACCATGTAATAGAGGTAACAAAGGGCAGCACAAATATAAGAGAGAGTATCCAAGTCACAAACTATCATAGGCATGTATCCCAGAAATTTTCGTACATGCTTGCAATAAGAACTTGCACGACGTACTTTGTCCTACCATTCCGTTGTTGCGGGGACAAAAAGGAACTAATGGTAATTAAGGTACCTGTTCTACCAAGCACCGAAGTAAAGCATTACCATACGGTGGAAACATGTAATCCTCGAACCAGAGTCCATCCCCTCCGATATCCCAACCCGTCACCTTGTGGTCTCTGGTTCCGGAAAATAATAAGTGTATACAACTAGTAGATACAATCCAAATCAACAATTATACTCGCGAAAACATAACATGTTCAAATCTGAAATCATGGCACTCGGTCCCTAAGTGACAAGCATTAAGCACTCCAAGTTGCAACAACGATAATAAACAACAATAGTGGATACTAGGCATCAAGTCCTAACAATCTCGTGATCTATCACATGACTAATCTCATCCAATCCCTATCACCCCTCTGCCTACACAGGGAATTACTCACACATCGTAAGGGGGGGATCATGGAGGTTTGATGGAGAGGTGTTGGCGATGATGACAACTAGGATCTCCCTCCAGCCCTTGTCCCGGTAGGGTGACAGAACAGGAAATTCTTTCTCCCGAACTAGGGTTTCGGGTGTTGGCGGAGATAAGGATCGTATTCGGGAAAATCCTTCGGTGGTCCTGTGTTTCGGGGACGAAGGCACCTTTATGAAAAAGGGGACCATGGGGGTGGTCCCAGGTCCCTAGGGGCCCATGATACGTCTCCAACGTATCTATAATTTCTGATGTTCCATGTTGATATTATGCCAATTGCTACATGTTTTCCATATGTTTTCCTACGTTTTCTTACGTTTTCCGGGACTAACCTATTAACAAGATGCCAAGTGCCAGTTCCCTGTTTTCTGCTGTTTTTGATTTCAGAAAAGTTGTTTTGGAAATATTCTCGGAATTGGACCCCACGAATCCCGAAGTTCCTATTTTCCCCGGAAGCTTCCAGAAGTCTCGAAGAGCCCCGGAGGGGGGCCACAGGGTGGCCACACCATAGGGTGGCGCGGGCCCCCTGGCCGCGCCACCAGGTGGTGTGGGCCCCCTGGCCACCCCCGGCATCGCCCTTTCGCCTATATATACTCCCCGATGCATAAACCCTAGAAGAATCGACCATTTCCACAAAATACATCCGTAGCTCCACCGCCGCCGCCGACAAGTTTCCGGGGACAGATCTCTGTTCTGGCACCCCGCCGGGACGGGGAAGTGCCCCCGGGAACCATCTCCATCGACTCCACCGCCATCTCCATCGCCATTGCTGTCTCCTATGATGAGGAGGGAGTAGTTCTCCCCCGAGGTCGAGGGCTCTACGGTAGCTATGTGGTTCATATCTCTCTCCCATGGTGTGATCTATATGTGATCGTGAGCTTTGTAATCTAGTTGAATAAGTAGATGTTACTCTTCATCTTGTGCTACTCAAGTGTTCTATTAATATGAACTTTGGAGTCACCTTGTCCCGCGTTGTGAAGGTGACAATGTGCACATCGTGTGTGTCTCTCTATGAATTGTGGCGTTTGTCTAGTACCTTCTAGGGCGCTCATAGTGACAGCGTGGGGTTAACTAGACATGGGAATGCTTACTTTAAGGAATGCTTTTTGCAGCCCTACGCAATGATTAGTGTTCGTTATCAAACCGGAGAGGGTCAAGAGTAGCATAGTGAAGAGAAGATATTTAGTTATTCAATTATGGGATCATTGTTGAGAGTGTCCACTAGTGAAAGTAGGATCCCTAGGCCTTGTTTCCAAGCATTGAAACACCGTTTTCCGCTTGTTCTGCTACATGTTTGCTTGCTGCCATATTTATTTCAAATTGCTATTATTACTTATAACCATCCATATTACTCGCATTTCACTATCTCTTCGCCGAACTAGTGCACCTATATATCTGACAATTATATTGGGTGTGTTGGGGACACCAGAGACTTCTTGTATCTTAATTGCAGGGTTGCTTGAGAGGGATATCTTTGACCTCTACCTCCCTGAGTTCGATAAACCTTGGTTGATCCACTTAAGGGAAACTTGTTGTTGTTCTACAAACATGTGCACTTGGAGGCCCAACAGTGTCTACAAGAATAGAAGCGTGCGTAGACATCAAGCTCTTTTCTGGCGTCGTTGCCGGGGAGGTAAGGTAAAAGGTACTCACATCCTCGGGTGTGAGTGCTCGAAGTTATTTCCTTTAGATTATGCAATTAAATCTTTTTGTTTCTTGTTTTCACTAGTTAGGCTTAATTGAAAAAAAAAATATAAGAGAGCTTTATAATATTTATCTTCAGCTAGGACATGAAGTGTTTGAAGAGAAAATTAAAAAACCTATGGAACTTTATTTGCATGCTAGTGGCAATGTTATTAGTATGAACTCTTTAAACACCATTATTGCTAATGCTATGGAAAATTCTAAGCTTGGGGAAGCTAGTTTTGATGAATATGAATTTTTAGTCCCCCAAGTTTTGAGGAGGAAATTTTCTTTGATGATACCTTGCCTCCAACATATGATGATTATAATTGTAACATCCCTGATTTTTGGAAAGTGCAAAAATCACAAAAAATTGAAACTTTTTGTTTCCTATTAAAGCAAGCCACCAAAAACAAAAAAAACTCAAAACACCAAGGGTTATATTATTTGTTTTCCAATGCTACTTGAATTTTATAATCCAATATGCCTCTGTTTTCTAAAAACCCCAAATCCTAAATATGTATTTATGTAAAGAAACTAATTACTCAAATTGCAAACCTTAAGAATACAAATTGGTTTTACATAAACAAGTTGTTTTCCATATTTTTTTTCTCCTAACAAACCTTATTTCATAAGAGGTTTTCATTCTACCTATTACTTGAAAACATTTAATTATGTCTAAAACACTATAGATGTCGGATATATACCAAATAGGGGTATAGGAGATGGTAGATAAAGTGCCGGATTACCAGGGTGGCCTAAGCGGTAGTGGGCTCAGGTCCATTAGGCGGCCCAGTAACCCGACGCACAGAAGCTGGATTCTAGAAGAACCCGGATCACGGCCCAGGTGATCTGGCTTGGAGGAGAAGACGGATTCCTTGCTTTCCAAGTTACAAGTTACCGTAGTCCTCTAGGTTTCCTATTCTGTAAGCCCTAATCCGACTATTATATAAAGCCGGACGGGAGATAGATAAAACAAGGAACGAATAACAGAGAAGATCTACGCCAACTCGCCGAGAAGCTCATCCTCGTCGAATAGCTTAGATCTAAACCCTCACATTGTAACCCTGTTTACAGGCTTTAGTCCTGAATAGTGAGAAGTGCAGGAGTAGACACGTCGTACTGTCGCGACGTACCGAACCTGGGTAAATCCTGTGTTCTGTATTCACTACGCGATCCCGTTACCCCACGTCTCTACCGTAGTATCATGGCACCCCCGTCTATGAAAACTACTACGATGTCTCGACAGTTGGCGCCCACCGTGGGGCAAACGACGTCAGGCGTGAAGTTCCGATCTGGGATACTTGGCGGAATCGGAAGATCAATCACTGTCGGAAGCCTGGAATTCGACGACGACGTCGGACGCTTCCTCGACAACGGATCCTACATACCGGCGCAAAACCACCTGGTAAGTGCCTGCGTGTTACCGATAGGATCTGCTAACATCTTTATCGGATTAACTGCAGAAGCAATGGGGTTTTGCGGTGGAAGCAAATTTATCCCACCCGCCCTATACCCAGTCGAAGATGACTATGATACCGGATTCTGCTCAGATCACCGACAAAAAAGTGACTTACACTTCATCGGCATGGTGCAGTCCACAGTCGCCGAAAACACGGATGACGGAAATCCCGTGCAAGACGCAGACAACAATACACCCGTCGCAGAGACGGAAGATCCGATACCCGTCACAGAGACGGAAGACCCCACACCCACGGATGTGGAAGATCCGACATCCGTCAACAAGACGACGAATTCGGAAGCTGACTCAGTTTTAGCCGCTATCGAGGCAAGATTAGAGTCGGAAACCGGATCGGACGATTTCGATTCCGAAGATGAGGACGACTTCGAAAAGAAACTTAAGTCCTTTCAAGAGGGATTCCATGAAGTTCTAATGGCGAAACCGGCTGATACCACGGACGCCGGCAGCCAGGAAAGCCCTAAAACCCCTCCGCCAGAGGAAGAGAGAGAAGACAGAGAAACTTCTCCGGTATTCCCCAATGTCAAGGAGATGACAGAAGATAAACCTGTCAAAAAACCTCCCTCTTCCAAGAAAAAGCACCGTGCTGCTAAGAAACTCCAATACAAAATCCGGAAGAAAAAATCAGCTGATCTCGCTGATGAAAACCTGGAAGTAGGAGATGCTAGCAGAACAAAGCCTGCGGAGAAGAAATCCAAAGAAATCATTGCTCCGCCAATGACGGAACAGGAAGAGCAAGAGCTATTGCAAACACCAGTGGGACCAGATGAACCCCCTGAGATGCTGGAAGCCAGGAGACAAGATTTCCAACGGCAACAGCAACATCTACTCAGATCTCGGCAACATCTCCAACAAACCCATAATGACATCAAGGTCATGAAGGAAGAAATAGAGGAGCACGAGAGAAAGAATAGATCCGTGTTAAAACCTACTAGGTTACCCGGAATCGCAAGACCGGAAGAACTGCCGCCAAAAGAAAGGTTCCATAACCCATCTTGGCAAAAGCAGGTAAACGGCAAAGATGCCAGGGGCGAACCAATATACAAGACCGCAGCAGAAAACGCGGAAGCAGCGTTCGCCATCCTTAACAACGATCTGTACTCCAACGGGGAAAAACTCCAAGGGGTGTATGCTTTCCTAGGAAAATCATTGCAACAACAACAGCGCGCCCAAGAGCGATCAGGGAGGCTGCACGATAACTCCGCCCTATGCAAAACAGCTACTTGCGCTGCTGGAGCACCTGGACCGGAAGAACCCGGGGATTCAAACAATTCAAAGGATAAAAAAGAGGATCCGAGAAAAGACAAGAAAAACCCCGACAACCGGGATGCAGCGTCTAGGACCGGATCCCATCTCCCGAATGATGGACATAAACCCCATGATCGGGAAAACAAACACCGGGACAACGGCAAAATAATGCCACCTCCGAGAAACCCAGCTGAGAAAGCTGGAAGATATGATATACCTCACAGGCGTGAGAGATCCCGGACACCTCCTAAGGATAAAGAAAGGCACAGGAGTAGAACTCCGCCTAATCCAAAAGGGCGTGACCATGGAAGAGATAGAAATAATCCCGAAAAAGCGCGTTCGCGCAACAATGGAAGAGAAAGGAGCAGATCCCCTTCTGTCCATTCAGCCGGAAGATATTCTGCACACATTGATAGAGCAGAAAAGGATGATCTATACTTTGGTCCTAAGTGTTATACTGACAGGATCCGAAGAATAACCCTGCATTCTGGCTTTGCCAAGGTCGGTCCAACGTACCAGAAATACACCGGCAACACAAACCCGGATACCTGGCTCTCGGATTACTATACAGCCGTCCAGATCAACAATGGGACAGACCTGGAAGCTGTCAAGTTTCTTCCCCTAATGTTGCTGGACGGAGCCAGAGATTGGATCAATGGATTACCATCAAGAACAGTCGACAGCTGGGATGATATGGCTAGAGTATTCACTCAGCATTTCCGGGGAACGTACAAACGCCCGAACAGCATCAACCAGCTAAACCGTTGCACCCAATTCGAGGATGAACCATACGTGGATTTCATTTCCAGATGGACAGCAATGAAGAATAGTTGCTCTGGAGTAACTGACGTACAAGCAATGCATGCTTTCGTCAATGGCCTAAAACCCGGACTCGTACCGTTCATGGTTGGTTCCAAAAAGCACAAAGATCTCGGATCTATGCTTACAACCGCCAATGAGCACGCCGCAGCCGAAGACGACATCAGAGCAAGAGGAGGCAATATCGAATCACTGATACTTGCCAAGAAAACCCCTCGTTCTGACAAAAAAGGAACTCCAGAAACAACTACGAAACCCAAAGAGGTCAACATAGCCTTTGGAGGAGAAAAGGGGAACAAGTGGAAAGGACGCAACCCAGATCCAATCAACTACACTCCAGAGGAGTGGGAGAGGATTAAGTCGGAACCTTGTGTTCACCACTCGCAATTTGGGAAACCCACCCATACAAACGCGCAATGCCGGCTGAATAAGCACATGAAAGGTAGTGCAGGATCCGGAAGTAAGGGGAAGGGTTCCAAAAGGAAACCCGCCAAACAAAAGCCAGAAGCTGACAAAGAAGACAGTGAATCGGACACTGATGAAAAAATCCAGGAACAACAGCGAAAGGGCGAACCCAAATTTCCGAGAGTTGATGGAGAAGCAATGCTAACTTTCTTAGCAACTCCGTCAGCAAAGGTGGCCAAAAGAACACTTCGAGAAATAAACGCGGTTGTTCCGGCAACCCCAAAATTCTTGAAGTACTCCAGCACACCGATAATCTGGGATCAGTCTGATCATCCCGGAAATATCCCTGAACCCGGCACACAAGCTCTTGTTGTAAGCCCTATTGTTCAAAACACTAGGCTAAGAAGAGTGCTGATGGATGGAGGATCCAGCATTAATATAATGTACCTGGATACATTGAAGCATCTGAAGATTTCCGAGTCTCAGCTCAACTACAGCAACATACGCTTCCATGGCATTGTCCCTGGCAGGCAAGCACAATCCCTAGGAGAAATTTCCCTAGATGTCTGTCGTGGTGGTGTCACGGCAGATGCCATGGGATGGCTAAAGATGTGGGAACGATGGACGCTGGAGGTGTCCGGGGAGGGATCACGCGACGAGTAGCCGCGTGAGGTAAGATCCACACAACACAAACAACACGATGTACCCAGGTTCAGGGCCCTCGTGAGGAGGTAAAACCCCTACTCCTGCCTTTCTCTATGTATTACGATGTCTCTCCGAGTAGCCACAGTACAAATGGTATCGCTACCGAGTAGCCTCTCTCTCTCCTCTCCGAGTAGAGCTAGGTCAAGAACTTAGGGTTTCTAGGGTTCCTTATGAGCATGTGAGAGCATGCCTCGCGCAGGAGGCGGCGGGGCACCTTATATACACGGTGCCCAGCCGGATACGTCCAAATCTAGACAAGTGTCGACATAGTGTGCACATCGTCCTTTCTCCGAGTACCCGCTGACAGCTTTGGTTCCTAACCTTGGCTGCTTCTGTAAAGTCGTTGGGCAAAACTAGGGGACAGACTGGTATCACTGTACCTAGGCACAGAGTAGGCCCCCCTTATCCTGCCACGGCCTGCTTCCATGCTGTCACTGTCAGGCAGGCCGTCCCCACGTGAACAGTAGTTCGAATGCTGCCAAGTACGGACCCAGGATACGCGGGATCCTGTGTCAGAACGGCTCCTTTGACTTTCTGGCCCGAGTAGGTTCCCGCCAATGGTTCCCGCCAATTGTACTCGGGCCAATCCTTCTACTCGAAAGGATAGAACTTGATTGATATCTCCTTCTGGTCATCTTGAGGTGAGTCCGAGTAGCAGTCGACCGGGTAGCGAGTACCTGGTAGTCGGCTACTCGACCAAACCTCTCTTCTGTAAGCGGCCTTTACCACCTGTCTTTACCCTACTCGGGGGTAACCCCCCGACAGCAGTCCCCGAAGCTGGTTGAGTCTTGCGAACTTGTTCACTAGGCTCTGCCAGCTTAAAACCAGCCTTTGCATCTCAGCCCTTGAACCTCAAGATGCCGAGTAGAACCTCCGAGTAGCTATCTGGAAAGTACCTTGAGTTTCCTCTCTTCCGAGTAGCACTTGCTTTCTACTCTGTAACCGAGTAAAAAGACTTAGAGAAATTTCTCAGATTGAGCCTCTGCAGCACAGAGCACAATCCAGCCCTTCGCGCAGCAACTGCACACGTGTCAAGCATCCACGACCTTGTCGTTTGGTTGCCCAGGACACGACCTGCCACGCGTCCAGTTTTCACGCAATGGGCCCACCGGCCGTCATGTCCCATCAAGTGCAGTTATAGGCCACGATTCGGTGGTGGGATTAACTGTGGCCATTACGCGCGCAACCGGCGCTTGTGTGCGTTTCTAGCCGGCCACAGGACCCACCACACGCCACAATCGATCCCACTTCCACGACGGTAACGGTAAACTCGCGGAGGGGATATAAATACCCCCGCCGGTAACTTCCTTTTCCCCTTCCCTCGCACTATTCCTTCTTCGTCTCCTGCTCTTCTCCGCCACCGTGCTCTCCGCCGCCGCGCAAGCTCTCGCGCCGCCGCGGACTCAATCCACCAACCAATTCCCCTCGAAATCTTCCACCTTCCCAACTCGCCACAATGGCCAAGTCAGGCTGGGCCGGCTCCTGCGTCACCGCGGAAGATTGCGCCTGGCTCGTCAATACCCGGCGAGTCCCTCCCGGCGTGGAGTGCCGGGCGCCGGACGGCGAAATCGTGCCGTCCCCGCGGGAGGGAGAGCGCGTCGTCTTCCTGGCGCATTTCGAGCGCGGGTTCGGACTACCCGCCTCCGATTTCATGAGGAAGTTCCTCAACCACTTCGGCATCCAGATGCACCATCTGCCGCCGAACGCCGTCGTCTTCCTCGCGTACCACGCCGTGGTCTGCGAGGCCTTCCTCGGCATCCGGCCCACGTGGGAGACGTGGCTCAGGTACTTCCACCTGCGCCAGCAATCTACCGGGAAGAAGGACTCCGCGGGCGTCGCCCGCGCCACCGACACCGGCTGCGCCATGATGGTGCAGCGGTCCGGGACGAACCACCCCCGCATCAAGGGGCTGGATTCCGTCAAGCTGTGGCAGAAGACGTTCCTTTACGTCAGGAACGTTGCCGCCGAGCCAGGAGCCCCGGTGAACGACAGAATCAACTTGCCCGTTTGGTGCAATCGCGCTCCAATCGGGATGTACTGGAAGGACAAGCCCGTCAACGACGATGACGCCATCGAGATGGAGAATCGACTCGGCTGGCTGAAGGCGGAGGGCCTCAAGAACGACGACCCGGTGGCCTGCTGGATCCAGCGCCGAGTGCTGCCCTTGCAGGAGCGGTGCCATCTCATGTGTTACATGGGAGGGCCCCGCGACTGCACCAGGACCACCACAATCGAGATCGACAACATCGACGTTCCCTGGCACGCAAGGAACATCTTGACGACAAGCCTTGGCGACCACTGGCAATACGGGTTCGTCCCGTACAGCCGCACAAAGCCGATTGAGCGGGTACGCCTTCCTTACTTTGCTCTCCGCATACATTTTCCGAGTAGATAGCTTCTCCTTCTTGCATCAACTAGCAATTGCCTTGCGTTCCGAGTAGGACATCTAGCCGAATCGCCTTAGGCTTTAGTATGCTTTGTGTTTGCACGCCTTGCCGGGTAGCCTACTCGAGAACGATTCTTAGGCTCCATGTGCTTTATGCCTGCACGCCCTTCCGAGTAATATCTCTCGGCAAACATGCTTAGGCTTAGTATGCTTTGTGTTTGCACGCCTATCCGAGTAGAATGCTTAGTAAACTGCCTAGGCTTTGTGTGCTTTGTACCTGCACGCCTATCCGAGTAGAATTCCTTCCTGGTTCTCGGCTAGTCTGTGATCCTTCTCTGCTTTTCAGGTTCTCACTCGCCAGATAATTGAGAGCTGCGAGGTTTTTGAGGGCAACTGGTCTCCTGACCGTGAGGAGGATGATGTGCCCTCTTTTGATGCCGTGGAGCAGCCCAACCTCTCTCGCTCCCCCGTCCCTGATAAGCGCGACGCTCTCCGCACCTGGTCCGACGAGGATTTTGATGGTAACTGTACTTTCATTCTGTTTGCTTCCGAGAAGCACCAATCCCTCGTGTGCTGTTTCTGATTCTTTCCTCTTTTCTCTTTGATTCCCAGATGAAGTTGCCGCGGACAAGGACGACGAGGACGAAGACGAGAACGAGGGCGATGCGCCCCTAGTCGTCAAGCCCCTGGCCGTCGCCGCTCCTGAGACCCGCAAACGGGCTGGTAGCGGGGCACCAGCGCCTCCTGCCAAGAAGAAGAAACCCGCCGAGAAGAAGGCGGTCGTGAAGAGAACCAGACGAGAACTCAAGTGCACCACCGCGTAAGCCCTCTTCTCGGTCGTTTCCCTTCTCGCGCGGTACTATTTTCCCCAGATTCCTTCTAATTTCTGGTTTCCCTTTCTCTGCAGACCTCCTATGGACGCGAACGCAGCTCTCGCGTCTGATCACACTAAGGAGAAACCAGTACCTCTGGTCAACCTGGACGATGATGATGAGGACCACACCGCCAATGCTGCTGCTGCCAATCCAGCACAAGGAGCAGCGTCAGAACCAGCAGCACAGGACACTGCCGTCCATGATGAGAGACCCCCTTCTCCTCCGGCTAGCAATGCCGAGGAGAACCAAGATCAAGTGATGCAAGACAACACCGCCGCGGAGCGGCCTGAAGCAGAGCAAGAGCAGCCCGCCACAGGGGCTGCTGCACAAGAGAGCCTCGCTGCCGCGCAGCGAGTAGAAGACACCACCGCCACGGATGCCACTGCTTATCCACTGAGCAGCGTGCAAACGGGCGTGACACCGAGTAGCGCCCAGCCAGGAGCTGCACAAGGCGATGGATCTGCGGCGCCACCAACTGCGCAAGGCCCTACCCCACCAACTGCGCAAGGCCCTACACCTCCAACTGCGCAAGGCCCTACACCGCCAACCTCCTCCTCGCCGTCGAAGACCAAGGATACATCCAGCCCTCCCGCCGGGCGAGTAACCAGGCAACGAGCCCTGGATGCTCTGAGGGGTGAGGTTGACAGAAGGGCAGCCGAGAAGGAAGCTGCTGAGAAGGCCAAGGCCGAGGAGGAAGCCGCCGAGAAGGCCAAGGCTGAGAAGGAAGCTGCTGAGAGAGCCAAGGCCGAACAGAAGAAAGCCAGGGCTGAACAGAAGAAGGCCGAGAAGCAAGCTGCCGAGAAGGCAGTCGCCGAGAAGGCGAAGGCCAAGACTGACGGGAAGACGACTGAGGATCCCGAGAAGCAGAAGGTTGAGAAGGAGCAAACGAAGAAGCGGGCCAGAGACCAGAGTACATCCTCAGGCGGAGCGCTCGTGATCCACGAGTCCGGCCCGATTCCTGCTGCGCTCTCTGCAGACGCTCGCGCTGCTGGCCAGCCTTGCTACCCGGAGTACATGATCGAGGTTAGCCAACAGCACTCAATCGGCTTCCCTCCCAAGGACAAAGCTTTAGCTATCCAGAGGGGAAGGAAAGTTGTAGCCGTGAACTCCCCTCCTCCAGATCCAAGCCAACCCCAGTCTATCAACATCGCTTCTCGTGGAGTCCAAGACAAACCAATAACCTCCAAAGGCCTTGAGCAGGTACTGGACACCATTGGCTTCATCGACGCCAAATGGGATAGCAAGATTCTCGGCGTGGATAAGTGGCACGGTCTTAGCCTTGGCGGCATCGACCACATGCGCGTGGACTGGAACAAGGTTGACCTGGGACGCAATCCCATGTCCGTCTCCACCGAGACCGCGACGCTCGCAGCCAAGATGTTCTTGCATCGCAAGAATGCCGAGGACATCGAGCAGTCCTACGCAGTAAGTCCTTCTTGCCTTTTCCGAGTTGAATTTTCTTCTCTTCTACTCGCCTTTCTTCTTTCTTACCATCACCCCCAGTCCCCGAGATTCGGGCCGAGTAGACGGATACTCTCCGAGTAGCCTCCTACTCGGGCTGAATCTTCTCTGCTTTGCCTATCTCATTTTCTTCTCGCTTCTCAGGATAGCGTCCTGAAGCGGACCAACCTATACCGCCATCTTCTCTGGAACCACTCCATCGCCAGGAGGCGAATTGCTGCTTTAGAGAAGGAAAAGGCAGCTGCGGAGGCAGCCAGCAAGAACGCCAAGGACAGCTCCCAGCAGCTGACTGAAGTACAAGGTACGCTTTTAGCTGTGCGATTCATGCGTTTTTGTTTACGCTCGCTTATGCTTTCTTATGCGCTAACCTCTCCTTCTCTGCAGAAAAACTGAAGGCCTTAGCAGATGAACATGAGAAATGCCGCAGCTTCGTGGAGAACTCCGAGGCCACCATCAAAAGGCTAGAAGGTAAGCTTGTTGTTTACTCGATGTGACTTTGAGTTTGTTTCTTCTCTGCTCCTCTGCTAACCTCATCTATCTCTTCGCAGAAGATTACAAGTTGTTTGCTGAGGCACACCAAGACTGTGTCAAGCCAGCAGAGGTCCAGAAACAGCTGTCCGACCAGGCCGTTGAGCTGTTGAAGGACCACACCACGGAGACCGAGAAGCTGCAACTCCAGTTGCAAAAGGCACTCCAGGATGCCGTCAAGATTGGCGCCGAGAGGGACAAGGCAATCGCCGAGAAGGCCAAGGCCGAGACCACTTTCAAGGCCAAGGAAAGGGCCCTTGAGCAGGAATGCGAAACCTTGAAGAAGACCAACGCTGATCTCTTCACTCAGATGGATAGCTTGCGTCGGATCCAAGAAAGGCACATTTCCAACGAGGAGTCCTGGAGGACCCAGCTGCAGCGGCTGCGCAACGAACTGTCCGGTAAGTCTTTTCTTCGCTGCTTCTTTTCTTCTCGGTCGTATTTCTTCTCGGTTTTCCTCTGCTCGGTTCTTCTCTTCCCGGTTCTGAAATTACCATACGCTATTTCAGATATCTGGCCTCATCTCGATTCCCCTTCTGCGCCTAAGGTGGCCAAGGCCCAAGCAGCTCGCCTTGCAAAAGGTGAGGCAGCAGATACCAGGGCCGGGATCGAGGACAGCTTGCTGGTGCTCAAGGACTATTTCGAACAGCTGGCTGGCGTTGGAACTGACTTGGTGCACGAGGGCTTTGAGCTCCACAGGCTGTTTTGGCCTCACGACGATCGTCCAACCACCATGAAGGGCCTAGCCTTCAAGCTGAAGAACGTGAAGAAGGAGTTGAAGAAGTGGCGTGCCTCGGGCGCCCGTGCTGGTGCGGACGTGATGCTTCTCTGCATTGCGTCCTGGTATGAAAACCTCAATATGCAGCTCATCCGCGGGAAGCGCAACAACTCCAAGTGGGAGGTGGATCCCGACTGCGTGGCCACACGCAAGCAGATCGCCTACGAGGTCGCGGAGTGCGCTGAGACGGAGATCTTCATCGATGGCCTCCCCGAGCCCGACACCGAGTACGAAGAGGACGAGGAGGAGGACGACGAAGTTGAGTCCGACCTGGAAGGCCACTTTGAATCTCCTGAGGGCAAGGCCGGGAAGGGGAAAGGCGTCGCCGTCGCGAGTAGCGATGAGGACGAGTACGCCCACATCGACACCGCCGCACTCGACTTTGGCACCTCCTCAGGTGCTGCTCTCGACGACACGGTGCCCCCTCCTGGCCAAGCTTCAGGTTCCTCCTCGGCTCCAGGACCCGTCTCGGTGGCCACAGCCACTTCCGAGCAGGCGGCCACCCAGGATGATGCCGAGATGACGGAATCCGCCACCGTCCAGACGGGAGCGGATGCCACCCAAGCCAGCACCGAAGGAACGGCTGCCGCGACCGCCACTGAAGAAACTGCTGCCAAGACCGCCGCCGAGGAAACATCAGCCAAGGCCAGCGCCGAGAACACTGCCTCCTCATCTTGAAGCAACCTGCACTCTCTTTCAAACTCGAACACTTATCAGATCCCCGGGATGCCGGGAGCAGATGTAATAGACTATCTTTATCTTGCTTGCTACTTAGTTTTTATGCCCACTCTGTTTATGTTGACATTAATCAATTTGAACGACACTGGCTTAATGCCGAGTTGTGTTTCCATGCGAGTCCCCGAGTAGCATTTCTTATTCACCCTGTCTTTTCATCTCTGCTCTACCTGCGACTTGTCGCTTGTTTGGTATTCGAGTCACAAGAATCAAGTAGCAAGGCTGCAAATACTTAGCCGCTAGAAACAATCATGGTAACGCAGCCCACCACTTAGCCGAGAAGACGAGAACAGGGAACAAAAAGTAACCGACAATCTACTCGGTTCCTGCACTCTTTCTTCCTTAGTGATTTTCGTGTGCTCATTGACCTTTTGCTTGTTCTCTTGCTTGCCATGAAGCCGGGTTTCGGACAGCAGCAAAGTCGAAGAGTTGGCATATAGGTTTAAGCACAGTACTCAATGCACTTTTGAGTTCTGAAGTGGAGCAACCGAATAGACAAAGGACCAAGCCGAGTAAAAACACTTAGAGCAAATTTGGACGAGGGCAGTCCCCGAGAACAATTTCAGATTGCAGAGTAGAATTTCAACTCGGATAAGAAGGTACATACACATCTTTGCTTACGAATGAAAACGACGAAGTAGAGCTACATTCCAGGGACGCTTGGTTTCCTCTCCAGCTTTATCTGCCCTGTTCGCCTGCGATGGGCGCACATCTACAAGATAGTACGCGTCATTGTGCAGCGCTTTGCTGACAATGAAAGGCCCTTCCCATGGAGGAGACAACTTGTGCATCCCGGCTGTGCGCTGCACCAACCTAAGGACCATGTCTCCTTCTCGGAAAACCCTTGGGTTCACCTTTCGGCTATGATAACGCCGCAGGTTTTGCTGGTAGATAGCCGAACGTGACAGAGTCAGCTCTCTTGCTTCTTCAAGCAGGTCAACGTCGTCTTCTCGAGCTTCTCTCGCCTCCACCTCAGTGTAGAGGGCTACTCGGGGGGAGTCATGCTCTAAGTCTATTGGCAACACGGCCTCAGCCCCGTATACCAAGAAGAATGGCGTGTAGCCGGTTGACCGGTTAGGGGTAGTCCTTAGACTCCACAACACCGCTGGCAACTCTTCTAGCCAACACCCAGGTGTTTTCAGCAATGGCTCAATCAGCCTTGGCTTTATGCCTGCCAGTACCATCCCATTTGCTCTCTCAACTTGCCCATTGGAGGCAGGGTGCGCGACTGACGCAACGTCTAGTCGGATATGCTTATCTCTGCAGAATCGCACCATTGCCCCCTCTGCAAAGTTGGTGCCGTTGTCGGTGATGATACTGTGCGGGTAGCCATATCTCATGATCACATCCTTCACAAACTTCACAGCTGTGACCCCATCGCACTTCCGAATAGGTTTCACCTCGATCCACTTGGTGAACTTGTCCACCATGACCAAGATATGTGTCATATTGCCTTTAGCCGGCTTGAAAGGACCAACCATATCCAAGCACCAAACAGCAAATGGCCATGTGATAGGAATTGTTTTCAACTCGGAAGCTGGCATGTGAATCTTACTTGCGAACATCTGGCAGCCGGTGCACTTCCTCACAATATCTTCAGCTTGCTGCAGTGCAGTGAGCCAGTAGAAGCCATGCCGAAAAGCTTTCTTGACCAAAGCCCGAGATGAGGCGTGATGCCCACATTCCCCTTGATGTATCTCCACCAGATTTCTTCTCCCTCTTCTGGGCTCACACAACGTTGCAGCACACCGGTGGCACTTCTCTTATGCAGCACATCTCGGACTATAGCGTAGCCCTTGGACCTTCTCTGAATCTGCCTCGCAGTCACCTCATCTTCAGGTAAAGTACCGTCCCTTAGAAAGGATAATATGGGCATTGCCCAACTCGGTGTCTCCCGCACGGGAAACACTGGTTCGTCCATTTCCATTGGGGCAGGCTCTTGTGGTTGCACAGGAGGAGTAGGAGCGCTTCTCTGCAGCCCCGACCGATTGGCGAGAACTTCTTCGATGAATGCGACAGCTTCTGGGTTGAGGGCGGCAGTCCCCGAGTAAGGAATGGCAGTCCCCGAGTAGGGAGTGGCAGTCCCCGAGTAGGGAGTGGCAGTCCCCGGGTAGGGAACGGCAGTCCCCGAGTAGGGAATGGCAGTCCCCGAGTAAGGATTGGCAGTCCCCGAGTAGGGAACGGCAGTCCCCGAGTAAGGAGTGGCAGTCCCCGAGTAGAGGACGGCAGTCCCCGGGTTCCCTGCAGCACTCTCCCAGTCAATCTCCATTGGGTCAGATTCTTCACTTGGCAGAGAAGGAACAAAGATGGATTCCGAGTTGGGGGAAGGCTTGATGGATGGCTTCCTCAAATGCTCCAAGGCAATCCCTGCCGGGATGGACTGCCGAGAAGATCCCAACTTGGATAGCTCGTCTGCTGCTTCGTTCTCTGCTCGGTGAATATGCTGGAACTCACAGCCTTCGAAAAACCCAGTCATTGACTGCACCAGGAAGCGATACGATGCCATGTTGGCATCCAACGCATCCCAGGTACCCGAGACTTGCTGCACCACTAGATCTGAATCGCCATAGCATATAATGCGCTGCACACCAACCTCCTTTGCTACTCGCAAACCATGCACCACCGCCTCGTACTCGGCTACATTGTTGGATGCCTTGAAATGAATCTGCAGCACGTACTTGAGTTGATCCCGCTTGGGTGATGTAAGCACCACGCCAGCACCAAGGCCTTCTTTCACCTTTGAGCCATCAAAGTGCATTTTCCAATAGTTGGAAACTGGAGCAGGAGGTTCATACTGCATCTCGGCCCAGTCCACAAGAAATTCCGCCAGGACCTGAGACTTGATTGCTTCTCTTCTCGTATACGCGGGAGCGTACGCGGCTAGCTCGATCGCCCACTTGGCTACTCTGCCACTCGCCTCCTTGTTTCCCATGATATCCGAGATGGGAGCAGAACTCACAACAGTGATGGGGTGCTCCTGGAAGTAATGTTTCAGCTTCCTGGCGCCCAGGTACACACCATATGTCATCTTCTGGTAGTGCGGATAGTTTTGCTTGGAACTGGACAGCACTTCACTGAGATAATAGACCGGGCGCTGCACACTCTTGCCTTCTTCTTCTCGCTCCACCACTATCACCACGCTGACTACTCGGTTAGTCGCAGCAATGTACAGCAGCATAGGCTCCTTGGGTAGCGGACTAGCCAAGACGGGAGCGCTAGCCAGCATTGCTTTCAGCTCATTGAATGCCACGTCCGCTTGCGGAGTCCAGACAAACTTGTCACTTTTCTTCATCAGCTGGTACAGAGGCAGAGCCTTCTCGCCCATTCGGCCCAGAAAACGGCTCAGTGATGCCAGACAACCCGTGAACTTCTGCACATCCTTCAATGATCTCGGCAAAGACATGCTCTCAATGGCTTTTATCTTAGAAGGATTGGCTTCAATGCCCCGACTAGAAACCAGAAAACCGAGTAGCTTTCCAGCTGGTACACCAAAGGTGCACTTACTCGGATTCAGTTTCATTTTGTACTTGCGTAGGTTAGCAAAGGTTTCCTCCAGGTCGGCAAGCAGAGTATGTGTTTTATTCGTTTTGATGACAATGTCATCTACGTACACCTGCACATTCTTGCCGAGCTGGTCATGCAAGCATTTCTGCATGCATCTCTGATAGGTTGCACCCGCATTCCTCAAGCCAAAACACATGACACGATAGCAATAAGCCCCGTACGGGGTAATGAAAGCAGTCTTTATTTGATCAGCAGGGTTGAGTGCAATCTGGTGGAAACCAGAGTAGGCATCTATGAAAGACAACAGTTCACAGCCGGCAGTGGAATCGATCACCTGATCGATGCGAGGTAGCGGGAAGGGATCCTTGGGGCATGCCTTGTTCAAGTCGGTGTAGTCGACGCACATGCGCCAGGCAGTGGCAGCCTTGGGATCTTCCTTTTTCTTCTCGACCATGACCGGGTTGGCTAACCAGTCCGGGTGCAGCACTTCCATGATGAAGTTACTGATCAGCAGCTTGGTGATTTGATCACCGATGGCCTTCCTTCTCTCATCCCCGAAACGGCGCAAAGCCTGCTTCACGGGCTTGGCGTCAGGACGCACATGCAAAGAGTGCTCAACCAACTCCCTCGGGACTCCTGGTAGATCTTCATTGGTCCAGGCGAACACATCCCGATTCTCACGGAGGAAGTGGATGAGCGCGCTTTCCTATTTCTCCGCCAACCCGGCACCAATGATGGCCACGCGCTCCGGGAACTCGGGGTCAACCTGGACTGTCTTGGTCTCCTTGGCAGCTTGGAAAGCAGTACCATGCTGGGTACTCGGCACACCTTGTGCGCCAGCTTGTGCGGACTGAGCCATGGCCACCACCTCGTACATCTTCTTCTTCTCGGCAGCAATCACCATCGATTCCGCCAGCTGGGAGCTAGCAGAGGCACACTCCATGGACTTCTTGTAATCTCCCGAGATGGTGATAATGCCATTGGGGCCGGGGATCTTCATCTTCAGGTAAGCCACATGTCTGGAGGCCATGAACTTGCTCAGAGCAGGCCTGCCGAGTAGAGCATGATAGGGGCTCTGATGATCCACCACTTCAAACTGCAGACGCTCTGTGCGGCAGTTCTCCCGAGTACCGAATAGCACATCAATCCACACTCGGCCAATCGGATTGCACGAGATCCCGGGCACAATGCCATGGAAGGTGGTCTTGCTAGGCAGCATCATGTTCTCGGCCAGGCCAAGCTTCTCGAGTGTGTCCTTGTACACAATGTTGATGCTGCTGCCGTTGTCGATTAGCACCTTGCTGAACCTCACATTCTTCTCGGGGCCCAGGAAGGTAGGATCCAGCACCAAGGCATAGGTTCCCGGATTGGGCATCACCTTGGGGTGATCTGCCCGAGTCCACCTGATCTCCTGGTCGCACCAGTACATGTAGTGAGGGACAGCCGGAATCACCGCATTGACCTCCATGGCCCGCCTGTGCTGTGACTGCTTGTCGACTGCCTCAGAAGTGAAGATCATATAGCTCTCATGGTGCTCTTGGTACTGGTTGGAGCCATTGCCCCCATTGTTGCCATTGTTGCCATTGTTGTTGCCCTGATAGTTGTTGTTGCCTCTGTTGTTGTTGTTGCGGTTGTAGTTGTTGTTGTTGTTGCGGTATCTCTCATTGTTGAAGTTCCGGTTAGCTCCTAAAGCCACCTGGTTGACATTCTCTCTTCTCGGGTAGACTGGCGGCCGAGTTGCGGGCGCGCGAGTAGGCTGAATAGTAGCATTGGCGGCTGGCAGAGGAGGTGGAGGAGGCAAGCCATCACTCTTGATCACATCCCACCATTCGCACTGCCGAGTAGTGTGGTTAGCGGGCCTCGAGGGATGATGAGTGTGGAAGCTGCATGGGCCATCCTTCATGTCATCGAAGACAAACTTCTTCGGCTGCTCGGAGTTCCCGCTACCCGACTGCGCAGTACGGAACGGTTTCTTGTTGCCCTGGCCCTGATTCTGGTTCTGCCCGTAGGCTCCAGCAGGTTTCTGCCTTTGGCCACCACCGCCTCCGACATTCACTGCATTCACCTCTTCGGGATCATACCGAGTATCTACTCGGCGCTTGTTGCGGAACTCGTTGCGCTTGCTGCTGTTGAAGTTTCTTCTCGGCTCAGAGGAATCCATCAGTGGCTGAGTAGGATCACCGAGTGCGTACTGATCCGCAATCTTGATGGTCTCGGCCAGGGTATTCGGCATCTCCCTCTGCAATCTCTGCCAAAGCATGCTGCCATGTCGGCAACCCTGCGCAAACCAAGTGATGGCCTGTGCTTCATTCACACCCTCACAAGTGTTCCTCAAGGTGCTCCACCGAGTAAGGTACTCGCGGTCCGTCTCGTCTTCTCGCTGCCTGCAAGCTGACAGCTGCTGTGGCCTATTCGGCCTCTTGTATGTACTCGTGAAGTTGCTGACGAAGGCGTCCGAGAAGTCCAGCCAGCAATTAATGCTGTGCTTGGGCAAGTTGTTGAGCCAAGTGCGAGCTGGACCCTCTAGCATCTGCGGGACGTACCGCACTGCCCATCTCCTGTTGCCACCCGCAATATGGACCGCGGTGACGTAGTCATTGAGCCAATCTTCGGGCTTGGTGCTACCATTGTAGCTCTTGGTGCCTCTTGCGAGCTGGAAGCCCTTCACGGAAGGCTCGTTCATGATGCGCGGGCCAAAGCACTCGGGGCCAGGAGGACCCGTGCTCTCAAGCCGCGCCGACAAGCTGATACGGTCCAGTTGGTGCCTTGCATCTCCAGGCGCCAACACGCGCTCACCAACACGGTCATGAATGTCATAACCAGCCATCTCCATAGCCGAGTAGCCATCATCATACCTATCCACCTGCATAGCCGCGGGCTGCTCCACCGGGTTGGCGACTGGTGCCACTGGGCGCGGCTGCTGCCTCTGCCGAGTAGGCTGAGCTGCGGGTTGCCGAGAAGTACCCGGACGCGCGGCTTCTCGGGCACGGCTTTGAGCTTGATGGGCTTGAGAGCCTGCTCTTGCAGCGTTGTGTTCCTGCCCGGGCTGCTGCGGCACAGCAACCTGTTTCGCGGCAGCAGCCGGGTCATACACCTGCATTTGCCTGTCTCTACCCGAACGCCCGCTGCGGCTCTTCTCGCGGCTGGGATGCGGCGACGAGGCCTGATCGGTAGATCTAGCCGCGTGCGAGTGAACCACCTGCGAAGCTCCAGCTCCCGGGTTGGCCTTGCGGAACTCCTCGTTCTGCCTAGCGGCCTCCAACACCAACTCGTTGAGCCTCTCCTGCTGCCTGAGCCGCGCCTCTCCATCTAGGCGCGGCAACTCGGCAGCGACGGCCTGTGCAGCTCTGAGCGTCTTGGCGGGTGTGCTATACCTTGGCCTTGTGAAGGTGTTCGCGGTGGCGGACTGCGCGGGCTCCTCCGCAACTGTCGCCATCTCGGCACCCAGGTTGCGCCGCGTAGCGCCTACTCTGCTAGGCCTCCTGGCAACCGGCGTGAAGCCGTGAGCCTTGTTGTACTCAAGCTGGTCTAGACTCAGCTCAAGCCTGATCTTCTCCAACTCCGCCTGCTCGGCAAGCAGTTCCTGGCGTTGCCGCTCGAGCTGCTCCCTTGCGGCTAGGAGCTCGATGTCGGTGGGAGTGGGCATACCGGTTCGCGCAGCAGACGCGGGGATGACCGTCGACGTGGAAGGCGGCAAGTTGCTCTCCTTCTCGTAAGGCCGGTGGTTCCTGCCACCAGCAGGCGGGTCGTCAACCTCCTCGACGACGGCCGCAGCGCCAGTAGCAGCTGCGCCAGTGTTTGCCGCCAAGCCCGTCACCATCACCTCAGCGCAGCATGCGGAGCTGCATGCATGCCTTCCGCGAGCAGCAACCACCGCGGGAGGATCCTCCGCGTCATGCACCAGCTCGGGGTAGGCGCTGTTGGCGACGGTGGCGACGTAGACGAGATGCGAGCCGAAGGAGATCACCGAGCCGCCCTCAGGCATGGCCATGCCGCCGAAACAGCCGGCGTTGTCGATGACGAAGTCGAAGGAGCCGAATCTGTGGACAAGGCCACAAACTACGCGCTCCGCCGAAGAAGATCCCGTCCGAACAGAAACTCCAGCCAGCGCCGCTGGTGGCCCCACGGTGGGCGCCAACTGTCGTGGTGGTGTCACGGCAGATGCCATGGGATGGCTAAAGATGTGGGAACGATGGACGCTGGAGGTGTCCGGGGAGGGATCACGCGACGAGTAGCCGCGTGAGGTAAGATCCACACAACACAAACAACACGATGTACCCAGGTTCAGGGCCCTCGTGAGGAGGTAAAACCCCTACTCCTTCCTTTCTCTATGTATTACGATGTCTCTCCGAGTAGCCACAGTACAAATGGTATCGCTACCGAGTAGCCTCTCTCTCTCCTCTCCGAGTAGAGCTAGGTCAAGAACTTAGGGTTTCTAGGGTTCCTTATGAGCATGTGAGAGCATGCCTCGCGCAGGAGGCGGCGGGGCACCTTATATACACGGTGCCCAGCCGGATACGTCCAAATCTATACAAGTGTCGACATAGTGTGCACATCGTCCTTTCTCCGAGTACCCGCTGACAGCTTTGGTTCCTAACCTTGGCTGCTTCTGTAAAGTCGTTGGGCAAAACTAGGGGACAGACTGGTATCACTGTACCTAGGCACAGAGTAGGCCCCCTTATCCTGTCACCGCCTGCTTCCATGCTGTCACTGTCAGGCAGGCCGGCCCCAGGTGAACAGTAGTTCGAATGCTGCCAAGTACGGACCCAGGATACGCGGGATCCTGTGTCAGAACGGCTCCTTTGACTTTCTGGCCCGAGTAGGTTCCCGCCAAAGGTTCCCGCCAATTGTACTCGGGCCAATCCTTCTACTCGAAAGGATAGAACTTGACTGATATCTCCTTCTGGTCATCTTGAGGAGAGATCGAGTAGCAGTCGACCGGGTAGCGAGTACCTGGTAGTCGGCTACTCGACCAAACCTCTCTTCTGTAAGCTGCCTTTACCACCTGTCTTTACCCTACTCGGGGGTAACCCCCCGACAATGTCACCTTCGGAGATAAAGATCACTTCCGGCAGGAAAAAGTATTCTTCGAAGTAGTGCCGTTTGAAAGCGTGTATCACGCAATACTCGGACGTCCAGCTTTCGCCAAATTCATGGCAATATCTTGTTATATCTATAACAAGCTGAAGATGCCAGGACCCAAGGGAGGAGTAATCACCCTAGCCGGTGATTTCAAGCTGGCAAACGAGTTGGAGAAGGAAAACGCCCTTTGCGCTCAGAGAGTCATAGCAAAGGAAGAACTGAAGGAATTAGCCAAGGAGGTATCGCCGTCAGAAATGCCGGCAGGAAAAGAAACCCGGAAGCCAACAGACAACTTCAAGGCGTCCGAGAATACAAGACAGGTAATCCTAGATCCCAAAGATCCGACAAAATTTGTCGTCGTAGGGACTGGGATGACTGACAAATAGGAAGGCGAGCTCATCAAGTTCCTCCGTGAGAACTGGGATATTTTTGCCTGGTGTCCAGCTGACATGCCAGGTGTACCCAGGGAACTTGCTGAGCACCAACTCAAGGTTATTCCTGGATCAAAACCCGTCAAACAAAGTCTCCGTCGATTTGACGGAAGAAGACGGAAGGCTATTGGCAAGGAAATTATCCGGCTTTTAGCAGCGGATTTCATCAAGGAAGTAATCCATACTGACTGGTCCGCAAATCCGGTGTTAGTACCGAAGAAAGACACTACTGCTCTTAGAATGTGTATAGATTACACAGGTTTGAACAAGTTGTGTCCGAAAGATAGGTTCGCGCTACCGCGAATCGATCAAATAATAGACGCCACTGCAGGTTCCGAACTTTTATGCTTTTTGGATGCATACTCCGGGTACCACCAAATACGCATGAAAAAGGAAGATCAAATCAAGACTTCTTTTATAACCCCGTACGGGACGTACTATTATGTAACCATGCCATTTGGCCTGAAGAACGCAGGTGCAACCTACCAGCGCTGCATGCAATGTTGTCTGCATAGCCAGATTGGCAAAAATGTCCATGTTTACGTGGACGACATTGCTGTCGTAACCAAGGAAAAAGACACACTCCTTGAGGATTTGCGAGAAACTTTCGAAAACTTGCGCACTTCCAAGATGAAGTTGAATCCATCTAAGTGCGTATTCGGGGTTCCCTCAGGAAAACTTCTGGGTTTCATCGTTTCTCACAGAGGAATAGAAGTTAACCCGGAAAAGATCAAGGCAATCTTGAACATCACGAAACCTACCTGCGTCAAAGATGTCCAAAGATTGACGGGTTCTGCCGCAGCCGTCAGCAGATTTATTAGTCGGCTAGGGGATAAAGCCTTACCACTCTACAAACTGCTGAAAAAATCCGACAAGTTCGAATGGACAGAAGAGGCCGATGCGGCGCTGACCCAGTTGAAGGAAACTTTGATAAAAGCTCCGATTTTGGCATCGCCAAAAGACGAAGAACCCATGTTATTATACCTTACGGCTACAAATCGGGTTATTAGTGCGGTAATCGTTGTGGAGCGGATAAAGGAAGAACAAAGCATACCAGATCAACATCCGGTATATTACATAAGCGAAGTTTTTTCCGAGTCAAAACAAAGGTACCCACACTACCAGAAACTGGCATATGGTGTATTTTTCGCATCCAGAAAATTGCGCCATTACTTCCAAGGGCATTCCATAACAGTGGTTAGTAAAGCACCACTAGGAGATATTATAAACAATGCGGAGGCAACCGGCCGAGTAGCCAAATGGGGCATTGAGCTGGCAGCCTTCGACATTAAGTACCAGCCAAGGACGGCCATAAAATCCCAAGTTTTGGCAGACTTTGTTGCTGACTGGACGGAAGCAATGGAAAAAACACCGATGCCGGAGTCCGAGTACTGGATCATGCACTTCGACGGATCCAAGATGAAGGAAGGAGCTGGGGCTGGCGTAGTCTTAAAATCTCCTAAGGGAGACACAATGGAGTACGTATTGCAAATACACTTCAACGCCAGTAATAACGTGGCAGAATACGAAGCTCTGCTTCATGGCTTGCATATTGCAAAAGAAATAGGAGTAAAGCGCATCTTGTGCTATGGCGACTCGGATTTGGTGCAGCATCAGCTCAACCAAACCTGGGACGCAAAAAGCCCTATAATGGCCGAATATCGGAGAACGGTAGACGAGTTCGCCATCTGTTTCTTTGGATTCAAGGTCCTTCACATCAAAAGGGAGGAAAATTGGAACGCGGATGCACTAGCCCGCATGGGATCAGAAAGGGTAAAAACCTTACCACCAGGGTTATTCGTTCAGCACTTGCATAAGCCGTCCATAAAAGGTGGAGACGTTGATTACCCTCTGGCGTCTGAATCAATCGAAGTCATGCTTGTTAAGCCGGACTGGACAATTCCGTACTTAAACTTCTTAGTCAATCAGAAGTACCCGGAAGGAGCAGACGAAGTCTTGCAAAGACAAATACAGCGTCGATGCAAAGGATACGCGGTAATTGACGGCTGCTTATATAAACGCAGTACTTCTGGAATTTTTCAGCGGTGCATCTCACCAGAAGAAGGAAGAGAAATACTGGAAGAAATCCATGCCGGCGATTGCGGACACCATGCTCAATCAAAAAGCACAGTCAAAAAAGCATTCCGCGCTGGGTTTTTCTGGCTAACAGCCAAGACAGATGCCGAGCATATAGTTAATACGTGTGCAGGGTGTCAATATTACGCTAAGCAGACCAATTTGCCGGCCCAAGCACTTAAAACTATTCCCATTACATGGCCGTTTGCGGTCTGGGGGCTAGATATGATGGGACCGTTCAAAACTGCAAGAGGCGTACTTACACATCTACTCGTAGCAGTAGATAAGTATACCAAATGGGTGGAGGCCAAACCCATCAAAAAGCTGGATGGTGCAACTGCCCGAAATTTCATCATTGATTTAGTAATGAGGTATGGCGTCCCACACAGCATAATAACTGACAACGGGACAAATTTCTCCATTGGAGAGTTGGCAAAATATTGCCAACAAACGGGAATACGCCTAGATCTTGCATCTGTAGCGCACCCGCAATCCAATGGGCAGGTTGAAAGAATGAATAGCTCAATCCTGCAAGGAATACGCCCAAGACTCGAATCTCCTCTCCATAGAGCAGCTGGAGCATGGGTAGAGGAATTACCTTCTATGCTTTGGAGTATTCGAACGACGCCAAATAGGTCAACTGGGCAAACCCCGTTTTTCCTAGTTTACGGTGCGGAAGCTATTCTTCCAACGGATATGATCCATGACAGCCCTAGAGTGCAGGATTTCGATGACTCAGATGCCGAAGAAGCACGACAGGACGCCGTCGATCTCTTAGAAGAGGAGCGAGAGCTTGTGCTTCAAAGATCCGCAATTTACCAGCAAGGTTTGCGACGTTACCATAGTCGGAAAATCAGGCATCGTTCTTTTAAAGAAGGTGACTTAGTGCTGAGGCTGGTACATCAAAGGAAGCACAAATTAGCCCCAGTTTGGGAAGGACCATTCGTCATAAGTAAAGCCATGAAGAATGGATCATATTATCTTGTCGATATTCGAGATACGGAAGATGATCCAGAGAAGCCGAATCGCAAAAGAAAGAGAAAAATAGATGATGAGCTAGGAGAGACAAAAAGGCCTTGGAGCATCCAGCAGTTACGTCCCTTCTATACTTAGTTCAATCTCTATGAAAACATCTTTTGAGATCATGAAATAAGGAAGTCGGAATTTTAATATCCATGTTTTTACAAGTTCATTATAGTACAAAACATGATTCCATCTTATCTATTTCCCAATGATCTTACAAAATACTCAATGTTAACCCGAATTGTGCCTGCGTGCTCGGTGTTTAAAAGCTGAATGATTCAGCCTTCCAATGGCTAAAGGAAACTCGGATTGTGCCTGCGTGCCCAAGTTTCAAAAAATTCCTTACCTTTCTCTAAGCATCATCTGATTGGTCGTGCGTTGGGTCATTAAAGTTAGTTCGTAAAAATGTCTTTAGTATGATCCATGTTTTTGAGTTAAAACTGATGGGTTATAGCCAGTTACTCAACATGATGTTTCATTTAAGTCATTTTTTCACAGACTAAAGGACGGTTAAAATGCACATGCCAGAAGACTTAGAAGATAAAGGAATAGTCAAACCCGAAAAAACTTGCAAGGAATTTCATAATTCAAAACTGCAAAAGGCGGAGTTCTTCTTTCGACAAAAGGAATAGAAGCATTGCAATATGAATTACATTGTAAAAATAAATGCTCCTATATCCATCATCCAGGTCAAGTGCACTTCTTCAAACATCCGAGTCTTCATCGCTGCTATCATTCTCGGGGGCTGCAGGCATTTCTTCTTCTGGATAGGTGATGGAAATATTAACCATAGAGGCAATCTTGGTAGTGTGCCCTTTGATTGCATCAAAGATCTCATTTCGTTGGGCTTCCGTGTATCCTTGAGGGACACCTGATGCTATGCGCCAGGATTTAGCATCAGGATAATGTAGACGCATAAGGCCGAGTGCCATGCGCGCACCACCTCGTGCAGCTGAGCGTAGAATGGATTCTTTCGACTCCGCAACCTCTGTGATGGCACCCGGAAGTTTGTAAACTTCCGAGAATTCCATAGTGCTTGTGGGAAGAATTTGTTAATCAGCTGCATTCCTGCATTTCTGATTGCGTTCCACACCTCCCCAAAAGCTCGTATCTTTTCAATTCAAGAAATTCCTGGAAACTTTCCTGTTTTTTCGAAAAAAGGAAAAGGTTAAGTAAAAAGATACAGGAAATAAGACTTGAAGATATTGGTAAACGGAGTTAACTTACCAAGAACCTTGTCAATCTCGGTGCCTTCTTTCATGCGCGGGATTAGCATACTTTCCAAATCATTGATGACAGATTTATCTTCCGCTGCCTGCAACGAAGCCTTGGATCGAGCAATCCCAAGGGCCAGATTGCTGGCTTCCAGGTCTTCTTGAACTTTCAAAAGCTCCTTTCGAAGGTTTGAGTTTTCCTCACGGAGCCGAGAGGCATTGACGGCGTCTTCCGCTAATTCTTTGGCTTTAGCTAAAGCGGCTAGAGGGCGAGAAAATATTCCGAGTTTACAAAAATTCGGCAAAATTTTTCCAGAGAAACAACTGCACATAGTAAATACCTGTTGCTTCCGATAGCTGTAGCTGAGATGATGCCAGCTCGTTGCTTTTTAACTCAATAATAGATTGAAGAGTTTTCACTTCTTCATTCTTGATATTAAGTTTGTTAAAAACTTCTAAGTTTATAGCATCGGCAGAATGCTGAAACTCGGAAATGAAAACCAAATGCTTAAGTATGAGCAAGCATAGTAAGAAACATTAAGAAGAAATCAAGTTTTCAACTTAATGCTTGGGGGCTAGAGATAATACCTGGCTCATCTCTCGCAAGCTGGCCAATGTCTCGTTGAATTCTTGTGCGTAATCTGAGAAAAGAATTCCAACGTGATGAAGGCCATCCTGTATGACCTGACGAGGTGAAAATATGATATCATTGCGAATAACTAATCCGCCTTGTGGCCAAGGGCGAATCAGAGGGGCAGGAGCAAAGAATTTTTTAGCTTCTGGACGAATATATCCGAGGTCGTCGAATGGCTCTTCTTTTATCTGGACATCGTTATCCAGATTGGGAATGGGTTCGTTTCCAACAGATGATCGGGGATTTCCGCCCGTCTGTGTTTTTGTTTTTTCCCTCATGCCCATGGTCGCAGAAGAAGATTCTTCTTTAATAGCAGCTTTATGTTTCTTCAACTTCTTCGCCTTTAGAGGAGTCGGGGCAAGTCTGAAAGGAAGATATCCGAGAAGTAAAAATCTCGAAGAATCGAAGGAGAATAATAACTAGGAAAACTCCAGTAAAGTACCTGGACGTGGCGATAGGAATTCCGTCAACAGTTACCATTTTCTCGAAAGTCACCTGCCTTTTGCGCTTCCGGTTGCTGTAAAACCTAGCATGTAATTCGCTGAGTTTGGCATCGGAAGCAAGATCATTCCCTCCAAGTTCGTTGAACTAGGAAAGAATTAACAACATATTAAAAGGCGGAGATAGAAGTTAATCTGAGAAAAACTCGGAAACAAGGAAAATATAAATACCTTGGGAACCAGATTTTCCATGTGATAAATGGCTAGGTTTTCTTCAATTTGAGTGCTGGTGGCGACCAGTTGATGAAGCCGCTTTATAAAATCTTTCTTGGTATAGGCTTTGTCTGTTCCCCTCATGCTATCTTCTGGCCCTTTGTATTCGCAAAGAAGCCGGGAACGAAATGAAAGGGGCTGAATACGACGTCCGAACCAGCATAAAACAGTGTCCTTCCCAGTTAAAGAAGGTTTGGAAGAAGTAAGCTTGGCAATACGGCGCTTTATCTTCATTAGATTTTCCGGCAATGTCTCAAATGCTTCAACTGTCCAACTCTCTCGAGGAATGGCAGCGGAATTAACAAATGGAGGAACCCCGATTTCCTTGCCAGGGAACGGGATGTCCTGATGATAAAAGAAAGAACCCAGCCAGGAGTTGGCGGGTTCTGGCATTTGTATTCTCGGGAACCAATCCTCTCTATTTTTCCGAAGAGTGAAAGATATAGTTCCACAGATAGGGGAAATGCCTTCTGTGATGTTATGTTTTACTTCAAAACAATATTGCCAAAAATCTAGACTAGGAGCTATTCCGAGATATCCTTCAAAAAGAGCTTGGAAACTAGCCTGATAGAGGATGGAGTTTGGAGAGAGGTTATGCGGTTGGACGCCGTAATAGTTAAGGATGTCTATGAAGAAGGCAGAAGGAGGTAAACCCATACCTCGCGTAATGTGAGAGGTAAGGAGGACACGTTCTCCGTCTTTCGGTCTGGGCTCGAGCTCACCATCTGAGTTTCGCCATTTGCCTTTAACTATTAAATCCCTCCTTTGACATTTGTCGAAGGAGGACGAGGGAAGAGTTACTCGGATTCCAGTTGCCGACAAATTCTGCTTCTTCGGTCGCAGCGTGTTCGTTGACTTGAAGCGGGATCTTCTCCTCCGCCGTTTCAGGAGAAAACGGCGGGGAAGCGGCGGAGCTCGCGCCCGCAACGTCCGCGGCGGCGGAAAGGTTCTCTCCGCCCGCCGCGAAAGCCGCGGTTTTCTCCGGCTTGTCGCCGGCGTGCTTGGGTGACCCTAGCTATGGATCTAGGTCTCCGATGAGGTCGTCGATGGCGGCGCGAGTGGGCGAGGACGGTGAGGATGCCATTTCCTGGTGGCGCGTTGCATTCCGGTGTGCTTTGGAGGCTAGGTGCGCTCGGGGCAGTGCTTCGCTCGAAGAGCTCGTTCGCGTCAATGGCGTGGACAGTGAGGAGTGCGGAAGATTTTCGATGAGCACGAGGATGGCTATTTTTAGCTAGAAATCCGTCAAGATACGTGCCAACGGCTATTTGACCGTTGGATGTTTAGCGCGTGTCACTCGCCGGAGAATCCGGGAAATAAAACGACAGGGAAATAATGACTATCTCCTCGTTTCCCGTGAGAATCTGTCAGAGATACGCTGCAGGGTTTCCCGCGTGAAACCCAAACGTCCGTTGCGTCAGCGTGATTTGGGCGCTGACGTAAGGAGTTCCTTTTCCGCGAAGGATCGTGAGAGAAAAGCCGGATTTTCAGGATTCCGAGTTTCATGTTACCATCTCTTTCAAAAGAAGAATAAGAAGAATCAAGACAGCTGAATCAATATTTCTCGGACAAAGTATATTTGGCGAAAGACGGAAAATCAGAGTTTTAATCCTTCTTGGGGGCTACTGTCGGATATATACCAAATAGGGGTATAGGAGATGGTAGATAAAGTGCCGGATTACCAGGGTGGCCTAAGCGGTAGTGGGCTCAGGTCCATTAGGCGGCCCAGTAACCCGACGCACAGAAGCTGGATTCTAGAAGAACCCGGATCACGGCCCAGGTGATCTGGCTTGGAGGAGAAGACGGATTCCTTGCTTTCCAAGTTACAAGTTACCGTAGTCCTCTAGGTTTCCTATTCTGTAAGCCCTAATCCGGCTATTATATAAAGCCGGACGGGAGATAGATAAAACAAGGAACGAATAACAGAGAAGCTCTACGCCAACTCGCCGAGAAGCTCATCCTCGTCGAGTAGCTTAGATCTAAACCCTCACATTGTAACCCTGTTTACAGGCTTTAGTCCTGACTAGTGAGAAGTGCAGGAGTAGGCACGTCGTACTGTCGCGACGTACCGAACCTGGGTAAATCCTGTGTTCTGTATTCACTACGCCATCCCGTTACCCCACGTCTCTACCGTAGTCTCATGGCACCCCCGTCTATGAAAACTACTATGATGTCTCGACAATAGAACTATTACCCCTAATGATTCTCTACACCACCAAAATCTTTCACATGGATAAAAATTATTTATCTTGTTTTCTTCCATTATTATACCAAGTACCAACCATAAAGTGTTTATATAAATTTTTTTTTATGAAAAAAAAGAATAAAAGACCTTGGAATTTTTTTTTAATTTAGGACCTCTCTAAATTTTATTAAACCCATATTTCAAAATATCATTTATTTTCTATTTAGAAAATGACATTAAATTGCTATGAGGGTTTACTGATAATTAATAATATAAAAATATGAAAAAAAGGAGTTATATGAGTTTCAAAAATAATATTTATAGTATGTTACTGAAAATTCATTTGACTAATATTTACATTTTTATCATTTTCTAATAACATTAAGTACTATTAGTCTTTTGATCATATTTTCATATTTGAAAATTTGACTTGTGTCCAAAATAGTTTTCAAATGTTCTTAGTTGAAACAAAAATTTCATTTCAAGAAATTCGAAATTTATTTGGGGCTAATTGGATTAATAAAACATGAGATATTAAGAAAATAGAAAAACAGGAAAAAAATAATGTGCTGACGTCAATGGTGACGTCATCCGTCTTCAAGCCACGGAAAACGTCAATGTCCGTTTTTGGCCGAAACTTTCGCCCATCGATTACTCGCCATTAAGGCCATTAAAACCGTGCCCGAAACCTCCCCCTTAAAGCCCCTCTTCTCCTCTTCAATTTCCCTGTGAAACCCCCCCGAATCGTGCTCCCAATCCTCCACGATTCCTCACCGAAGCTGCGAAACCGAAGCACCATTGTTGTCGATTCCGTCGTCAATTGAGGTTTCTGAGCTCCCTCTCCACCTCCAACTTTCTCCGCGTTGTAAACCTCATGTTCTGAGTTTTTTTCCCACACGCAGGAGCACGAGGGAGAGTGCACGAGCTCGTCGGAGCTAGCATCACGGGATCTTTCGCCGACGTCGATTATAGCACCGCGAGCAACCAAAGACAACACCATCGGGACCGCCGTGACGATGATCTACACCTCCTCACTCCCTCTCCGAGCCAGGAGACTGACCGTAGGGGCTCCGTCGTCCATGCCCGAGACCCTGCGCCGGCGCAGCACCACCTCCAGTCCCTCCCCCACGCCGTCCCAGGAAGCGGGGAATGTTACCGACGTCACCATCGTCTCTGCCGAGTCGTACTTCCCCCGTCGTCTTCTTCCCCGAGTCCGAAAGCCCACCAGAGCACGTCGGCGTCATTTTCCCGAGCCGCCGGCCACCGTCCCGCCATGATCCGGCGAGATCCCTCCGCTGTGAGCACCCCCCCTTTTCTTCTGTCCGTAGGATTTTAATCCAACTGTCCCTGTTAGATCCATCAAATGAAGATGTTCTAGCCAATAGGAAATAGCCACGTCAGCCTGCGTGTTATTCTGTTAACCGTTGCTCTGCGCAGCGTGAAACTGGCCCAAGCCCAGTCCCTAACCATCACCTAGCGCGACAGATAAGGCCTTTTCGGCCCAACCTGTCTCTGGAATTATTTCCGAATAGAAAATAGAATATCAGTTTTGCAGAAAAGCCCCTACATCTTAGATCTATCATAATTTTTGATCCATAAGCTAAATTTAAAAAACTTGGACTTTTTGGAATCATAACAACATTTAGAAACTTTTGGCACTGGCCAAATTTAAATTTTACCATTTAAAATTTGTTCAAATTCAATTATGCTTGTTTGATGAATTTTGGCATAATTCAAATTCTACAAATCCAAAAATCGCAAATAAAATATATTTGGAAACCTTAGGATGTCTAGTTTCATATCCTCTGTTCAAAAATAATTTTTGAACAAATTAAAATTGAATTTAGAATTAATTATTATATTTGAGTATTTTGACTTAGATTTAATTCTATAAATAATTAGAATATGTTCCCTTAAGAAAAATGGCTCCTTTTGGTAACCTTGAACCAGAGACATCAGTACCTAAGCCTTTTTTACAACCTTGAACCATTTCCTTGTAAGTTGGACCAAAAGTCCATCTTAGTGAACCACTAGTTGATCATGCCTTAGATTTTGTTTCTATTCTTTCTACCATTGTTTGTTGTGGCCATTTTGAATCCAAGACCAAGTACCTAGTATGTAAACCATATAAGATACCAAGTAGTGAACCTCAAACACTAGTAACTTAGTCTTTCTATCTACTTCTCCACTCCCCTATTCTTGCTTCAAGTATTCATCAAGTTAGCAAATGGAAAACAAGACTCAAGCAACAGAAGGCACCTCACTTTCAACTTGGTGGCAACATGAAGAGCTACACGGAAGACAAATGAAGAAATTTTTAAGAAAAGACTTGGACTCCACAGTTAGAAGCAACTCAAGGAAGTACAAGTGTGAAGAAATTCAGAAGAAAACATCTCCCTCTCTTTCTATCTTTCTTCTTATTTTCTTTCTTTTCTACTTGACTTAGTGGTATTTGTAACCATCCCATACCCAAACCAACTAGTGAGAGAGACATGAATAATTTATCAAGACCAAGAGAAGAATCCATCCAAGGAACAAGTCTACAATAGATGCATGAAGATGATCTTCAAGAAGACAAGCATGTGAAGACTTGGAGCATCCACACAAGCTGAAGAATAACAAGTTGTTTTCGTCCAGCCCTTGACCCAAATGGAAAAGACCAAGACTTTAACTTGTTATATCCTTTGTTTTGAAGTTAGTTGAACTTAGACCTACCCTAAACCAAAATGGAAGGACTAACTTAGATCACTCAAATGTTTTGATGAAAATGACTAAGTGTTACACATGGTTATGTGTTACTTTAACTGAAATAGTGAGATCACCTTGGTGAACTCTTGGAACTTCTTAGATAAATATGTTTCCAATAAAGTTTGATGACTACAAAATAAACCTAGACATCCTTAGTTAACTCTTGGAAACCCCTTAACAAGTGTTGAACAATTAGGGAATGGATCTTTCAAACTCAAACTTTGAACTTGTCCTAGCCAACTTGGTCCAACTCCTTTGTTATGTTATTTGCTCTGTTTGCTTTCTCCACTTATGTGTTTTATTGCTAGGATGCTTTTTTATTTTGTTATTGTGTTTTCAATGAATAGATTGTACGGAGAGCAACGATCTTTTGTGAAGAGAGTGTGATATCTTCACCAACTTCAACAAGGCAAGTAACACACCATCAACTACCCATTATTTTATATATGCATTAGTTGATTTTTGAGTAGTATGCATGATAGGAAATTTAACTAGGTTATATTATGCTATGCTATTATCCTAGTAGTGTGTAGCCATCCCTTATACCTTGTCATTTGATAGCCTTTGAACTTAGTAGATGCTATGCAATGTTACAAATTGTTTTATTAGATGTTGAGGAAAATTCTAAGTATAACATTCAATGAAACACCTGGGTGGATTTTGGATGTGATTGGTTTATGTTGAGTGTTTCCTCAGGGCCCTTGTCTAAGGGTTATTCCACTTGAGGTTGTCACTTGAGGATGGCCACCCAGGAACAAAGAGATTACTATGTCCCTCTAAATCTAGTAGCTTCCCGTGCAGCCTTTAGTCATATGGGCTCTGTCTTGATCAACTAAGTTGAATGAACTCACTAGGCTTACAAGAAGATGTAGCATAATTATAGGTGGAACGGTTAAGCCAAACTGTGGTGGAATTTCTTCTAAAAGATCTCGTCTCAATCTTCTCCTTTCCTTAATGCACTCAGGGTGTATAGGATGTTTGGGCTGATTTGAGTCTGAAGGTGAAAGTGCACAAACTCTGCAGAGTCAACAAACTAAGATCTTAGCCGTGTCCCCGGTTATGGACAACTATGAGCAGCTGGACAAGGATTGACGGAAGAATCTCATCATCAATTTCAATACGTAAAATTTGACCAAGTGAACAGTAGTTGTGGTGCTTGTATGTCAATCCAATGATGCCACCCCTTTGAAAAGAAAAGTTTGTTTTACGAAAGAGATAGGACAAAATTGGCTTTATGCAAACTTAGCCTAAACTTCACTCAGCCAAATAAGCATGTAGTATTAGTCTTTCCATTTATATCCACCATAGTGTTACTTGCCAATACATTAAATTGTATTGACTCCCTTGTGGCTGCATATTCCATATTGCAGATGTTTCTAAAGACGAGTGAGGATTTCGTTTAGGATCTCGAGACTATCGCCAACATGTTTTGCCTGTGGCACATGAAGAAGATGGGCTCAATGTTGTACTATGTCTTCCGTTGTATATCTTTGTTTACTGCTAGTCTTCTAAGACTATGCAAGTTTTAATACTATTTTGTAAAGACTGGATCATGCGATGTAATAGAATTTGATGCATTTGCATGATATTTCATTTTGTACCGTGGTGCTAGCAATTGATCCAGAGACTAGCACAATAACACAGGTGTCCTTACATTATTAAATGTGGGAACGCTACAATAATGATTGTGGTATTCTAGTTCCACCTGTTTACAATGATGAATATGAAATTTTCAGTCCACCTACTATTGAGGAAAAAATTAATTATGATTACAATATGACTCCTATATTTAATGATTATGATGATTAGAATATTAATGATAGCTATTTTTTTTGAATTTTCTCCCACTGCTATTAATAAGAATGACTATGCTTATGTGGAGAGTATTAATTCTTTTATACATGTGGATCATGATAATAATGTTTTTTATGATAGTTATATTGTTAAATTTATTCATGATGCTACTCAAAGTTATTATGAGAGAGGGAAACATGGTTTTATGCATCTCAACAATATTAAGTTTCCCCTCTTTATGTTGAAAATTTTGAAGTTGCACTTATTTTGTCTTCATATGCTAGTCACTTTGTGCTTCATTGACTTGTTTTTCTACAAGATTCTTTTTCATAGGAAGTGGGTTATACTTAATTGTGTTTTATATTTGCTTCTAGATGCTCTCTTATTGTGCTTCAACTCTTATTCTTATGTGAGCATCTTTTAAAGGCTTTAAAGAAAAGCGCTTCCGGGAGACAACTTGTTTTATTTCTCCGTTTTCAACCCATTTTCTGTCGTTTATTTTTGTTTTATTTGCACATGGGTATTGTCTATTTCCTTAGAAACCCCGCTGTATCTTTTCTTTTGTGTCTTTGTTGAGCCAAGTAAAGCCTCTAGTGGAAAGTTGAGACTACATTTCGGATTTCTGCGCAGGAAACAGATTTCTGTTGTCCACTGTTAAAATCGTATAAAATCAAAGATAATTCAAAATGACCTGAGTTTTTGTGTGCGTAATCCTGTGCTATATATGCAACTTTTCTTATTTGAACACTTTTTGATTTGAGAAACATAAGATTTTCGGAAAAAAATCATCTTTACCTGCTGTTCCGTTTTGACAAATTTCTGCCAATAATTGCATTTGCATCTTAATCTCTTTCTTTTGGTGTTCTTTTGAGAAAAAGAGTTTTAAAAGAAGTTGTGACAGTAGCTAATGTGTTTATGAGTGTTAGGCTTGTGTTGAAACTGAACCATGTGAATTTATTATTTTGATTGCACTAACGTTGCTAATGAAGATTGTGAGAAGTTTGGTGTGAAGGAAGTTTTCAAGGGTCAAGAGAAGAGGATGATATGACGTATCAAGAAGAGTGAAGAGCCTAAGCTTGGGGATGCCTCGGAGGTACATCCCAGCAAATTTCAAGCAGACTCAAGCGTCTAAGCTTGGGGATTCCCAAGGCATCCCCTTCTTCATCAACAATTTATGAGGTCACTTCTAGTGAAACTATATTTTTATTCGGTCACATCTTATGTGCTTTACTTGGAGCGTCTTTTATTTTTTGCTTTCAGTTTGTTTAGTTTTCTTTGCAGTAGTTTATGGTTGGATCTTATCATACTTGTGTGGGAGAGAGACACACTCCGTTTTCATTGCTTAGAACACTCTATTTTTCATTCTTATTGTTCTGTGAGTGTTCACTTTTTTCTAGTACTGCGTTTAGCCTTTGTTTGCATGCATCATTTGTTCATAGCTGTTAGCTTTTGTAGTTAGGTGGTTCTCATATGCGTGTTTTCTTGGAAATACGAATGCTATTGTGATAGTTGGTATAGTGGAAAAGATTGCATGGTCTTGTAGATCACTAAACTGCTTCACTTGAATCATTGCTGTTGTTTTGAGATATTAATTTGCTTAATGGATAAACAGGAAGGACTAGTAAGTAGAAACTTTTAATGGTTGGTCTAAGAAACTTGAAACTGTGCCACACTTAAATTACCAGCTGATAGAAACAATGGTACATGATTGCTACGAGTGATACATTTCTGATCGGCCTTTTGTTACGCGCTACGGTCAGGGTAGCTAACAGTGACTTGTCACTGCCACAGACCCTCTTGGAGTGCTTTGCATTGTGCCTTGTAAGATGATTTGCTTGCTGTAATATTTTAACTCATGAGTCTATGTTGAGGTTCCTGGCACTTCCACCATCCATATTTGCTAGCCTCTTCGGTACTATGCATTGCCCTTCCTCACATTGAGAGTTGGTGCAAACTTCGCTAGTGCATCCAAATCCCGTGGGAGGACTTTGTTCTCCTACACATAAGCCCATATATTCTCCCTCAAAACAGCCACCATACCTACCTATCATGGGATTTCCATAGCCATTCCGAGATATATTGCTGCACAACATCCACCTCCATTATGTTACTTGATGATGAGCTTCATGGTTATTTATGCATACTGCTACACTGGCAGGAGCATGCAGTTGGATACATCAGAGATATTCCATTATGAGTTATGAGTACTAAAAGTGTGATTATTCATTGTAATATAGGATGTTGCCCCTACCGGTGAGGATATATAAAAAATAAAAGTAAAATGAAAAAGACCAAAAAGAAAAAAAGGGCCAAAGAGAGAATAAAGAGAGAGGAGGCGCATCACTATCCTTTATATACCACACTTGTGCTTCATGTTTAGCTCCAATACTTCAGTTTGGAGAAAGTTTTCATATTATCATTCATTCATAACTATTTGGGGAACTTTACATTATAGAACTTGGCTTGTATATTCCAATGATGAGCCTCCTCAAATGAGCTCTAGGTCTTCATGAGCAAGTAAGTTGGATGCACCCCCACTAGTTCCATTGGAGAGCTTTCATACACTTATAGCTCTATGTGCATCCGTCGTGTGGCAATCCCTACTCCTTGCATAGCTTTGGTTGTAAGACTTTCTCTTGTCTAATGACCACTTTCAGCTTTGTGAGCCTTTCTTCCATTGAACTTCCAAACCCCCATAATGTTTCTTTGCCATAACATCCCGGTTCCAGGGACCAACGCAGAGCACTTGCTTTTTTTTGTGCGCAAATAGTTTAAGATTCAAGCATTGCATCGTGTGGAAAGCTTGACTTGATCCTAACAGGGGTTGTGAAGATCGTTTAACGTGCATGATATTGTTGTTCTTGAAAGCTTAAATCATCTCTAATAAACTTTGTACGGTTGATAGTCTTTTAGTATTGATTCATTAAAAGTTTTGCTTCTCTTTTCTTATTTGTTTATGCATTACTTGTTGATATCAACTATAGATCACAACTTTAGTTCATTTGATCCTAGCTTACATGCTCTACTTTACATATTATGATCAAGATTGTGTGGTAGCATGTCACCTCATAAATTATGTTATTTTATCGTTTACCTACTCGAGGACGAGTAGGAACTAAGCTTGGGGATGCTTGATACGTCTCCAACGTATCTATAATTTCTGATGTTCCATGTTGATATTATGCCAATTGCTAAATGTTTTTCGTATGTTTTCCTACGTTTTCTTACGTTTTCTGGGACTAACCTATTAACAAGATGCCAAGTGCCAGTTCCCTGTTTTCTGCTGTTTTTTATTTCAGAAAAGTTGTTCTGGAAATATTCTCGGAATTGGACCCCACGAATCCCGAAATTCCTATTTTCCCCGAGGCTTCCAGAAGTCCCGAAGAGCCACGGAGGGGGGCCACAGGGTGGCCACACCATAGGGTGGCGCGGGTCCCCCTGGCCGCGCCACCAGGTGGTGTGGGCCCCCTGGCCACCCCCGGCATCGCCCTTTCGCCTATATATACTCCCTGATGCATAAACCCTAGAAGAACCGACCTTTTCCACAAAATACATCCGTAGCTCCACCGCCGCCGACAAGTTTCGGGGGACAGATCTGTGTTTTAGCACCCTGCCGGGAAGGGGAAGTGCCCCCGGGAACCATCTCCATCGACTCCACCGCCATCTCCATCGTCGTTGCTGTCTCCTATGATGAGGAGGGAGTAGTTCTCCCCCGAGGCTGAGGGCTCTACGGTAGCTATGTGGTTCATCTCTCTCTCCCATGGTGTGATCTATATGTGATCTTGAGCTTTGTAATCTAGTTGAATAAGTAGATGTTACTCTTCATCTTGTGCTACTCAAGTGTTTTATTAATATGAACTTTGGAGTCACCTTGTCCCGCGGTGTGAAGGTGACAGTGTGCACATCGTGTGTGTCTCCTCTATGAATTGTGGTGTTTGTCTAGTACCTTCCAGGGCGCTCATAGTGACAGCATGGGGTTAACTAGACATGGGAATTCTTACTTTAAGGAATGTTTTTTGCAGCCCTACGCAATGATTAATGTTTGTTATCCAATCGGAGAGGGTTAAGAGTAGCATAGTGAAGAGAAGATATTTAGTTATTCAATTATGTGATCATTGTTGAGAGTGTCCACTAGTGAAAGTAGGATCCCTAGGCCTTGTTTCCAAGCTTTGAAACACCGTGTTCCGCTTGTTCTGTTACATGTTTGCTTGCTGCCATATTTATTTCAGATTGCTATTATTGCTTATAACCATCCATATTACTCACATTTCACTATCTTTTCGCCGAACTAGTGCACCTATATACCTGACAAGTATATTGGGTGTGTTGGGGACTCAAGATACTTCTTGTATCTTAATTGCAGGGTTGCTTGAGAGGGATATCTTTGACCTCTACCTCCCTCAGTTCGATAAACCTTGGGTGATCCACTTAAGGGAAACTTGCTGCTATTCTACAAACCTTTGCACTTGGAGGCCCAACACTGTCTACAAGAATAGAAGCGTGCGTAGACATCAGCCCCCAGGCGCGGCCAGAGGGGCGACATAGCTGGCACCCCCTGGAGACCTAGTGGCCCCCCTCTAGCTGTCCTTCGGGCTCTGGGAGTCTTCCGAGGAAAAATGATTTTCTGATTTTTTTCTGGAAATTTTCTGAGGAAATTAAAATTCTGCAAAAAACTAGACACCAACGGTAATTCTGCTGAAAAAAAGTTAGTCTGTGTTAGTTTGATGTAAATCATGCAAATGGGAGGGAAAACAGCAAAAACAAGTGGTTGGAAAAGTAGATACATTTTCAATGTATCAACTACCCCAAGCTTAGCTTATTGCTTGTCCTCAAGCAATCCAGTTGACAAACTGGACGCGACAAGTAAAACTTTGACAAATATTTCACTTCATATGGTGTGCATAAGACTATTCCATGATCAGTATTTAACAAGTGCATGATAATTGCTATAAAGATTATAAAGCTCACGAACTCATTCTCACTCATAGAAAGTGAACAATTAATATGAAATTATAACATCAACTTTGTTGCAATGATGATAATAAAGCATGGTAAGATGGCATCCCACTTGCCCTTAATTGTATAGCTAAACATAAATGCCAGGGCACCTCCAAAACTTAAGTGGTGACTAGATATAATAATTTCAGGAAAAACAATATTGTGAACATGCCTTAAACAATAGTATTTTGGGATAATGCACATTATACTCAGAATGACAATCATGTTCTTTTAGTTGGTGCATAAAGTAAGATGGTGGAGACTAACCATAAACGTAAAAAAAGGCCCTTCGCAGAGGGAAGCAGGGATTAGTCATCTGATAGAGCTTTTTATTTAATAAAACAGAGGTATTGAAAATATAATTTTGAGAGGGGTGTATGTCAATGTCAAGGAATGCTAATGAAAAACTTTTCATAACCCATGTCAAGCAAAGTTTTTAGACTTTTGAGAGCGGTTTCCATTAGCACTTTTTATTTAATGTTGGCACTTCCCCCCACCTTGCCTTTCACAAATCAGGGCTAGCCTTATCCACGGGTGCCGACCAACATTCATCAATCCATAGGGAAGGGCTTTTTTATATTATATTATTTGGCACTTATCCGTTGCAAACGTATCTATAATTTTTTATGCTCCATGCCTATTTTCTACCCAATACCTTTTGTTTTCCACATGTTTTCTTCCATTTTCCTTCATTTTCCGGATGTTTTCACAAACTAACCTATTAACAAGATGCCCAAGGCCAGTTGCTCTTTTCAGCTGTTTTTCTATTTCAGAAAAGTTCTTAAGGAAATATTCTCAGAAAGGGCTGAAAATCCACGAAGATCATTTTTTACCCGGAATGAAGAGGAAGTCTAAAGAAGAGCCGGAGGGGTGCCCGGGGACCACCAGGAGGGTCCCATGCGCGCCCCCATTGGCCACACCTGGTGGGCCTCTGGGGCCTGGCCACCACCTCAAGTCGCCTCTTCGCCCATAAATTGCCCTTAATCCTAAAAAGTTCGGGGACAAAGTTATTTTCCATGAAACATACAGAGAGGAGCCGTCACCTCAGAAGTCCAATCTAGGGCTTCTCGAGTCCTGCTCCAGCTCCCTGCCGGAGAGGGGATCGTCACCGGAGGCCTCTACATCGCCATGATCGCCTCCGGACAGATGCGTGAGTAGTTCATCTCGGGACTACGGGTCCATAGAAGTAGCTAGATGGTTGTTCTCTCCCTTATGCCTGCATGTTTGGAGTCTCGTGAGCTTCCTCACATGATTGAGACTGCAATCATGTAATTGTGCATGTTGTGTTTGTTGTGATCTGATGAACCATGATATTATGATTATTTTGTTCATGTCAATCGGAGATGCTTCACTTATATTTATAGAGATTTTTAATCTTGTCTTGTAATGCTCTCCAGTGTTTATGATTACCTTGGTGACTTAGTTGTTTTCACCTCCAAGAGAGGGTTTATATGCTAGATAGTGGGTTCATGCCTCCTTTTTGCCTGCGCTCGAGTGACAGAAACGTGCGGGGGAGGATGTGATGTTGCCACTAGGGAGAAAACAGCAGTGCTCTTGTCTACGGATGAGAAACACTACTTACATTACGTATTTTTCTTAATGCATTTGTCTATTTCACACATACAAATCACTTCGTTGCTACAACTTAATACCAATGGATTTGCTGGATAGCTTTCTTGCGGTAGACTTTTAGATATGGATGCATGCTGGATAGCGGTCCATATGTCTTGACGTAATGCCTACAATGTTGGAACCCGTGAACTTTATCTCATCATAATAGTATTGTTATATGTTCATGATTTGTCAGTTGGCTAGCTGTAATTTGTTCACCCAGTAGGTTTGTTTTCTTTGGAGAGACACCACTAGTGAACCTATGGTCCCCAGTCCTATTTTCCCCATATTGCAAACCTTCTTTTAAGCACTTTTAATAATTGTTTCCTCGCTGTCGAATACTCATATCGACAAATCCCTCGGGTGATCTGGTACGGGTTCAAGAATAGAAAACGTTTAGGCGCTGGCAGACTCAACGGCTAACAGGGGGCACAATTTACCCATGTTCGGGGCCCTCGTGGAGGTAAAAACCTTTCTCCTGCTTGTTTGATCTTGTAGTATGATGTGAGGTTACAATGGTGGGTGCTTATTCGAGAGATTGGATCTCGAGAGGCAGCACCTATGGTGGCGTGAATATTGGATCTCCCCCTGGGTGGTTCTCCTAGCCTTTATATAGGAGGTTGGGTCTCAAACCCGTACCCGGGTGGGTTACAAAACCCTAACCCTAGTCGGTAAGTCCCTTCTATCTTGGCCTGCAAGTCTTGCGGGTGGGCCGCAATAGGGACTTCTTAGAGAAGTAGGGCGGTTCATCATGCTGGGCTTTCGAGTTGGGCCTTAAACCAGATGGGCCCATCTGGGGGACTCATGAGTCATCCCCACGTCAGTAGCTCCCGAGTGTTTATTCGAGTGTAAAGAGTCGGGCAAGCACTCAAGACTTATTTCAGATTCTTGCGGCTGAGGAGCCTAGTTTAACTTGAAGGATGTGAATCCTGTATGGATGAGACTCGAGTATCGAGCAATCAAATGTTCCATGCGTTGGATTTTTTCACAGAAGGATGCAGCTCAGTTTCTTAGCTCCCCTGACGGATCGGGGCCAATTAATTTCTCTCGGGGAAAAACAGGTCTAGCCTACACGAACTCGAGACCTCCGGCTCAAATCTGATTAGGTGATCATTGCGACTGGGTCGTGGAGGACTTATCGAGTCGAACTTAACCTTAAAGGGGTACCCGGCGCGTCCGCTAGGATTTTTCTTTGTGCCACTGACACGGAAAATTGCTAGAGGATGCAGCTTGAGTGCGATTCCAGGCCCACAGGACAGATTCTTGGGTGTTACCTTCGCATTCGAAGAATGCGGCATCCAGGTGTGCCACGATCGCCGAACTACCCGGGGTTTATTGCGCGACGTGTTCATACATCATAATCGCGAGTTTTGGTGTTTGCGGAGAACGTGTACCAGCTATTTTTCCTTGCAGCGTAGCAAGTCCCGCCTCCTTGTCTTGCGTAATGGCGAGTGCCATTGTTTTCTTTTTGATTCTTGAGTGAGGAAAATATTTTCTTGTGAGTTCAGATGAAAGAGAATTCACGTTTTGAAGTCTTTGGCAACGTCATTGCTCACTCGTCTGCTCCCGATTGGACGTGACGTAGTGGGAAAGGACGCGTAGGGCCTATCTTGTCAGCTTTTTGACCGGAAACGGGCCGCCGCGCGCCGGTTTTCCCGCTGGACATGCAGTTAATCGCAGACGATGATCTTCTTGAAAGATCGTGCAGGGTAACCGCCCCCGGTGCTTCGTTTTCGTTTGACGTGTGGTGGACAAGATGCTTGCCTCGTACCCTTCCTTCGCGAGGATCAACGGCTCGCAATAGCCGAACCGCAGTATAAATTGCGGGCTTAGGGGTAAATCATTTTCCCCTTCCTTTCTCTCATCTTCTTCCTCCAGCGCTCTCACTTTCCCTTGCGAAGGCAACCTCCATGGCCGGTGGAAGAAGCAAGTGCTTAGTGGCCGCGGCGTCTAGCAAGGACGTAGCCGGTGGCCCCTCGGCTCCTTCGCAGAAGAAGATGGGTGAATGGAGCTCGTCAATCGTGACGAGGAAAAGCATCAATCTGATGCAGGAGGAGGGGCTGATCCCTCCTGAAGAATAACGGCGCATGCGGCAGCCCGTGAAGGAAGAAGTGCCACACCCTCATGTCAATGAGCGCATCACATTCTCGGAGCACATATTCCGAGGTCTGTCTTTCCCCCTCCACCCTTTTCTCCTCGAGTTGTTGTATGTCTATGGCATCTAGCTCCACGACCTCCCCCCCAATGCGTTGCAGCACATCTCGTGCTTCATCGTCCTGTGCGAGTGCTTCCTGGGAATTCATCCGCACTAGGGGTTATGGAAGAGCATCTTCTCGGTGAAAATCATCGAGAGAAGGCGCCCGTGGGTGAGAAAAATCCAGGGGAGTCATTAGTGACTGGAGGCTTTGGGATCTAGACAAATAATGAGTTTCCCTACTTCGAGATGAATTTCATCGAGTTGGCTCAGGGGTGGCGCAGAAAATGGTTCTACGTCCACGACACCGACGTGAGTGTCTTCCCCGAGTTCAAGCCATTCTTGATCCTGAAGAGAAGGGAGTCTTGGGCGCACTCCATGTCACCCGAGGAAGCGAAAGCCACTGCGCCCTTGCTCGAACAAGTTGCATGGCTCCGCCGAAAGGACATAGGGCTTCTGCTGAATGGGATTCATATGGTAAGTGTTTTCCTACGCCGGAGGGTGCAACCGCTATAGGATAGGCCCAATGCCTTGTGGGAGTATGTTGCAGACCCGAGTCGAATGTGTGATGATGTGCTTTAGAACAACGAGTTCGAGGCAAAGCTCACCGCCATCACCAACCAGAAGAAGGGCAAAGGCTACTCGGATTCTCCTTTCAAACCTTTCGACTCAGAGCATCCCCCAAGCGAGGTGAATTGTTTTCCCTTCTTTTGTTGTTTTATTCCTTTCAAGTCTCTTTCTGACCGAGTACTTTTTTCTCTCTTCTTTAGAACTAGGAGGTGGCAAAGTGCTACCTGCCGCTTTCTACCACAGACGGGGGAGGCTCCTATTTACCCGCAAATAACTTCGACGCCCCTCTAGACACTAGTGTTGCAAATGTGGGGACGAGTGAAGAGCGGGAAGAGACCGAGGAGGAGGAAGAAAAGGAAGATCCCCAACTTCTCCACCGCAAGCATCGCAGATGTGATGAGGATGAGGTGACTTCCAAGGACAACTACCTGAGCCGGGAGATGGTCGAGAAGGTTAACCCTCCCGTTATTCGGGCAACTCCTTTGAGCACGCTCCCACCTGTGTTCCAGCAGCCGAAAGTTTCAACCGAATGGAACTTAGATGATTTCAACAAGGATGAGGATGAAGAGTAAGTACCTCGCTTTATTAATATCGAGTAGTTGTCTTGTTATTCCTTAACATTTATTTAGACTTCGAGTGCTCAGCAAGGATCAGTTCGCTTCTTCGGCCCAATCTGCGAAGCAGAAGGGAGTTGTCTTGGAGTCTGCCAAAGTTTTGAGTTCTCCTCGACGACCTCCAAGCCCCGCGAAGGAAGCCGATGCTTCTGAAAATGTGATGCCTAGCTTCGCGATTGATCAGTCGAGGGATGCCGGAGCGTCTGCGAGCAAAGAGGTTTCGGGTAGTTCACCCGACCCTTTGTCGACCCCGAATGGCAAGGTAATTTTTTTTCTCGATTAGTCATTCTTCTTTCGTTGAGTGCACGTCAGTACTCCCGATGGGAGTAGCCCCTAGTCTGTGGTTGATTGTTCATAGTCGGTCACAGACTCAAGCGAACTTTTTATTCCTTAGCTTTTTTTGTCTTGCTTTTATCGGGTGCACGGCAGTGCTCCCGCCCCCGAGTCTATAGTCGACTGTTTACAGTCGGGTATAGACTCAAGTAGAATTGTATTGATTCTAACTCTTTCTTCTTGTAGGCTTTCTTTGAGTCCTTGGCCGTCTTTGGGCGCCGTCTCATAGTCGCTGAGGCGGAATGCGCCGCTCTTTGTCAGGAGCGTGGCCAACTTCTCCAAGATCTTCGATCTTTGAGAGGTAAGTTTTCTGATGCTTCGCGAGTGGAGTCCTTTTTCTTCTTCTTTTCCTTAGCGTGTTTTACTCTGTTTTCTAGACGAGGCTGCTCGCGCTAACACCGAGAACGCTGGAGCCTATGAGCGGGTCAAGGACCTCAAGAAGGAGATGGAGTCCACTCGAAAGGATGCTGCCGACCGACTCGCAAAGTCTAAGAAGGCCCTTAAGAAGCTGGAGGTTGCAGTCACGGCTCATGATAATGAGTTGACTGATCCTCTCTGTCCGGTGGTTGCGGCCCTGTCTGGTACGCCACTTGCCAAACTTTGTTGTGTTTTTCGACTTGATTTCTTTCTCGTAACTTCTTCGATTCGTTGCAGACGTTCTTGGAGTTGCTCTGACGATTTATGGCCAAGTCAGGGTCGACGCTATGATGGACGTCTGCAACCAGCTGCAAGGGCATAGGATGAATGATGCCTTTGACATTCGCGACGCTTCACAAGTGTTGTCCCTGATACGCCAACGATTGTTCGTGGGGAAGCCTATTCCTTCGACTCCGGAGGCCCTCATCCAATCTTTCCTTGGCGAGGGAGATCCTCTCGGTGACTACACCCTTTCTCAGACCGAGTGTGGCGCGAAGACGACGATCCAGTTTGCATTGGCGAACAACGTCCAAGGCGATTTGGAGAAGGCATACTTGGTGCCTCCTAGAGACGACGCGGGCAATAAGGTAGCACTCAAACCTTTTGTCGACCGCGATGGGAAGCTGGCCAAGATGCTGTCAGAGCTAGTATCTCACGGCCATGGCGCCAGACCTTCTGCGAGTGGGGCTGCTTCTGGGAAATCTTTTGTTCCTTAGAGTGGACAACAATGCAGCTTTTGTTTTCTAGTCTTGTAATGAATCCCGAATGTGTGCCTAGAATACTTTGTGTTTGCTTTCTAAGTGTTGGGATTTGAAGTGTTTGGCAATGATTTCTCTTTGCTTTACTCCGTTTTCTCCCGATGGGAGTAGCCCCCGGGCACTCGAAAGTGATTTTTGATGCGAACGTCGAGTGAACTTACGCCGTGTGACTCAATAGCTTGTATGTTTTCCATCTTTTGCAGGTTGTCGAGTCCGACGCGGGGTTTTCGAGCATTCCTATACCTTCTGTCGCACCGTTGTTGACAGATGCAAGTATGCTCGCTTCTCTCCGTGGCCGTGTTGCAGATGGCGAGCGCAAACTGAAGGCTTTGCAGGGTGTGGTGGATGTTGCCAAATCCAAGCAGAAACTTGCCGCTGAACGCGAGCAATTCTTCATGGATGAGTTTGCGAGCGTCGCCAAAAAATTGTTGTGTAAGTCCCACAAGCCCCCAAGTCAATTTGGTGTGATTTTCTTTGTGCTTACATTTCCTTTGTGCCTGTAGTCATTGATCCTGACATATATAGTATCTGAAGGGCAGTGGGTGAATAACAAAATTGATTGTGAGTCCAGTGGTGCAAACCCCCATGATTGCAACTTCTGGTTTGATCGAAGCAGAGGTTTCATCCCGGCAACTTTGCAGTATTGGGCGCGTCAGGTTAAACTCTTCGTCGAGTCCTGCCGATAGGATCTTTTTTAGGTACATTGGACCTTGTATCCTCTGGGCATTGTACCTGATCGACTGAGCGCGTTGTTCAGGATCTTCCGTCGGGTGGAAGATGTTCGCGAGTGCATGCACCATCAACTTATCCATGGGGCTCAGGTAGCTTTGCCGTTTGTGCCACTATGGCATCTGAATGTGAACTTCAATTTTGTGGCGCAGCTGCCTGTTATCCAAGGGGTTCCTGTAGATTTTGGACCTCATTATGAGGTAGTGTGACCGGCTGCTAAGCGTATTATTCGGCTGACTGCTGCTGAGACGGAGCGGTTGCTCCGGGAGAATGTCATTCGCCAATAGTTTCGTCGTTTTCGTGTAAGGTTTATGTACCTTGTATCGTTTTGATCTTTTAAGGTGTGTTAGGGTGTGTACCTTGTAACCTTGTAAGTGGGTGTGTTTTTATGGATACACTGTTGTTTCTTGTTTTTATGCTAGTGTGGTGTAGCCCCCGTGTGTTGGGGTGTAGCCATGTTTAGCATGTACTTAATCAGTCAATAACGAAAATATGCACTCGAATATTCTTTATTGCTATGGCTGAGAAGCCATGTACTTGTTTGAATTACACTGTGGCTAGAAACGACCTTATTTGCGAGTAGAACAAATGGCTCCTAGGGGTAGAATTTGCGTAAGTGCACAACATTCCATGGGTTGGAGTAGATTCCGCCTGTTTTTGGATTCTTCAAGCGGTATACACCTCCTGGGATAACTTCATGTATTATGAAGGGTCCTTCCCAAGGTGGTTCGAACTTGTGATGGCTGTCCTGCTTGAGTCGTAACACCAGGTATCCTACCACGAAAGATCTGCTGCGGATGTGGTGACTGTGGTGGTTACGTAGTGCTTGCTGGTAGACGGCGGATCTAGCCAGTGCGAAATCTCGAGCTTCGTCGAGTGCGTCCATGTCGTCGGCGAGTGCTGCATTGGAGGCTTCTTCGCTGTAGGGGACGACTCGCGGTGCGCTGAATCGAACGTCTTTGGGTAGAACCGCCTTGGCCCCATAAACCATGAAAAATGGCGTGTACTGTGATGGCAGCTCCTCTGCCCAGTGTCCGGCTGCTTTATCCAGTCTGGCGAGTAGTCTCTTTTTTAGGCCACTCGAAACTAAGTAGTTGGATCGTTCGACTTGACCATTGGTCTGGGGATGTGCCACGGAGGCAAAACTAAGAGTTATCCCCTTTGCTTTGCAGAAGGCTTGTGTTTCTTCTGCTGTGAACTTGGTTCCATTGTCTATGATAATGTTTTGGGGGACACCAAATCTGCAGACAATGGAATCGAGTAACTTGACAGCGCACTTCGCGCATTGAGATGTGACTGGAATAGCTTCTATCCACTTCGTGAATTTGTTGACTACCACTAGTAGATGCGTGTATCTTATGGGTGTTGCTTTGCGAAGTGGCCCCACCATGTCGAGTCCCCATTGAGCGAAGGGCCAGGAGAGTGGGATCATGTGGAGCTCTGTGGCTGGCATGTGTGGCTTAGGTGCGAATTGCTGGTAGGCGTCGCATCATTCGACTAGTTCCTTGGCATCCCTGGCTGCTGTAAGCCAGTAGAGCCCTGCCCGAAAGGCTTTGCCCACGATAGCTCTCCAACAGGCATGGTGCCCGCAGTCTCCTTGATGTATGTATCGGAGCAGTTCCTTTCCATCTTTAGGTGCGATGCAACGCTGGAGGATTCCCGAAATAATTTGCTTGTACAGTTTGCCGTTTATCACCCGAAAGGATTTGCTACATCGTACTATCTGTCTTGCTTCAGAGACGTCTCCTGGGAGTTTCTGTCGGAGCATGTAATCCAGATACTTGTGCGTCCAAACTGGCTCAACCGGGAAGACTTGTCGCGAGATGTGATGGATTAAAGCGATGAGCGCGCTTTGTCTACTGGCCTCTGATTCTGTTTCTGCGGGTACCTCTGTACTGAGTGATGCGTCATTTAACACCATGACGGTATGCTCCTGGAAGTAGTGCTTGAGCTTTTGAGCTGTAAAGACTACCCCATACGCGAGTTTCTGGTAGTGTGGATATCGCTTCTTGCATGGTGAGAGTACCTCGCTGAGGTAGTAGATCGGCGTCTGAACTCCATGCGTCTTCCCGTCTTCGGGTTTCTCTACCACGATTACCGTGCTTACCACCTGATTAGTTGCATAGATACAAGTATAGGGGCTCTCCTTCCTAGGGTGTGGCCAATATCCTTCTGCTCGATAGTACTCTTTTCAGATCTACAAAAACCTTCTTTGCTTCTTCAGTCCACTCAAACTTATCTATCTTCTTCAGCAGTTTATAGAAGGGGAGGACTTGCTCTCCCAATCTTTTGATGAACCTGCTGAGAGATGCCAATCACCGTGCTAGTTGTTTTACGCCGCAGAGGTTTGTAGGCTCCTTCATCGTGAGTATTTCTTGGAATTTCTCCGGGTTATCTTCTATTCCTCGGGCGGAGACCAAGTAGCCGAGTAATTGTCCTGCTGGTACACCAAAGACGCATTTGGTCGGGTTGAGCTTGATTCTGTACGTGTTGAGGGCGTCGAATGTTTCTCTTATGTCCTCGAGGAGTGTGTTCTCCACTCGAGTCTTGATCACTATGTCGTCCACGTAAACTTGTACGTTCTTGCCAATGAGTTTGGCGAGACATTTTTGCATGCAGCGCTGATATGTGGCGCGTGCACTCTTGAGCCCGAAGGGCATGATTGTGTAGCAATATACACCGTGTGATGTGATGAATGTTGTTTTTTCTTTGTCTTGCCGTTTCATCCTGATTTGATTATAGCCGGAGTAGGCGTCTAGGAAGGAGAGACGTTGTCAGCCTACCGTGGAGTTGATGATTTGGTCGATCCGTGGAAACGGGAAGTTATCTTTGGGGCAGTGTTTGTTCAACGACATGTAGTCGAAGCACACGCGAAGGATGTCTATGTTTTTCTTCGGGACCCGCACCGGCTTTGCTAACCAGGTGGAAATCTTGATCTCCCTGATGAACTTTGCGGCTAGTAGCCTATTCACCTCTTCTCCAAGCGCGCGTTGCTTTGGCTTAGAGAATCGTCGAGTGGTCTGCTTAACTGGCTTGGCGTCTTTGAACACTTCCATTGAGTGCTCGACAAACTCCTTGGGAATCCCTGGCATATCGGATGGCTTCCAGGCAAAGATTTCCCAGTACTCACGGAGGATTTCAGCGAGCGCGCTTTCCTATGCGGAGGAGAGGCTTGTGGACACCATCGCCGTCTTCACAGGATCCGTTGTGTGTACTTGATGCTTTCGGGTGTCATTCCTTGGGATGAACTCGAGGTCTGGAGCGTTTCTTTTGGCTAGTGGCATCACGGAGTTGTCCGTGGTTTTTACCAACTCTCCGAGCTCTTCTTGCATCCCGAAAGATTTTGCGATCTCGTGGAAGTCATGGTCACATTTGTCCGATTTCTGGAAGTCTCCATTTATGGTGATTGTGCCATATTCTCCTGGTAGCTTCAACTTGAGGTATGCGTAGTGCAGTACTGCCATGAATCTCGCGAACACAGTTCGGTCAAGAATGGTGTGGTACTATGATGGCTACTCGACTACCTCGAAGTCGAGAAACTCCCATCTGTAATTGCTCGGGTCACCAAGAACTACCTCCAGATTAATTGTCCCGAGTGGCTAGACTGGTTTGCCTGGTACTATTCTGTGGAAAGATGTTTCTCATTCTACGAGTCCGTCCAGATTCTTGTTCATTTTGCGGAGTGTGTCTGTGTATATGATGCTTATCCTGCTGTCTCCGTCCATGAATATCCTAGCAAGGTCGTAGTTGCCTATTTGCGCTTGGATGACGAGCGCTGCGTGTCCTGGTCGGTATACCCTAGGTGGGTGATCCTCCCTGGAGAAATTAATCGGGTGCTCGGATATCTTGAGGTACTCTGTTTTGGATGGTGCTGTTTGTACTGCCATGTTGACGTGGCAAGTATTGGTCTTCTGGACTCGCCGGGACAGGCAGATCTTCTGTATCATGCCTATGGTTCCGCGAGGATTTGGGTATCCATTGCCTCCCGGTTTGCTGCTGGGTTTGCGACTACAACCATGTTGTGTTGCACTGCTTATGGAGGTGGAGGCGGAGGTGGTGCATTTGGCATGACTGCGTTGCCTCCAGGTACTTGCGGGTATCCCTAGCTTGTGGCGACTCAAAGATTCTTCGAGTATGCCTCATGGATGTTCAGATCCTTGAGGAGATGAGTGGCCTTGAGCTTGCTCGTGTTTTTGTCCGGAACAGGAGCAAAGACCAGTATCCGTCAAGATGTTCTTTGGGTGTCTTGTCGTGTGGCTTTGGCCTCCACTCGCGATTTCCACGGGATCCGCCATCTCGGTTTCTCGTGAATTCGGCCGCCACAAAATCCGACTGATCATCTTGATCGTAGTCTTGCCTCTTTCTTCTTCGACGCTCGCTGTTGCGGTCGTCATCGTATCCGGGCGAGGAAGGTTTATCGTTGCGCAGTGAATCTTTTCCATTCGCCCATTTGTACGCTATCACCATCAACTCACCAAAAGTCTTGGGCGCGCATTGTCCCAGTTCTTCCCGGAAAGTTGCGCGTCGCGCACGCTTCGTGAAATCTTCGATTGCTATCTCCTCTGATATGTTCCCAGGTGTGTTTCTGAGCGAGTCCATCTCTAGATGTACTCACGGGTTGACTCATCGCTCTTTTTTTTGCAGGCTCAAGCCAGCTTCGGGCGGCTCCAACGAGGTGCAGGTTCAGGTATTGCATGGCAGTCACTTTGTTTCCGCGCTGGCACTTGACCATGGCCAAATAATCTGACAACCAAGTTTTGGGTTCTTGGGAGCCGTCATACTTCGGAACCTCTGAAGTGAGCTTGAACTTCTAGGGAATTTCTGCGTCGCGGATGCTGTTACTGAAGCATAGCGCTTCGCAAGCCTCTTCGTCAGGGGAGGACGGCGAATGTGCCCGATTCCTGCGCGCCCGGGCCCTATCGGCTTTGTTTTGGGCGATGGCGCTTCAGGATTCGTGTGTCGTCCGGTCGTGACTGCTGTCGTGTCGCGGCTCTTGGCTGCGATGTCGCGAGTCGCGAGTGCGGCGTTGGGGTTCCATGTTGCGGCGTCGCGGCTCTTCGCTGCGCCTTCTTGGTTCTTCTTCGCGGTGTCGCGAACGGCCGTTGTGGTGTCGCAGCGTCACGGGCTGTGGTCGCAATGTCGTGAGCTATCATCGCTATCTCGTGGGCTATCATCGCGGCGTCGTTCCTCCTTGCTCCGGTGGCGGTGAGAAGACTCCACGTTGTTTCTTCTTGGCGGCGCGTTCTCTCGACGGCGAGGTGATTTGTCTTCCCGAGGTGCAGCGGTTCTGGAGTCGACATTTTCTTGTGAGCTTGGGAGGCAATCGTGGCTCCGGCCAGGCCCAGCCCCTGATGGCTTGGGGATGTTGTTCCGCTCGAGGGTCAGATTATGGTGGCTGGATCACCCGTAGGTAGGTGGTGGCATCCAAGAACGCGTCCGCGGAGTCGTCAGGTGCACGCTGCCGTCCTCATCGACGTGCATGATTGATGTCTCGATGGTTCTGGAGATTTCGCTGAGGGACTCTTGGTCCATGCGAGCGGTTTTCGAGGCGTGCTTTCCCTTCTTGGGAGGTTGCTCTCCCGTTGACTCGCGGGTTCTGGATAGCGCCGCTCTGCATGCGCTCGAATCTTCCGCCGCACGCCTTCGCTCGTTGAGCGCCCGACTAGTGTTTATCAATTCCTGGTTTTTCCTTGACAGGAAGTAATGTTATGCTATCAGATCCTCTTGGGAGGATCCGGCGGCTATCGGCTGGCTCGCTAGGACTGCCTTTTTCGCCTTGACCCAGGCATCCCGCGAGCCATGGATTGTCCGCCTTGCGTTCGCGCTTGTCTCTGTTTTGGTGGTTCTTCATCAGGCTCAGCCATGCAGACGTGAGCCAGATATGGCCCGTGAGTCTTTGAGATGGGCTAGTGGTTTCCGTCCCGATCGACAGGTTCCTCAGCAGCGATGGCGTGGAAGTCGAGCTTGTTGTGCCGGATTGAGTCATAACTCGACTATGATCCGTAGTCAGAGTTGTCGAGTGTTGGCGATTCTTGAGTCGCCGTGCTCGAAACGGATTGGGCGCCAGATCCGGCGTGTGCTGCAGTGTCGGGGAAGCGCAGAATTCCCTCCTTGGTGGCGCGGAAGTGGAGGTCGTGGAACGTCATCCTGATGCCCTCCTGGAGACCGCTGAACGCAGGGCAAGAGGCCGGCGAGTGGGAAATGTAGATGAATGACCCAAAGCAGATTGGCTCCGTGGGAGCCGAAGATTCCGAGCTTCGGTTGAACCTCGGTGCTGATGAAGCCGGCGAAGCCGGGGATCTGGCACCTGCCGTTCCCATAGACGACACCAATTGTTAAATACTCATTTTGACAAATCCCTCGTGTGATCTGGTAGGGTTTCGAGAATGGGAAACTTTTAGGCGTTGGCGGACTCGACGGCTAACAGGAGGCACAATTTACCCAGTTTCGGGGTCCTCGTGGAGGTAAAACCCTTACTTCTGCTTGTCTGATCATGTATTATGATGTGAGGTTACAATGGCGGGTGCTTAGTCGAGAGATTGGATCTCGAGAGGCAGCACCTATGGTGGTGTGAAGATTGGATCTCCCCTTCGGGTGGTTCTCCCAGTCTTTATATAGGAGGCTGGGTCTCAAACCCATACCCAAGTGAGTTACAAAACCCTAACCCTAGTCGGTAAGTCACTTCTATCTTGGCCTGCAAGTCTTGCGGGTGGGCCGTAGTAGGGCCTTCTTAGAAGAGTAGGGCGGTTCATCATGCTGGGCTTTTGAGTTGGGCCTTAGACCAGATAGGCCCGTCTGGGGGACTCAGGATTCATCCCCACGTCACTCGCTGTTCCGTTTTTTTTACTTTTGTTGTTTTCCAAGACTTTATATGTTTAATTATTTTCACCAAGACCGGAAGATTGACAAACTTCCGGAAAGTTGGGGCAAGAGAGAGAGTTTGTGCTTGTGTGCAGGTTCCACGCTTCGTCAACTACACACCGGTACTTTTTCTGGCATCGCTCATACAAGTAAACTTCTTCAAGACTACGAGTCCTACTGGATTGATAAAGTCTGGTTCCATATTGGGGGAAAATTTACACTAGACTACATCATACCTTCCTCTTGGGGTCTCCCAAAAAGCGCGTGATCACGTCAACATCAGGCACCAACTCTCGGCAAATTTAGATGAGCACAGATTCCATACTCATTGGGTGAAATAAGGGATAAGAACCTTGCTTGACATAAACCATGATAAACTTTAAAGTACTTCCTGATGAGCTAAAGCTGGAACACAAAAGAAGTTTAATAATTTTGAAAGTTTTAAAGGTAGCACACGAGCAATTTACTTGGAGTGGCGGTGAAATACCACATATAGGTATGTATGGTGGGCGGATGCAAATGTTGGTAAACCCCAAGTGGAAGGTTGTGAAGAGTGCAGCGGCAAGTTTTCCCTCAAAAAAGAAACCAAGGTTGAATCGAGCTATAGTAGGACAAGCAATCTCTGAAGGTTGATGCAGCTGAGGTGGCAGGACGCACTACCGGTTTAGCAACAACGTGGAACCTACACAACACAATCATATCACTTTGCCCCCAACGTAGCAGTAAGGTTTTCAATCTCACCAGTTTTGCTGAACACAAAGAGGTTAACCATATGGTGTGGAAAACAGTAGCAGCAGTATGAAAGCAGTGTGAAAACAATAGGTGTTTTATCAGTATGAGGAAAATAGACCGGGGTCCACAGTTCACTAGTGGTGTCTCTCCGTGAAAGATAAATAACAAGTGTGGTGAACAAATTACAGCTGGGCAATTGACAGAAATGAAGGCTGCACCGTAGTGCATATGCAAGCCAGAAAGACTACTATGTGATTCATGTGGGCATTACAACAAAATACATAGATCGTCATCCAACTGCATCTATGTCTAGTAATCCACCCTCTGAATATCATCAAAACAAACTTTGGGTATCACCGTAAGCAAAGTGTGTAATGTAAACAATGTAAAGTAGGTAAACATCGTTGTTTTCTCCCTAATGGCAACAACACATCCTCCATCCGTCACGTTTCTGCCACTCGAGCACAGATGCAAAGGAGGCATGAACCCACTATCGAGCATAAATACTCCCTCTTGGAGTTACTAGCATCTACTTGGCCAGAGCATCTACTAATAACGGAGAGCATGCAAGATCATAAATAACATATGAATGAAGATAACACGATAGATTGATAATCATAATACATAGCATTCAACATTCATCAGATCCCAACAAACACAACATGTAGCATTACATAAAGATGATCTCGATCATGTGAGGCAGCTCACGAGATCTAAACATGAGGTACAAAGTGGAGATAACAACTATCTAGCTACTGCTATGGACCCGTAGTCGAGGGATGAACTACTCACGCATCACTTCGGAGGGGGGCATGGTGGTGTAAACCCCTCCGGTGATGAATTTCCCTCCCGGCAGGGTGCCGGGGAGAGCTTCGGAACCCTCCCGATCTCGGGATGACGATGACGGCGGCCTCGGGTGTTTTTCGGGACGAAGTGGTATATATTTAGGGTTTACGTCTCGGGGGGTATAAATAGGCGAAAGGGAAAAGGCGGTGGAGGCCGGGGGGCCCACACCACCCCATGGCACGACCAGGGGGCTCGCCGCCCTATGGTGTCGGTCCCCTGTGGCCCCCCTCCGTGTCTCTTCGGGACTCCGTGGAACCTTCGGGAATTCTAAGGCTTTCGGGACTCGAATTTTCCAATTCCGAGAATATTTCCGGAACAAATTTTCTGAAACTAAAAACAGCAGAAAGCAGGGAACTAGCTCTGTGCCATCTTGTCAATAGGTTAGTCCGGAAAATCAATAAAAATGATATAAAGTGTATAGCAAACATGTGGGAAATAATAAGAAAACAACATGGAACATCGGAAATTAAGGATACGTTTATGACGTATCAACATCCCCAAGCTTAGTTCCTACTCGTCCTCGAGTAGGTAAACGATAAAAACTCATAATTTCTAAGGTGACATGCTACCAACATAAACTTGATCATCAATAATGTAAAAGCATAAGTAATGTGACGCCCCGGGATCGGGCACTATGCAGATTTCAGCATTTCCGCCAAAATCCACATAATAACCGATTCCAGGTTGCCACTTGTGATAACATTACAACAGTTCACGAATATTCCGCAACAACAACAGAAAAGATATATACAAGACGACTCAAACGAGTCAAGGATACAACTGATACAATACAAAGATCCAAATAACAGCGGAAGAAACAACATAGTGTCCGACTACGGACAAGATACAAATTGGACTAAGAGTCCTGAAGATAACCGATGGCGTCCAATCCCTGCCCAGGCCAAGACGGAGGGATTCCCAAGCTAACGTCGTCAGACTTTAAACCTGTTGACTACAATGTGGAATATGCAGCCACGAAATGGATTCGTGGGTCAGTACTATTAAGTACTGGCAAGTGGATAAACCATACTCACAAGATACCAGCGTAACCAATCATCACAAGATACAAATACTTTGGGTTCAACGAAAGGAAGGGATTATTGCAACGAAGCGGCAGCGGGCTGCACTAACTAACTACAGAGACGCGCTACAACATCCGGCTAAAAGAAAGGGATAAGATAGCGCGACAAAACCAACTATAACTACTCACCAAACAATACCCATCCAGTGTTACCCCCTACTAAGGAAACAACCCAAGGAAACTCACACTGTTGATTAAGGTGACATTCATTTTCATGGTGGAGGTAATCTATATTACTAGTCAAGTTATGATCGTTAAGTGTAAATTGTCTGAGTACTTGTTAGCCAGCACTTTCACCAAGTCATCCATAACCGTGGACAACACGGCTTCTCGAGAAGATTTAACCCTGCAGGGATGCACCAATTTGGCCGTACACGTAAGAATAACCCGCCAGGCGGGGAGCAAACCCACCAAGCAGGCCACTCAACACAACCCAACTCTTCTTCGCATCAAGCCCAAAGAACCACGTGCTGTGCGTGCGCGGCTAATCGAGCCCCCACGAAGAAAAGGGGGACCCTCATAGCACTGGAAGACCACGCCTCCCTAAATGCCGACTACAAAAGTTCCACCCTGGCGCCAAGGGCTCGCACCTTCATATGCATGCATAAAATGGAAAGCCCGAACTAAGTGTGGCGATTTGGACGAGATGCGAATCGAATCAGAATTGCGGGGGGCGCCCATACTTGCTTCCCACATGCGGTTAGTGCGCTCATCATGGATCGGAAGACAAGACCCTTTTCCTAATTAAGGTCGACACTAGCAGGCCTCAAAACCACGCCGGGCCTCCTGCCGGTGCCTTATCATCAAATTAATATTACCCAAAAGAGTAACATGTTGTTGATTAAGTTGAAACCCAACTATCAAACTAAACAGGTGATAAGACGGACAACAAGACTTGAGCGCAAACAACACTAAGCATGCAACTTCGACACGAGGCCAACAAGGTAAACAATCAACAGGTAATAGGAAGTGGAAGGAGGGCTATATCATGGTTGCAAGGTAAACATATGATAGGATCGAGACACAAGCATCGAATCATAAGGCTAGAATAAAGGCAACGGGAAGAATCGGTAACAAGTGATGAAAGGCAGCCGTAGGTAGCAAGTGAATATACTTGCCTGAGATCCAGCAAGTAGAGGTACATCCACAGAACTTGTCGTTGCTCACATCATCTCAACGTCCTATCCGCGAAGAAGCAACGAACTAGAACAAACACCGGATGCAACAATTACTACTACGGCAAAAGATCCAGCATGATCCTATTTTATATGCATGACAATTAATTGATGCATCAAAGTAAACCATTTGACATGGTAAACATATTTAAATGGGCCCATATGCAATGTGGGTTGCATATGGAAAAGCCCATGAATTAATGTTGAATTAAATGATCTACAAATAACCATCATGTGGAAGTTGATTAGAATGATGCATGGATGATGAAAACAATAAGAAAACAATAATAGCTTCAGTTTGATATGTTGTTTACCAAGTTTGGAATTTTATTTATTAAGTTATGAACTTTGGCATTTTAAATGATTTAAACAAACATTTGTTGTTTTCACCAATTTTAAATGTTCAAAACAGATAACAAAATTTATATTTGGAAAGAACACAAAATTTTAGATGGAATACATATTTCATTTGTTGAATTTGGATTTAAAATGAGCAAGTTATCAAATTAGCAATTTTAAATGCATTAAATAAATAGTTAGTTGTTTTCAGCAATTTAACTTATTTAAAACAGAAAACAAAGTTGATATTTGCAAAGTTCATGAAAAATGGGATGGAAAACATATTTTATATGTTCAAAAAGAATTTAGTTTGACCAAGTTATTAATTTAGCAGTTTTAAATGAATTAAACAAGATTTAAATTATTTAACCAATTTTAATTATTCAAAACAGGAAACAAAGTTTATATTTGGAAAGCTTGTTCAATTTTGCATGGAAACCATATTTTACATTTTAAATTTGGAGTTCATTTGAATTATTTATAAGTATTTTTATTCTGCCCCTTTTAGTAAACAGGAGGAAACATGTTCAAATTTAATTCAATTGTGACCAAATAAAATACCAATGTGTAGAGTTTGTTAAGACAAAATTTTAGAGCCCAAGTTTGCTCAATTTGGATGAACAGAACTCAAGTTATGAACTTCCAAAGTTTCAAATTGTACTTGCCATTTCTGTATTTAATTATTTAGTGCAAAATTTATTACAGAAACATGTTGCAACTTTGTTACTAACAGAAAGAGCACAAGATGCTGAATCCATAGAAATTTGAATCATTGAAATTGGAGCATTTTTCAATTTGTTATTGATTTTACAAATAAAGATTTAGTTCTGTTTTTCTGGATTTCGAGAAATAAAAGAAAATGGAGAAAAAAGGGGTGGGTTTGCCACGGGTGGGATTCGAACTCGGGGCTCCAGGCTGCGGGACAGGGCGCGCAGACACTGGGCTGGACCGATGGTTGTGATGGATGAGGGACCTGATTTTTAATAAACAATAACAACGACGTTAACTGAACTTTGAATCTGCAGACAGAACAACGACGGCGGACAGAAAAACGACGGTGACGAATTTCCAGCGAGCCCTCCTTCCTCCTGGTTACTTCGCACGAGAGATGGTGTGCGTGCAACATATCAACGGGGGGGAGGGTGATGGGTCTAGGATGCGGTGTTGTGCAGCGAGGGTGAGATGGCAGAGGACGTGCAGCAACCACACGTACGTACACAAAACTAGTTTCAGGTCGTCCATGGCTGACAAGGGAACGGAGCGGATGGCAGCGACAAATATAGAAAGAATGGAGAGGGGAGAAGGCGGGAACTGGGAGAGGGGCTCACGGCGAGGTGCTCGGCGTGTCGATTCGGCTCGGAGACGACGATGCCGTGATGTACACCGAAGACGAGGAAGCAGCCATGGTCGTTGACGGCGTTCACCGGCGAAGATGTCGAGGACGCGTGAGGCTTCCGTGGTCCGCCTCAAGCCTTGCCCTTTCGCGAGGAGGGAGCCCGAGGAGTGGCGCTTCCATTCCCGCCGTCCACGGCTCCCGACGGCGAGCAGAGTAGCAGTGCCATGGCCTCCACGACACGGCGACGGAGGTGCTCTCCACCGTCAGTAAAATTCAGAGAGGGATTTGGAGAGGAAATCTGGAAAAAGGAGATGGGGAGGAAGAGATGGCGGCGGCAGGAGGGAGAGAGGAGGGCCTAGGGTTTGGGGAGGGGAGGAGAGGCGGCTTTATGCCGTGGGGGAGGAGGGGAACAGGTGGTGGCTGTGGTGGTGCGCTGCTCTTTTCTCCCGTGCGTGCGTCACGCCGTACGGAGGTGGAAGGAGCCACGGGTGGGCTGGAAGGGGTTGGGCCGTGGGTGGTAGGTGGGCCACTTGGCCTGCCTCCCCACTGGTGATTTTATTCTTTTTCTTTCTTTTATATATTTTTTTGTAGCAAAGGGATAAGAGAGAAAGAAAGGGTTTTAGGGTTTTATAAAAAATTTGAAAACAATTTTATTGCATTGAGCATATTGAATGCCCAAGTGCACCAAGTTTTGTTTTACCAAAATTCAAAATTTTGTTAAACTTTGAATTTGAACTTGAAATTCAAAATAGGGTTTTAATAAAAGGTGATTTATTTAACCAAGCAAATATTCATTCCAAATCAATTTTATTGAAAACAATTTGAGTTTGAAACTAAGGTGCATTGTTTGATTTTTAATAGGAATTTGATTTGGAAACAAGGGTGCAATGCAAAATGCATGATGCAATGCCATGAGAAAGCAAAAGCAAACAATTCTAGTTGGGGAAAATCCCCCGGGTGTTACAAGTAAGCTGAGATCATAGAACTTTACTACAAGCATGATAAATAGAATTTTAATAATACACCATAGAAATCACCTTGCATCATGAGAAGTAACCCAAATAAAAGATCATGAATAACAATGCAACAAAAGATATACGTTTGTTTCAAGTATAGATAAAACATGTCAAAGTGATTTTCGCTAGTCCTTAAGAGTGGGCAAAACATAAATGCCAGGATACCTTCAAAGTTCACGAGGAAGACTGGACAAATAATTAGAGAACAATCAATAACACATCATGAATCAATTAATAATGTTTTCGGGACAAATGCACATAAAACTCAGAATGGCAACTATGCTCTCTCTCTCTCTCAACCGTGCATAAAGTTAGAAGATGGCTAACCATCTTACACAAACCATGGCTAACCGAATCCTCGGGTGCCTGCCAACAATCACATACCGTGGAGGAGTGTCTATATTTTAAGAGAGGTGTATGCTTATGTCAACAAATGGTAAACAAAAAATACAGTACGTCAAAAGCCAACTAGACTTCACAAGAGCGGCTCCCATAGAGGGACGCATCTGGGTAGAAGGTCGTCCCTCTTTCTCTATTGTTTACACATTTAAACTTTGACTGATAAATCAGGGGCAAAAATAGTGAAGAGAATTTGTGTTATTAATTTGGGGCTGGGCACCCCGCTGCCAGCTCTTCTATCATTGGATAAGCGGATGAAGCCACTATTCCATGGTGTGAAAGTCCAATCAACAAGCGAGATAAAGATTCTCTATTTACGTCCTTATGAGCTAAAACAGGAGCACAAAACAGGAGTAATTTTGAAAGTTTTAAAGGTAACACATGAGCAATTTACTTTGGAGTGGCGGTTAAATAACACATGTAGATAGGTATGGTGGACACGTTTGGCATACTTTGGTTTTGGTGAGTTGGATGCACAAGTAGAGCTCATACTCTATACAGGTGGAGGCTAGCAAAAGACTGGGAGCGACAAATCAAGAGAGCATAATAGCCATAATCATGCATAGCGACATAAACATCATTAATCAAAGCATAAGTGGTACCAAAAGTTCAAAAACTAATTGATCATGGAGGCTATCAGTGACTGGTTCATAGTCATAAACATGGTGTGACCATGCACCAAGTCAACAAAATAAAACTTTCAAAGGAGAACACCACAAATTTAGGCTTCAATATGACAAGAACAACTCATGATTCTTTCAATGGCACATTAAACACCTCAGTTATTTGAGGCTAATCATGCTATTAAATAAACACAAGGCTTTAAATCTAAATAACATCTAGCATGATATGAAAAAGTCTAGCCACAGTCTATACAAGGTTCTACTTGCACCGTTAAAAATTCTACTTCAAGCAGCAATTTCTTTTCCCAACAAGCACCGTAGGAAACATGCTTTAACAAAAAATCTCTAAACTCAACAGCAAGAAAACATGAGAGTACTCACATAACACTACTAAAACTAACATCTCTGAACAAGAGATGCAATCAAAACAAGAGCTAAACAAGAATTTTTGCAGCAACTAGAAGAAAAACAAAGAATACTAGCACAGCAAGTATTCAAACGAAAAATCGGAGCGTGTCTCTCTCCCAAACAAATAATTCTAGGGTCTAAATAAATTATTTCAGCAAGGAAAACAAAATAAAACAAAAGAAAAACAAACAGACGCTCCAAGTAAACTTCATGTGATGTGACCGAATAAAAATATAGTTTCACTAGAAGTGACCTAATAGATTATTGATGAAGAAGGGTATGCCTTGGGAATCCCCAAGATTAGATGCTTGAGTATTCTAAAAATATGATTGGATGAACCACGGGGGAATCCCCAAGATTTGACCTTGCACTCTTCTTGATCACATATATCACCCTCTTCTCTTGACCCTTGAAAACTTCCTTCACACCACACTCAAAGAGTAATTCGCATTAGAGGGTTAGTACAACAATTAAAAATTGATTGGTTCTGTATGGAACAAGTGCTATTGATACTTCTAAACATAAGCTATAGCCACTGATGTTTCGTGAAGCAAATAAATCCAAGAAAAATGGCAGAATCTGTCAAAATAAGAATAGTCTGTAAAGACGAATTTTTTCGAGGCACTTATGTTGCTCAGATCGAAAAACTTAAAGAACTAAAAAGTTGCGGAATTAGCCGAGGAATGAGCACAAGAAATTTCAGGTCATTCTGATTTTTCTGTGACTGGTACGATTTTTTACGGTGGGCAGCAGAAATCTGTTTCCTGCGCAGAAATACGAAAACCAACTCCAACTCTCATCAGAAACTTACTTGGCACTACTAAAACATGAAAAGAAAGATACAAATAAGTGGCTACAGAAGTATACAACCCCTTGACTCAAATAAAATAGAGAAAAAAAATAAAAAAAAATAAAACCATGGGTTATCTCCCAAGAAGTGTTTTTCTTTAACTCCTTTTAGCTAGGCCTAGAAAAGTGGAATCAAGTATTTTCAAGTGAAGAAGCATCCAAATTGTAACTTGTTCGAATAATGGAATCAAAAGGCAACTTCATTATCTTTCTAGGAAAGTGTTCCATACCTTTTTTGAGTGGGAACTAAAATTTAATATTCCCCTCTTTCATATCAATAACAGCATCAACAGTTCTAAGAAAAGGTCTTCCCAAAACAATTGGACAAGAAGCATTGCATTCAATATTCAAGACAACAAAATCAACGGGGACAAGATTATTATTAACCATGATAAGAACATCATCAAATCTCCCCAAAGGTTTCTTTCTAACATTATCAATAAGACGAACATCCAAATAACAAGGTTCCAATGGTGGTAAATCAAGAATATCATAGAGTTTCTTGGGCATAACAGAGATACTCACACCAAGATCACATAGAGCATTGCAATCAAAATCATTCACTTTAGTTTTAATAATAGGTTCCCAATCATCATCTATATTCCTAGGGATACAGGCTTCACATCTTAATTCATCCTCTCTAATTTACATGAGAGCATTTGTAGTATGTTTTATGAAAGCCATATTCATAGCACTAGCATTTGGACAACTAAAAATATTTTGCAAGAACTTAATAACTTCAGTTATGTTACAATCATCAAAATCAAGATCATTTTTACCAAAGATAATGGGACCATTGTCTCCCATATTTCTAAAAATTTCAGCACTTTTATCAGGAACATTTTTAGCAGTTTCAGGCAGTTTTGCATTTTTAATAGCAGAAGTGGGAGTGTTTCTAACACCAATTACTTTACCATTGATAGTAGAAGGTTTTCTAGCATGAGAAGCTTCAGTTTTACTAGTGGTGGTAATGGTGCAAACATTAGCTATATTATTCTTTCTAGCTATTTCATTTTCTCTTTCCCATCTAGCATGCAAATTCAGCTAACATCCAAACATTATCATTAATTCGAATTTGGATGGAATTAGTAGCAGCAAAAGGATTCTCATCTCTGGTTTTGGTTTTAGCAGCCATTCTATTAATCAAAGAAGATTGAGCTTCAGACATGGATGGAATAGAAGTTTCATCATGAGCAATTTTAACTTGCAACCCAGATATTTCTCTATTTAAACTCTCAAGTTGATAGCTCATATTTCTTAGCATAACATATTGTTCGTCCATGGTTTTGGTAAATAGTTTATTTTGCTCATATTGTTTTTGCATGAAGTATTTAGTGGCTCTTTCAACTTCTGAAATTCTTTCATTAGACATTCTATCATTATTACCACTATTAAAAGGATATGGCCTATAATTGTTGGGACCAAAGATATTCCTGTAAGCATTGGTGTTGAAATTATTATTTTTAATGAAGTTCACATCAACATGCTCTTCTTGAGCAGCCAAAGAGGCTAAAGGAACATTATTTGGATCAATAGGAGCATGGCCATTCACAAGCATAGACATAATAGCATCAAGTCTTTCATTCAAAGAGGAGGTTTCTTCAAAAGAATTTATCTTCTTACCAGTTGTAGCTCTCTTAGTGTGCCACTAAGAATAATTTACCATCATATCATCAACAAGCTTTGTTGCTGCCCCCAAGGTCATGGACATAAAGGTTCCTCCAGCATCTGAATCCAAAAGGTTTCTTGAATAAAAATTCAGACCTGCATAAAAGGTTTGGATGATCATCCAAGTAGTCAGTCCATGAGTGGGACAATTCTTTACTAAAGATTTCATTCTTTCCCAAGCTTTAGCAACATGCTCATTATCAAGTTGCTTAAAATTCATAATGCTACTTCTTAAAGATATAATTTTAGCAGGAGGATAATATTTTCCAATGAAAGCATCTTTACACTTAGTCCAAGAATCAATACTATTTCTAGGCAAAGACAGCAACCATTCTTTATCTCTTCCTCTCAAAGAGAAAGGAAACAATTTCAGTTTAATAATATCTCCATCTACATCTTTATACTTTTGCATCTCACATAGTTCAACAAAATTATTAAGATGGGCAGCAGCATCATCAGTACTAACACCAGAAAATTGATCTCTCATAACAAGATTTAATAGGGTAGGCTTTATCTCATAAAAATCAGCAATAGGAGCAGGTGGAGCAATAGGTGCGCTAATGAAATCATTGTTGTTGGTGCTAGTAAAGTCACCCCATGTAGATGGAGAACTTAGTGTTAACTACAACTACAACTTATTAAGATGGGTAGCAACATCATCAGTATTAACTACAACTTAGTGTATCCAGGAGTAGTCATTTTAACAAGACTAAAAACAGGAATAAAACTACAACTAGAATAAGAACTAATTTTTGTGTGTGTTTTGGATAAAGAGAAGCAAACAATATAAAATAAAATAAAGTAAGCAAAACTAAAACAAAGAAAAGAGATTGGAAGTGAGAGACTCCCCTTGCAGAAATTGTCTTCCTCCCCGGCAACGGCGCCAGAAAACTTTGATGCAAACGTTGGTAAACCCCAAGTGGAAGGTTGTGAAGAGTGCAGCGACAAGTTTTCCCTCAGAAAAGAAACCAAGGTTGAATCGACCAGTAGGAGGACAAGCAATCTCTGAAGGTTGATGCAGCTGAGGTGGCAGGGCGCACTACCGGTTCAGAAGTAACGTAGAACCTACACAACACAATCAAATCACTTTGCCCCAACGTATCAGCGAGGTTGTCAATCTCACCGGTTTTGCTGAACACAAAAAGGTTAAACGTATGGTGTGGAAAACAGTATGAAAGCAGTAGCAGCAGTATGAAAGCAGTGTGAAAGCAGTAGGTGTTTTATCAGTATAAGGAAAATGGACCGGGGTCCACAGTTCACTAGTGGTGTATCTCCGTGAAAGATAAATAACATGTGTGGTGAACAAATTACAGCTGGGAAATTGACATAAATGAAGGATGCACCGTAGTGCATATGCAAGACATAAAGATTACTATGTGATTCATGCGGGCATTACAACAAAATACATAGATCGTCATCCAACCACATCTATGTCTAATAATCCACCCTCCGAATATCATCCGAACAAACGTTGGTATTAAGTTGCAAGCAACAGATTATCGCCGTAAGCAAAGTGTGTAATGTAAATAATGTAAACTAGGTAAACATTGTTGTTTTATCCCTAATGGCAACAGCACATCCTCCATCTGTCACGTTTCTGTCACTCGAGCACAGATGCAAAGGAGGCATGAACCCACTATCGAGCATAAATACTCCCTCTTGGAGTTACTAGCATCTACTTGGCCAGAGCATCTACTAATAACGGAGAGCATGCAAGATCATAAATAACATATGCATGAAGATAACATGATAGATTGAGAATCACAAGACATAGCATTTAACATTCATCAGATTCCAGCAAACACAACATGTAGCATTACATAAAGATGATCTTGATGATGTGAGGCAGCTCATGAGATCTAAACATGAGGTACAAAGTGGAGAGAACAAACATCTAGCTACTTCTATGGACCCGTAGTCTAGAGATGAACTACTCACGCATTACTTCAAAGGAGGGCATGGTGGTGTAGACCCATCCGGTGATGAATTCCCCTCCCGGCAGGGTGGCGGGGGGAGCTCCAGAACCCTCCCGATCTCGGGATGATGATGACGGCGGCCCCGGGTGTTTTTTTGGGACGAAATGGTATATATTTAGGGTTTACGTCTCGGGGGTATAAATAGGCGAAAGGGAAAAGGCGGTGGAGCCCGGGGGGGCCCACACCACCCCATGGCGCGGCCGGGGGGGTGCGCTACCCTATGGTGTGGGCCCCCTGTGGCCCCCCTCCGGGTCTCTTTGGGACTCCGTGGAACCTTCGGGAATTCTACGACTTCCGGGCTTCGAATTTTCCATTTCTGAGAATATTTCCAGAACAACTTGTCTGAAACTAAAAACATCAGAAAACATGGAACTGGCTCTGTGGCAACTTGTCAATAGGTTAGTCCGAAAATCGATAAAAATGACATAAAATGTATAGCAAACATGTGGGAAACAATAAGAAAACAACATGGAACATAAGAAATTAAGGATACGTTTATGACGTATCATGGACACATTGGGAAACTTTGGTTTTTTGGGAGTTGGATGCACGAGTAGAGATCATACTCAGTACAGGGTGAAGACTAGAAATCGACGGGGAGCGACCAACTAAGAGAGAAATAACGGTCATAGGCATGGATTACGACAAAACTACATTGAGTAAAGCATAGATGTAATACTATAACCCTGAAAATAAAAGATCACCGAGACTTAAATTGACTTTGTTTATAGTTTGACATGTGTGACATGTGCCAAGTCGATCGAAATAAGTTCTTCAGAGGAGGATACCATCAAACTATATTCTCTTATGAACAAAACAACACATATGACATTTTAATAGCACACTGAGCACTCCTAATTATTTGAGACTAGTAATAAGAAAGCATGAACTACTAGAGCAATATTATGCATACATCTATCTATCATGACAAGCTAATATAAGATCAAGCGAATAAACATATGTACAAAAATGAAGAGAAAAGAGTTCATACCAGCTTTCTAATCTCGTCCACTTCATTATATATCGTCATTATTACTTTGCCACTTGCGCAATCGGATGATATAAAAGTAATAATATAACGCAAACGCCACCGTATACATGAGCTAAACTCTTCAAACAACTATATAATAACAAGGAGAAGATAAAATATTTTTGTTTGTTTTCGAAAGGTAAAACAAAGAGGAGAGAAAACACAAACAAAGAGACACGAGAAAACCGGTAAACAAGAAAACAAGTAGAAAGAGAAAATACAAAGAGAAGAAAACCAAACGAAGAGAACAAATAAATAGTTTTGGTGTTCTCTGAATAAGCGAGGAAATGATAAAAGCGAGGAAACAACAAGTTACAAATATTTTTGGGTTTTCAACAAGAAACACAGGAACACAAATTAGAGACAAAACGAGGTAAAACTAAGAAGAACGAGAACACAAAGAAGAAAATAACTTAAAAGCGAAAATAGAATAAGAAATAAATACTAGCAGGTCTAAAAACAATATACAAAGTACCAAGTAATACACCAACAAAAATTATGAGTAGGAATCATAAAGCAAGTGTCAGCATATACGTACCCCCCAAGCTTAGGCTTTTGGCCTACTCATAGCACTGATCCCATGGGTTCCATCCTGAGATTCCTGCTGCTGCATGTACTCGTACTGCTGGTATGGTGTGAGATGCATATCGCACGTCGTCTTCTGTAGCGAGAGTCCATCCATCTAAGGCGGCTGAGATGAAGATCCTTCCCCGTGGTAAAACAAGGATGGGTCCTCCATGTATGTGAATGAGGATGGACTCGCGGGCTACTCCTCGTGCGCCTCCTCCTGGGTAGCGGGGTCCAAATCGAACGCCAGCCTAAGGTAATCATGCAAAATATCCTTGGAGATGGACAGTCCATACCTGGGAACATCAAACAAAGATGGCGCCGGCAGACTAACATAGCGGGGTTTAACGTCTCCCGCCTCAAATAACAGTTTATATTTAAAGTCCCTATAAGCACACTTAGATTTAAAGAAACCATGCAACAACAAAGCATTAAAATCCAACCTACCAGGGGGCAACCGTTCATCATCAGGATCTAGAGGCACATCAGTTTGAGCAAAGAAATTACGCGAGGCAACAATGCCTCCAAAATAAGGTCCTCTACTAGCATTATTAACAATACGTCTAGCAATTTGTGCACCAACGCTATAAACATAATCTCTATCAATAGCAGCAAGCATGATGTCAAGATCAAAGTTTGTGGAGTTGCTGGTGTTCTCCCTAGCAAGACAATAAGCAAAATACCCGAATACAAGGAATTGAAGGCAAGAGTTCTTACCGCGCTACGCGGTTCTCGTGTCCTGGTGGCAGAGCTTCGAGTATAAATTGTGGAGGTCTGTGTGATTCACTATCCTACCAGTGTGTCCCACGTTAGTCACTCTAATAACCCCGCAAAAATCATCAAGAGACATCGTCCTCTTTCTATCGTAAAGAGAGAATTCCACATGTGGGTTAACACCATCAAAGAATTTATAGGTTTGCACAAATATGAAAGTTCTCCTTCGGTATTGGGCCACCTCATTTATTATGAAGTCAAGAAAACATGCATTGGTAACAAGTTCATTAAAAGATTCATAAATACCCAAGGCTAATAGAAGATCGTTGCAAGGATATGCAGATGCTCCAACATCTTTTATCCGTCAAAATTCAGCAAGCTTGAATGCGCAAAATCTTCATTAAGGGGAGGCACCTCATTTGCTGTGCTTTCGAAGGATTTACGGGGCCAACCCCTTTCTCTCCTCATACTCTTATTCTGAATTTTTTAGCAAGTCCAATAAAAATCAACTATGAGGGTAAATATTATAGGAAACTATTCTAGCAACCTTAGGAGAACTAATAAATGTATCATAACAACTTAAAGCAACTCAAAACAAGCAGGCAAGCTCAAACAATAAGCCACCTAGTGCAGCAAAATACTCAAGATATAAAGCACCAGTCAAAAATCTACAAATACAAGTGGAGGAGTCACATACCAGAGAAGAGATGTATCAAATTTCAGCACAAATGGTGGGCTAAACGAGGAGATCAAAGAAATCCGAGGAAGAACAACAAGAATTCAAAAATTTCCTGGAGCAAAGGTGTTTCCCGGGAGAGAGAAAGAATGGGGAGGAAGACACTCAAGTAGTCGGGCCTTAGGGCCCCCAGGTGACCCCTCGGTGCGGCCTAGGGGATGGCCACGTCTACTGCCCCCTTGGGTGATAGGTGGGTCCCCCTGGGTTGTCTTAGGTGCCACTCTGCCCCTTTTTATGCATAAGAATTTAATATGAATTTTCTGGAATTTTCGCGAAACTCTATTATTGGGCAATTCCAAAATTTCAATGAATGATTATAACGCATTATTTTTTATGAAATGATGGAAAACAAATGCAAAACTAATTTTACAGAAGTTGTAAGATATGCTACAATGCTATGACAAGTGAAAACATGAGAAGATAAGGTGAAAACATGAGAAGACAATATTGGGCATGATGAAAACATGTGAAAACAAGATGGAAGAGGTCGAAAACAACATGGAAACAAGATAAAACGAGGAGAAAAAAGAGAAAAACAAGCGGCAAACATGTGAAAACATAAGAAAACAAAATTAAAACATAGTTTCATGCATTCCAAATCAATTTGTTAACAAGGTTGATCAAGTATTGTCACCAAACACTTTTTATATGAAGTAAAACTTTGCACTTCACTAAAATAATCGTGTTACCTCAATTTTGATAGACATGGTCCCAATCATAATAGTTTCATATTATCTTTTGTGGCACTGGAATGGGACAACAGAATTCTCCAATCTTCATGATCTCAATATTTTCAACTGAATTTAGACCATATTTCTTATCAATCTTCTTTGGAAAATAAATTGTATGTTCTTTGTCATTGACATTGAAAGTGACCTTCCCTTTGTCAATAACAGCCCCTGCAGTATTAAGAAAAGGTCTTCCAAGAATAATAGACATATTTTCATCCTCGGGCATTTCCAACACAACAAAGTTAGTTAATATTAAACAATTAGCAACTTGGACAGGGAAATCCTCAGAAATGCCAATAGGAATATCAGTAGATTTATCAGCCATTTGGAAAGAGATATCAGTATGATTTAATTTATATAAATAGAGTCTCTTATAAAGAGAAAGAGGCATAACACTAACTACAACACCAATATCACATAAAGCAGTTCTCACATAATTATTTTTGATAGAGCAAGGAATGGTAGGAATACCTAGGTCTCCCAGCTTCTTAGGAATTTTACCATTGAAGCAATAATTAGCAAGCATAGTGGAAATTTCCTAATTAGGAATTTTCCTCTTAATAGTTAGAATATATTTCATATACTTGGAATAAGGAAGCAATTTAATAGCATCAGTCGAAGGAATTTGCCATAACAAAGGTTTCATCCACTCACAAAATTTATTATAATGTTCTTCTTCTTTACCTTTGAGAGACTTACTAGGAAAAGGCATAGGTTTTTGTATCCAAGGTTCTCTTTCTTTACCATGCTTCCTAGCAGTAAAACCCTCTTTATCATACTTTTTGTTTTTAGGAGAGTTTTCAGATTCTACTTCAATTTCTTATTTATTGGGAGCATCATTCTTATCATTATCATCCTCATTACCACTTTCAGTTTCAGCATCATAAATAGATATACTATTCGGTTATTTATGAGGTTCTTTATTAGCATCATTACTAATTTCATTAGCCTCTCTAATTCTTTTATGTTTCTTCTTCTTTTTTATTTTAGGATAGCTAACAACATTTTCATCTAGCATTTAAGAATCTTGTTCAAGCCTGTTTGGGTGCCCCTCACCATAAAGAGGATTCTGAGTTAAAGCACCACCTCTGATTTTAACACTATAAGCTTGTTCTTTAATTTGACTAAACATTTTAGCAAATAAATCATTTTGCACTTTGGTAGGTTGCTCTAATTGAGTCCAAATCATTTCAACGTGTTTAGCAATACCTTTAACATCCTTAACATTTCTTCCTAAAGTAGCATGCATATTTTGATACAAAGAGAATTCTCATTCAATTGATTTTGCACTTGTGCATTAAAATGGTTTTGTGTAATAATAAAATCATCAAATTCATTTAAGCATTGTTCAGGAGGTTTATCATAAGGGATATCACTAGAATTAAATTTAAAAAGATAATGTACCTCTACCATAGGAGGGTGATTGGTAAGCTCACATAGTGTTCCAATTGGAGGTAGATCTTCACGTCTTCGGATTTAATTCCCTTCTCTTTATTAGATTTCTTAGCTTCTTACATGTCTTCAGTATTGAGGAAAAGAATTCCTCTCTTCTTGGGTGTAGGCAATGGTGTAGGTTCAGGAATATCCCAATCATCACGGTTCTTAGATATATCACCCAATAATTCTTCATCTCCATCCATAGTTTTTTCCCTAAAAATACAACCAACACAACTATCTAGTTATGTCCTAGATTTAGTGGTTAGTCAATTATAGAATATATAAATAAGCTCATTCTTGGGTATACTATGATCAGGCCTACCCTTGAGGGTAGCACAAAACCTCCCCCAAGCTTTAGGAAGTTTCTCATCTTCCAGTTGTTTGAAGTTAAAAATATTTTGTAAGGAAGCATGTTGCATATGAGCAGGAAAAATATTTCTCGCAAAAGACACGAGTCAAGCATTGAGGAGTCTTAATGCAACCATAAGGAAAATTATCATACCAAACTTTAGCCTCGCCTTTTAATGAGAAAGGGAAAACTAAACAACATAATATCCTCTTATCAAATTCTCATCAGACAAAAGCATGCCAATCTCAAATAATTTAGTCAAGTGGGCTACGCCATCATTATTTTCTTTACCATCAAAGGGTTCAGTTTCAACCATAGGAATAAGTGAAAAATCAATAGATAAATCATCATTAATGTCCACGGGACATTTCGCAAATTCAGGATTAGGAGTAAACTTTTTTCATGGAATGTTTCTCAAGAAGCTTCTTAAAAGTCTCAGGATTAGGAGCACTTTCCTGACTCATACATTCTTTAAATAACTCATCATAAAGTTTATAAGTATCCTCTAAATAATCACTCTTATCATTATTAAGACCAGGTCGTTCAGGTGATTGTTCAGGTGTAGACAACAGTTTATCAAAAAATTCAGCGTGTTCAATTTCTTTGGCTCTAGCAATTTGTGTGTCTAAAAAGGAACCTAGATATCCATAGGTATCAAGCACAATAGGAGAATCATCAAATTCATCAGACATAGTATCAGACTCAGCAGTAATAGCACATAAAGCATGCGATGGGGTAACAAGCTTACTTAAAACTGAATGTAAATCAAGAGCAACAACGGTGTTCAGAGTTGTACCTTTGCTTTTAGTGGAAGGTAATATTGGAACCTCAGGATCCGTATTCTTTCCCACGATGGATAATAAATTTCAGCGAACAATACAATTCTCAAGTGAGCTTACAAATAAAGCTATGCTCCTCGGCAACGGCGCTAGAAAATAGTCTTGATGACTCAGAAGTGTAGGGGATCTCAACAGTCATTGAGGGTAAATATAGCCCAATTTATTGATTCGACACAATTTATTAGTAGTAACAGTGATATAATGGCAGCAGTGGTTTAATAGTAACAGTAGAAGTAAAACATTAGTATCAATAGTAACAACGAATGTAAACGGATTGAGTAGCGGTGCTAAAAACACCGTAGGATGTACGGGCGTTGCATGAATGAGATTAGCCATGTAATAGAGGTAACAAAGGGCAGCACAAATATAAAAGAGAGTATCCAAGTCACAAACTATCATAGGCATGTTTCCCAGAAATTGTCGTACGTGCTTGCAATAAGAACTTGCAAGACGTCTTTTGTCCTACCATCCCGTTGTTGTGGGGCCAAAAAGGAACTAATGGTAATTAAGATACTTGTTCTACCAAGCACCAGAGAAAAGTATTAACATACGGTGGAAACATGTAATTCTCGAACCAGAGTCCATCCCCTCCGATATCCCAACCTGTGACCTTGTCGTCAAGGGTTCCTGACAATAATAAGTGTATACAGCTAGTAGATATGATCCAAAACAACAATTATACTCGTGAAAACATAACATGTTCAGATATGAAATCATGTCACTCGGTCCCTAAGTGACAATCATTAAGCACTCCAAGTTGCAACAACGATAATAAACAACAATAGTGGATACTAGGCATCAAGCCCTAACAATCTCGTGATCTATTCATGAATAATCTCATCCAATCCCTACCATCCCCTGTGCCTACACAGGGAATTCCTCACACATCAAAAGGGGAATCCTGGCGGGTTGAAGGAGAGTTGTTGACGATGACGATGGCGACGATCTCCCTCCAATCCCTATCCCAGCAGGGTGCTAGAACAAGAACTTCTGTCTCCCGGACTAGGGTTTTGAGTGTCGGTGGAGCTACAGATCGTATTCGGGAAAATCCTTTGGAGGTTTTGCATTTCGGGAACGAAGACACCTTTATGCCAAAGGGGACCCTAGGGGTGGTCCTAGGGTCCCACCAGGTGCGGACAGAGGGGGGGCTAAGTCAAATATGAATACCGTATAAAGTATTTAAAAGTGTTTTAAATAAAGTGTTAGAAAATGATTTATGAAATTCAGCATCTATGAGACAAATTAAGTAGTTTAATAAACATGATTATGATGCATGTGCTATGTGAAATGCTGAAATAATTTTGAACTGCACATGATGGGACAAAGCAATTTTTTTTCAAAAGAGACATGACCTTCATAGGCATTGATGAGCAACATAGAATGGAACGAGTTCAAATCACAAATTTCTGATTTGACCAATCATGTTACCATGAAGAGTGTATGAACTTAATGTTTCCAATATGCTAAATTTATTTATCTATCGATATAAATGAGAAAGACTTCAATGAAAAATTTCTCATTAAGACAGTTAATTTTTATAATTAAACTTTGAATATTATAATGAGATGTTTCTCACATAAGTATTTACGGTGGTATTACAAAATGTAAAACGACTTGTATATTTTGAAAGGCTTCAAATAATATTTTGAGATGTTTACTCATATAATTATTTATAGTGGAATTACGAAATCAAATATTTATTAGTTTAAATGGAGACCATGATTTTTCAATTGATAATACTATCTGTTGCCTAATTATTGACATTAGTGTATTATGAGTGGATTCCAAATATTATGAAAGATAGTTTCGTCATAATGTGAGACATTGTGATTGCAAGTTATTGGATAAATGTCTCTCGACCTAGTGAGGTTTTCAAAGATGGTATGATAATTTAATTTGGAGAAATTTATTAATGATATTAAAGGATCAAATTCACAAAGTTCTAATTTCTAATACATCCAACCAAATTTATCACAAGTTGATTCGATTCAAAGGTGAAGACAATGGTCTAGAAACACATGCAAAGTGTGAGCAACATCGGACTTCCATAATTGTTCTGGTATCATACTAACTATAACATTATTGACTCTAGTGCAAGTGGAAACTGTTGGGGATATGCCCTGGAGATAATAATATTCGGTTATTATTATTCTCAAAGTAAATTATTAAGTTTATATCTTTGTACTATAACTTCGGCGGTACTTGAATAGTGAGTATTTAAAAGAAAACCTACAAGCAGATGTATAGGTATGAACAAACAAGTGTTCCTAATCTTGTCTCTAAGAGTAGCTTGTATGTTGTGAGATGACTATGTTTTCCGGATCATGTACTTTGATAAGTCAAAAGGAAAGAAAGAAAAAAGGAAGGGGGAGGGGAAGGACTCCCCAATTGGAGAGTCCAATCCGATTTGCTCTAGGGGAGGGGGTGCGGCTGCCCTATCTTGGCCGCACCAAGCCCCCTCTATAAAGGAAATGCTCCGCTCCTCCTACTATATGAAGGACCCTAACCCCCATGGGAACAACACACAATTGACTCTTGGGTCTATGTCTATTGGGATATTGAGGTGTCCTCTCCCTTTAGACGAGATATAATTGTCTCTCTCCCTCTCATGTGTTGAGAAACACTAGTCTCATATAGATTTAATCTAGCTGATTAGATCTACCAGCATAGCTACGCTGAAAAACTGTTCTTTCTTCATTAGCAAGAGTCTTGGATGACGCAGCTCTAATGGATTTATGCAAGTGGATGCATGGATACTATAAGAGGGATTCCACTTCTAATCCTTGACGAGGGAATCGACAACATTCTCACCTGCATGCTTGCTCGTGAGAATATTCAACAAGCTTCATGGACAAACGAAGTTCTTCCGCTGCTGGTGTTTGTAAGTACTAGATCATCGCATGTACGGGAGTGCTTCGTATCTTCATAGTTGAGTTGTGTAAGACGGAATTTTTGTAAATTCCTGCATGCAATCCAGTAAACAACAGTTTGAATCTTTCAAGTCGCACTATGGATATTGCATATAATATTTTTGGGCACTTCGAAAATTATTTTCTCCAATCTTAAAGATCAAACCATAACACACATGGAGTTCAAATTTAAATTCTTATTGGAAATTGGTCAAAATTTATTTAAAATAAAATCATAGCTAAAAAGGTCGAAAATTAAAAAAATTAGGACTGATCATCTAATATGTTCGACTATGTGTGAAAATTTGAATGGTGCTAATTTGACACCATATTATTTGCACTTTCTTCACGAAAAAATCACATTTACTCCCTCCGTTTATTTTACTCTACATATAAGATTTGTTAGAAGAAAACTCCACCAAAGTTTGACCATGTTTATAGGAAAAAGTGTCAACCTTTGTAATACCAAAAAAATATTATTAGATGTGGCATGTAATCAATTTTCATATTATATAACTTTAATATTGTAGATGATTATATATTTCAATAAAAAAATTGATCAAAGTTTACGAATTATGGACTTCAAACTAATTTTATATGCGGAAACAAATAGAGGGAGTACAAAAAGTTCGAAACTAAGTTTGGCAATATTTCTTGGCAGGGAAAGTTGCACCTATGTGCCAAATATTTCACACTGTCATGATCTATGCCATGTAACTAGCCTCCATCTTGATCATTTGGCTTGATAATTCATGAATGTTCATATATGATAGAACATTTTGTGACCACTTCAAATAAAAGTTATGCTTGATATTTTTCCTATCTACTAGAACACATAAAAGGACTATCTTCAAAAGTATTACATTTTTAAAACCTTTTTTTATATTATTTCGTTTTTTTTCAAATGGTGCCTAAATTGTCGACACATTCTTGCTTAGCAATGGCTTGAATCTAAGAAGTCCCTCCGTAGACTTTACATATAATCGTTGTACTAAATCTTCGTTAATTAATTTGGAACGAAGGGAGTACTCGGGTACCTAAAAATATACTTTTAAAATTTTCGGACCAAAATATAACGCAATTGCAGTTCAAATTTGAATGACTTTTAAAAAATCGATCAAAATTCATTTAAATGCGAAAAAGTAGCTAGAAAGATGGAAATTTAAAATATTTGGGAGTTGACCATCAAATATGTTCTTGATGTTGAAAATGGAATCGTGCCATTTTGCATTATATTATTTGCACTTGCTTCATAGAAAAACCCATTTTCGACACTTGAAAAGTAGAATATTGTTATTTTTAAGAAAGAAGTTGAAAACTACTCTTGGCAATATTTGTTACCATGGAAAGATGTATATATGTGCCAAATATGGACACCTTATTATGAACTATGCCATGGCAATATTGTTTGCCATGGAAAGATGTTGGTATAATGTACTGTAGATGGCTGATTCCGCATAGAACCAAAAAAATCGTAACCTTTGCAATCAAGTGTTGCCATCAAGTGTAGACATCTTAATGAGGGTTCAGTCGTGCATGAAGTGGGAATCCAAGTGTTTCAACTTTAAGTCAACATAAGATAAAATCAGTTGCAAAGTCTTCCTTTACCTAGATAAAGAATGTATAAATTACTTTCTTGGTATTGCCTCCTTTCCAAAATCAAGACTTATAGTCAAATCTAGCTAAGTTAGACGACTAAATATATAGAGAAAAATACGAACATTTGCGTCATTGAATAACTATACCATGGAAATATGTTTGATGGTGGATCTATTGATGTCAATTTAATATTGTAGATGTGGATGTTTTTGTCTATAATAATGCTCAAGTTTAGAAAGCGCTGAAAACATATACACCATATTTTTCTATCAATGTATACATGATGGTTTGGAGACACAGACACGGTATTTAAGGTGGTACTCTCTCCTCTTTTTTTAGTCCGCTTATAAAATTTGTCTGAAGTCAAACTGGATAAAATTTGACCAAAATTTTATTAAAAAATCTACATCTATAATATTTAAGTTATATAATACGAATTAATTCCACGATGCATCTAACGATATTGATTTGGTATTATCAATGTTGGTTTTTTTTCTATAAACATGATCAAACTTTACTAAGTTTGACTTTTGATAAATCTTATATGCGGTGTAAAAAAGAACGGAGTGAGTACTTGTACCTATTTTTATTTGAATCGTAAAAATAATAAGTAGTAACTAGAGGTATCTACGAAAATGTTAAACTAATTGAAATATAAATTATAAAAACATATAAGTTGTTACGCATAGATAAATATACTATATGTATCTCTAGGAAAATGTTAAACTTTCCCTTCTTCAGTAATCTTATATACAAATAGTCAAAGTTCGACATGGTTGACTTCATGATTTATAATTTATTTTGCAGGAACATATTTCCACAAGGAGATGTTTTGCTGGAACTATTTATAGAAGATTTCACTGGGACTAATTTCGACACAATTAAGAATAAATCAAGGCACCTTATCAGAAGACACACTATACCGACACAAGCAACTTTTTTTGCATAATCTAAACAAACACAACCATTTATATATTTCCCCGTTTTGGAGAGCTAAGAAATTGAAAACTTCACAAAACCATAAATAAATAAACTAAGCAAACCACTAAGATTTAGTAAACGATGGAAGCCCTAGGGTATCTTCTTCTCAGCAGAGTTCAAGTCAATACCCGAACCATGCACCACAACAGCGCGCGGTTCGTTCTTGACTTAATCCCTTTGCAGCATCACACCCCCATTCACTTTCCTCTATGCGATATTTTAACCTGATCTCCACACACACACACACACACTATAATTTATTTTTGTCTCTGCATGCATGCATTCCACTTGCTCTCTGTAAAACCGCCGCTATGGTGTGAGTTCTTGCTTGATCAAGTCTTCCTTCTTCTTCCTCTAGCTAGTTAGACATTTGACCTGGCATCCAGAGACAAACGTGTTGGCCGGAATCCGTGTCAAATGCCCGCTAGCTAGCTGAGCGAGCTAGGGCGAGATGATGTTTGCCTGCAGCGCGGACTTGATCTTCTGGATGGTGCAGGAGAGCAGGTTGCTGACGGTGTCGACTGACTCCACGGTGAGCTTGGCGGTCGGCAGGTTGTTCACCAGTATCTGGAACGCCACCGTGACGAGCGACCCTGTGGTGGGGTTGCAGCCGATGCTTCCGCTAGGAACACTGGGCGAGCCCTGGAGGTCCGGAGGGGCGACGTCGGTGGGGCTGTGGCCGTCGGGGAGGATGGCGAAGCCGGAGGGCAGGAGGGAGACGTAGGCCGAGTCGCCGCCGCCCATGACGACGTGCATGGACTGCACGTCCACCGGGGCGTACACCACCAGCGAGCCGGACGGGTCGGTGCACGTCTCCTGCAAGATGAGCATGTTGTTCTGGTTCCCGCTCGTCGCCTGCAATTAATAATGATATTTGGACAGATTGGTAAGTGAAATATATCAACCATTTTGGGTACGATATAAAAGAATCAACAGAAAGTAGTAACATTTCTCTTTTCAAACAGCTCTCAATTGGAGTACTAGCATTTACGCGGCTCACATGGATAGTACTATAATTGTACGCTCAATTTGCTTTCAGACATGGTGTTACTGTATTTGTGCTAGCACAAAAAAATGCAGCACAAAGGAAGGTCCAGAATTAACAAATAAGACCTGGCAAAGATTTGTGGCCAATTTTAGAGCAGACTAAATACTAGTACTACCTGTTCTGGGTTTCACAAGAAGCATGCATGCACATTTGCACAGAAAGAAAGCCAAGAATGGTCCAGTATGTACGTACGTAAATAAACATGTCATCGATCGGTCTGAAAAGGCAAAGAGAAAGATAGAGCCAAGGCTGGCTGACACGCTTTGGTGGGCAAGGGCAAGGACAAGGCAGATAGGCTGCAAGCCTCCAAAGGGAGGGAAAAGTTCACAGCTAGCCTTCTCTCACAAAATGTCAACCCTACTGCTACCGCGAGACCCCAGTTTCCCTAGCCAGCCCAATAATTCCTTGGAAGCTTTCTACCTCGTCCTCTTCCCCCTGTCACTGTACCCATCCATGGCCAATAAAGTCCATTGAACCTGCAACATGTGGTATGGTACAGTACTAGGACAGGTGGTGGCACTTGTCAAAACATCTCCAAGAGCCTCTCATTAACTCCTGGACGAGTAAGTTTTAATTGCCACTGGTTGCTTAATGTTGGAAGCACAGATGCAGATGTTTTAATTAGTTTCGGGAAAAGAGTGTCAGAACTCACAAGGAGAAGCAGAGATTTGTAAAATGAAGTAATGGCGGAATAATTAGCTGCAGCTGCACATGGAATGGGTACTTACATTGGGACGGAGGAGGGAGACGGCGTTGCCGTGGTGCTGGCCCTTGGCGATGTGGTCCATCTCCTGCATGGCCTCCCCGTTGGCCAGTATGTCCCACTCGCCCCGCCGCTGCTCGTCGCGGAGGTAGTCGAACACCCGCTGCGGCGGCGTGCCGGGCAGGCGCACGGAGGTGGTGGCGCTGAGCACGACGCCGGGGGGCTCCCCGGGCGCGCCAACGCTCTGCCGCGCCATCATCCGCACCTTGTCCTCCCCGCCGGCGCCGCGGGCCTGCTGGTCGCCGCCCTCGACGCGCCACTCGTCGAGGCGGCGCCACTTCTGCGCCGCCGTGGCGCACACGCCCGCGCAGAAGTTGTCCGCCATCCGCTGCGCCAGCTTGAGCATGCAGCGGCGGCCCACGGGGGAGATGGCCTCGTGGTGCCCGTCGGAGCGGGACGGCAGCGGGTTGGAGCAGAGGATGGCGAGGTACTCGCACTGGCGCTGCAGCGAGGCGAGCCAGCGGCGCGCGCCCAGCGCCTGGCCGGACCGGAGCAGCGGGCGGTACAGCTCGTGCGCCGCGGACTCGTCGTACTCCGCGTGAACCACCCACGTGACCTGCAATTGCGACGCACGCGTAGGTACGTACGTACCAACAGCAAAAGATAGCGCGTCAGTCACTTACTGCCATGCATGCAGCTTTCCCCGCTGGCTCCGGCCGGCCACTTGCCGCGACAGGGCAGTAATGGCGCCGGAGGCCGGCCGGTGAGATGGATCGACCATGCATGCTGCTAGATACATAGCGGTGCTAGTAAAAGGACGGACGTGCAACGCGTTACGTCAAGCAAGAGGACAAGCCGCGTGACCCCTCCCCTACACACCAGCTAGCCATCAACAGCAACAGCCAGCGTGCATTATGATGCTTGCTAGCAGTAGCGGGGGACGAAAATAATCTAAGGCAGAACGAACTAAAAAACGATCCAAATACTGAAATAGTGTCAACGTTTTCCTTTTTTTAACGGTCAAATTTATTAAACTTTAACTAACTTTATTGAAAAACGTACTATTAGTATCAATAGATTTTTCTTGATATGAAGTTTCAAAATATAGCATTTTTGATGTCATATATGTTGTTACAATTTCTTATAAATTTGATCAAAGTTTAAAAAGTTTGACTAAGTACAAATTTAGATGTAAACTTATTCATGGACGGAGGGAGTACATATGATTCATAATGACTTAGTATTATAGATATATAAGCAAATTTAAATATAAGTAAATCCTAAAAACACAACAATGACAAAGCTCTACTTTTTTTGTTTGAAAACCTTCAGTTTTGTCCATAAGGACTTTTTGCATCTCTTTTGACGTAACACATCATCAAGTCAAACAACCACGAACATCATTTTCCACAAATTGATCTTGATAATTTTTATCGTCCAAAAGTTCCGTTCAACATTTTTTATCACCATCGATAAAAAGCAATGGCAATTGAATGAGACGATAAACCACAAAAAACATGACACCTCTTTCACATATCAGGACAATCTCTAAGTTTACAGTTTTATGCGTACGAATAATGAATAGTTTAAGATTAATTTGTATATTATTATGCTCGTAATTAGAGAAATCTCGGTGATAAATCTATGTAAGACAAGTACACACTAATCACATTGAATTTAGAAACGAGTCTCTTGAGTCAAGGCAAAGAGAATTTTATCGAAATACCTTAAGAGTTGGTTTCGGTTTTCGGCCACCCCCATAGTGTCAAAATACCCTCAAACTCTTCTTAAATATCATACACGTATGTCAAAAACGATCTATTACGAGAGAGTTATGCATGTTTTAGTGAAAACTGTCGGAAACCGCGCAAAATTGATTCATAGCCACAAACAAGGTCCAAACCTAGTCAATTTGAAAACAAAATTTTCTTTCTACAATTGCTTATTATTAGTCTAACAAAACCAAGTCCTGTTGTTTCTGGCTAGGAACCAATTTTGCGCAACTCTAAAAGTTTTCGCTACAACATGCATAATTTTCTCGTACAGAGTTCGTTTTTCAGGTATTTGCCCTTAAGAGGATCTCCGCCCTCCCATAACTTGCCGATCATTATATCATCAGCATAGTGGAGCGCAGAAAGACGATTCAGTGATTCAGAAGAAAACACGGTTGACCACTGCAAATAAAAACCATAGCTGGACGTACAGTACCACACGAACTACAGTAGCACTAACAGCTAGCCATCAACAGCAACAGCCAGCGTGCATTATGATGCTTGCTAGCAGTAGCGGGGGACGAAAATAATCTAAGGCAGAACGAACTAAAAAACGATCCAAATACTGAAATAGTGTCAACGTTTTCCTTTTTTTAACGGTCAAATTTATTAAACTTTAACTAACTTTATTGAAAAACGTACTATTAGTATCAATAGATTTTTCTTGATATGAAGTTTCAAGATATAGCATTTTTGATGTCATATATGTTGTTACAATTTCTTATAAATTTGATCAAAGTTTAAAAAGTTTGACTAAGTACAAATTTAGATGTAAACTTATTCATGGACGGAGGGAGTACATATGATTCATAATGACTTAGTATTATAGATATATAAGCAAATTTAAATATAAGTAAATCCTAAAAACACAACAATGACAAAGCTCTACATTTTTTGTTTGAAAACCTTCAGTTTTATCCATAAGGAATTTTTGAATCTCTTTTGACGTAGCACATCATCAAGTCATTAAGAAACAACCACGGACATCATTTTCCACAAATTGATCTTGATATTTTTTATCGCCCAAAAGTTCCGTTCAACATTTTTTATCACCATTGATAAAAAGCAATGGCAACTCAATGAGACGATAAATACAAAAAAACATGACACCACTTTCACAAATAAGGATAATCTCTAAGTTTTCAGTTTTATGCGTACAAATAATGATTAGTTTAAGATCAATTTGAATATTATTATGCTCGTAATTAGAGAAATCTCGGCGATAAATCTATGTAACACAAGTAACACTAATCACATCGAATTTAGAAACGAGTCTCTTGAATCAAGGAAAGAGAATTTTATCGAAATACCTTAGATCGGGTTTCGGTTTTCGGCCACCCCCTTAGTGTCAAAATACGGTCAAACTCTTCTTAAATATCATGCATAGAACTTGATTTTGTTAGACTAATAATAAGCAATTGTAGAAAGAAAAATTTGTTATCGAATTGACTAGGTTTGGACCTTGTTTGTGGCTAGAAATCGATCGAATGACGCATATTTTTTACTATAAACGTGGTCAAACTTTGTTATCGAATGCATAGAGTAACTCTCTCATAATAGATCGATTTTGACATACGTTGTTTTTGGCCAGGAACCATTTTTTCGCAACTCTATAAGTTTTCACTACAACATGCGTAATTTTCTCGTACGGGGTTCTCACTCAAATTGTTGAGGAAAAACGTGTGCATCTTAATTTATTTGTCAAAAACAAAAAAATCAATGAGCCGTCATACCTTGCCCTAAGAGGAGCTCCGCCCTCCAATAACTTGCCGATCATGATATCATCAGCATAGTGGAGTGCAGAGAGATGATTCAGTGATTCAGAAGAAAACACGGTTGACCACTGCAAATAAAAACCATATATAGCTGGACGTACAGTACCACACTAACTACAGTAGCACTAACCGACGGAAGAAAGAGCAGCGATGCGTTAGAAAACAAGGAGCACGAGACGCGCGCGCAGTAGACGATCGTGCGGGGGGTCACTCGTAATCTGTGCGTAGATATGCATAGGTTTGGATTCAAGCGACCTGGCGGCAGGTCGTCACGTGGGCGTCAAACAGGCTTCCAAATAGCATGAATTCATCATGCACAATCGAGGCCGCGCATGACTGATTAAACAAGCAAGCAGTCTAAACTGCCGAGGAACCCTAGAACTAATACTGGATCTATCCTATCCAGGCATATCGCGCGCACACGCACGGATGCATAGAATAGAATACGGTGGGCTGCATGCGGCCTGACGAAGCATCCAAGCAGTTGAAAAATTTGGCATCGAAAACCCCAAAACAAAGATGCATGCCCGCGGAGTCGTCGGCAGGCCAGGCGCAGGCGGCGCGGGAACCGGCCGGCTGATCCTGTGCTGCACGTCTCGGCCCGTCGCCGCGCACATTGACCTGGGCGCTCGCGGACGGAAGCCTTGGACTCATCTCTGTCCACGCCCTTCCATCAAAGCATAGAATACCGGGACGTGCGTGTGCGTGTACGTGCGTGCTGTTAATGCGTGCTGTAGCCGCCACATGCATGCCGACGCCCGCGCCGTGCCGTTAACTTCGACGCAATCAAGGCAACCGATTCTGGCGGTGGCGGCCATGGCTAATTAAGCCGCGACATCGACGACCACGGCGGCGATACGTATGCTACGGATGGGTCCGTTGGGCGTGCGGACGTACGTACCTTGGAGTAGCCGTTGCGCATGTCCTCGACGACGCAGCCGGAGGGGAGGAGGCGGCACCCCATGTACCCCGCCGGGGCGGAGGCGGCGGCGTCGGGGCGGAGCACGCCGTCCACAGAGACGTCCACCACGGCCCACAGCCCCTCCGCGTGCTGCTTGCAGAACCGCAGGAACGTCACCTCCCGGATCGGCACCAGCGGCGACAGCACCTGCAGCTCCGCGCGCATCTGCACCACGTACGTTACGTCACCGGTCTAGCTTGTCAGGCACAAGTACGTACGAGCGCGGATGGGCACGCGCGAGCTTCACAATGCTTCTTGCATATGCATGCGCACTCACCAGTTGGATCGAGCCGCTCAGCGTGCCTCCCATGCCGCTCGAGATCATCTCCATCGTGCTCGCCCGCGCCACCACGCACGGGAACATCTCCGACCACCGGCCCTGCCATTGTTTACGACGACGACGTAACACGCGTTAGTTCCGATGCACGGGTCGATCGCTTTTTATCTCAACAAGTATGGTATGTACCGCGTCCATGAGGCTGTTGACGAGATCGAGGCTGCTGACAATGGCAACGCCGACGTCGCGGGTGGCCTCCGAGACGAAGCCGGCGGGGCTGGGGCCGAGCACGCGGCCGAACGCGCGCCGGTACTCGTCGTAGTTGAGCGTCTGGAACCCGGTCTCCAGCGTGTCGAACCCGCTGCGGCCGTGCACACTGGGCAGCCACAGCGGGTCGTCCACCTGCGCCACCTTCACCAGCTCCTCCATGGCCGCCAGCCCGAGCTCCAGGAGCACGCCGCGGTCGATGCCGTCGCCCGCGCCAGTTCCATCGTCCAGGCCGCCGATCATGCCGGCGGGCAGGCGCATGGCCGCGGAGCCGCCGCCGCCCATCAGGTCCGGGATGGACTGCAGCACGGAGCCACCGCCCATGAAGCCGTTGGTGGTGCCGACGGACAGGTCGAGGCTCGAGCACGCGTTCTGGAGCGACGACATGGGGGAGGAGATGGCGGAGACGGGCCGGCCGAGGAACTTGCCGGCGAGCGCGCAGACGCGGTCGAGCTCGTCCTTGAGGCGCGAGTTCTCGATGCGCAGGTGCTGCTCCTCCAGGGAGACGTCGCCGAGCACGGCCGCGCCGCCGCAGTTGCCGCACATGGGGCTCCGCATCGCCTCCCGGATCGTCATGTTCTCCGTCCGCAGCTTGTCGTTCTCCTGCCGCAGCAGCGCGTTCTCGTGCCGCTCGATCTGCGTCTGCGATTATTGAATACGATACCATAATTAGAGCTTGTCAGATCAGCACGCACGTAGGTGGACACAAACACATGTCGTCCATGGATCGATGTGTATGTCAGAAACTGGGAATGAACTCACCTTCATCTGCGTGCGGCGGTTCTGGAACCAGAACTTGACCTGGCGGCTCTCGAGGTTGAGCCGGCGGCTGAGCTCCATCCGCTGCTTCTCGTCCGGGTGCGGGCATTCCTTGAAGACACTGCGCCAGTACCGTACGCCAATTAGCAGTCAGCAAGTAAAGCGGTTTTAGGTCTGAAAAAATTGAGAACGGGAGAGAGAGAGAGAAAAAAACTGATATCGAAATTGTCTGGCTTACGCCTCGAGCTCTTGGATTTGCTGCGGCGTGTGCCGGTGGTATCGCTTCTTCTTCTTGCGCGGGTTTCCGTTGTCCGGGTCGAGTTCGTCGGCGGAGGCGCCGTCGAGGTTGTCGCTCCCGGAGCGGCTGTCGTTCTCGTCCTCGCGCGCGCGGCCCAGCGAGTCGCCGTCGCCGACGCTGCCGGTGCTCCCTAGCAGGCCGCCGTGGCGGTGCGGATCACCCAGGTGCCCACCTTCCATGTTCGTCTGCTAGTTAAACCGAGAAAATTCGACGAAATTAAACACGGGAACTTAAGGATAGTAGAAAACTGAACAATTAAGAACAATAAACACGGCGTATATATTGAATTGTACCAGGCCGAGGGAGAGGCCGGTGGAGTTTGAGAAGCCGGCGGCGGTTCTTTGGATGGGCTGCGAGGGGAGGAGGCGGGCGGGGTTGTGCATGCCCCCGCCCCCGGCGGCGTCGTAGGAGAAGACGCCGGAGCCGGCGCCGTCGAACATGCCGCCGAAGCTCATCGACCGCGCGCGATGACTAGCTAGAAAGGAGAGTAGTATATGACAGAGAAAGACTCGTCTTTATGCTTGGGCTAAACGAAATAAAATCTCGCCCCGTCCCGGGAATTGCTCCTCCTACCAACCGCAGGCGATCCCCTCAGATCCCGACGATTTATCTGATTTTTTACGAGGAGAGAGAGAAAGAGGGCAAAGAGAGGGAGCACTCCTCCAAGGCGACAAGGCGTGCATTAAAACGGGAGGGCGCTATACATGGTATGGCGGGCGGCAGGATGGAAGGGAATCGCGGAGGCAGCGCGCAAAGAAGGAAAGAATCGGGACGCGCAATCTCCACTTCTGGGCCTCGGAGATGCTACTTCTACTATCAGTGAGTCAGTCAATCGCCACCGGCTAAACTGCAGACAGCCGCCGTCACGACACGGCGGCGATGCAGATGGCGACGGTGATGAGGCAGGCGGCTATCAGTAGCTGGGAAGCGGGATAGTAGCATGGGACGATGGTGGGAGGGGAGAGGGGAGGTGGGAGGCTGGCGGGTTTTGGGTGTGGATATAAGTTATGACATCGGGCGTGAGCGTGCTAGATAAAGCGGGACATGTGGGAGGTGGACGTCTGCGCTACGGGGGAGACGATAGCTAGCACTAAACTGCAGGGTCCGCTTCTGCCTGCAGGAAACTCCAGCGTGTAAAAGGTAGTAGTGATTTGGTGGGAGAAAAATGGCGTGGGAAACGGCAGAAGCAGAGAAATCAAGTGGGGCTGACTCGCACACGGGGGCTGCTGGCGCTGGGCGACGGAGAGCGAGAGTCAAATGGCCCCCACCGCTGGCCGTCCAGCTCCGGCTCGCTCCCTCGTCTCGTAGCCCCGTACGCGCGTACGTGCCCCACGGATCTGCCGCGCTGCTTGCTGCAGTGCTAATTAACCCATGCACCAAATCTTTTCAGAGCGGGAGCAGTTATTAGTGCTGGCGTTTTACCTCGCGATTAATTAACCGCCCGCTCGCTGTCAGCCGTGCTGTGGGTGTACGTGGAGCTAGCTAGAGGTGAGGAGAGGGAGAAGTATTGGCGTGGAAAAAAGTGGATGGGAAAAGGAGGTGCGTGAGTCGTGACGGGGACTTCTCACGGGTGGGGTCTTTTTCTGGATCCGTCGGACGCTACACGCACATAGCCCGTACGGTCCCCCTCGCCTCGCCCACGAAATGCCCGAACGGCCCTCGTGTCCGGCCCGGGGCGGGAGCGCTGGGCGGGGCACGGACGGGAGAGCGAGGGCCATAAATGGCGCGGAGGTGGCGGTGGGGGCGTCTACACTTGGGCAGGGGCGGAGCTGCATATGTGAACCCTGATTCACAGGAATGCGGTTCCAAAAAAAATC
>CM054063.1:321185456-321477475 GCA_028641055.1 Alopecurus myosuroides | reverse complement strand
GTATGCTAGATTTCGAAGGTGTGGGCAAACATATCTCGAGGGATCCACAACGGAGGGGGGGGGGGAGAGAAGTGCTATTGTGCATATGTGACGCCAAAAGAACAGTATCATGGTAAACTTTTCATTACGGGACTACAACGGGCAAACATAATTGTCTACCAATAGTTAATTTTTGTTGATAAACACAACACTAGCACACATGTCACTATGTTATGAAAATTTGAAAATACTTTGTTATGCCAAAGTTGAGGCATCTTGTGAATACATGCTAAAAAACTGTAGTTTTCAAATACTTTGTTGCCAAACTTATCATAAGGGTAATGAAACTAAACCAAAGAAGATGTCAACTAAAAGAATGGCTAACTATACGAGTTGTACATGTTGTGAGGTTATATAGGTAATGCATCCAAACGGGAAAACATTGCTTCCTTAGACCTCAATCACTGATTGCCAAGAAGCATCTGAGCATCGATAAGAACAAAGAAACAAATCATTTATCATTTTTTTAAGGAGCCCGAATTATGCCAATTCCTATTAGGAGTTCATTTTCTTTACTTTTGCCAACGACAAAAGACTAGGGTGATAGACTCATCTTACTTCTTGAAAAAATTGGTGCTTCATCGCTTCCACGACTTCCATAGGGAGGCTATTTAAAGGACATTTATGTCTAAAATCTGTTTTGGTTGTTTTCTAACAACATAAGTGATATCTCACCATGTGCTTAGTGGTTTAAGATTCATTTGATGACAAACACAAGGCGGTGATGCACTTCTCGTAAAAGATAAGAGATTGAGGACAAAACCCTAAGGGTATAAGAGATTGAAGACAAAGCCCGAAGAACCGAAACTCCATAGTTTAGATTGTAGGGTAAATTTGTCCTCGTTAGAAGTTGCTCCTTGTAAGCATTGGGGAAATCATCCATGTACACCAAATACTCCCATGCACGTACCTAACACGCACCCAGCAAAGCCGCACTTGCATTTCCAACACAAAGCAATTTCTGTGGGCAGTCGGATTGTGTTGGATTAATCCGGCAGACGGATTAATCTGGAATTAATCCGACTTGAACGCAAAACTCTCTGTTAGGCGTCGGATTGATTCAAATAATTCTGGATTGACTCTGGAGCAAATCCGATTTTTTTCGTAAATCTGTCTGCTAGACGTCGGATTGGTCCGGATGAATCCGGAGTTTTGAATTAATCCGATATAAATCTGCAATCAATGAGACTGGGCAGAAAACGACTAGTTTTCATGGTGGTCTATTTAAAGGGGCATCTTCTTATCCAAGAGGTACCATGGCTCCAACACTCTCTGTCTCTCCACCATTGTTTCAAAGCTTCAAAGTTCTCTAACCATCTCTCTACCCACTCAAACCTCATGCCTTTCTAAGATTTGAGAGAGGTGACCTAGATCTACACTTCCACCAAAGCGATTTGATTTCCCCTTGATTCCATTGAGGAAATTGTTCAGACTATAAAGAAACACAAAGCTTTTGAAGCACGTCTTCGGACTAGACGAGATATGCCAGGGGCAACTTGAACGTCCTAGGATTGTCAGAAGTTTGTAAAAATATCGACATGCCGTCTAAAAAAAGAATAAAGCTTATTTTGAAGCAACAATAAATAACCTGAAAATTGGAGATCTTTCCAACGTACTTGCACAAATTATGCAATGCCCGCACTCACCAGTGCTCTAGATAAAATCTTGTACCTACACATAGAACGTTCTAATACCACTACTGGGTTGCGTGCATGGAAATTTTAAAAATTTCTCCATGCATGCTACGCAACCGCCAGGATCTATCTATGAAGATACAAGTGAATAACAATTGCAATATCTAGTTCTCGAGATAGTGTAACAGCCACCGTAGAAGCGGAAGAGATGTTGGTGACGATGTCGATGAAGCGTGTAGAAGATCCTCACGCACAAACCAGTGGGCTAGGATGTTGCCGACTCCCTGTATCCAGCACCTTGATCAAGCAGAGTGAGGGTCTCACGTGTTACTGATGACCCACAAGTATAGGGGGTCGCGACAGTCTTCGAGGAAAGTAAAACCCAAATTTATTGATTCGACACAAGGGGAGCAAAATAATATTTATATGCCTTAACAACTGAGTTGTCAATTCAGCTGCACCTGAAAGTAGACTTGCTCGCTACAATTTATCAGTGGTAACGGTTTTATAGCAGCAGTTGAAATAAAATAACAGTAGTAGTAAAATAGTAAAAGCAGTAGCAATCGTGGAAAACGGCAGGATGGGATGTACCGTAGGCACAGAGGGAATGGATGGACGGGCGTTGCATGGATAAAATAGGTCATATAATAATCTAACACTAGGCATTGCAAATAATAATATAAAGCATCAAACATGTAGGCAAACCATAGGCATGTGTTCCAATATAGTCATACGTGCTCGCAATGAGAAACTTGCACAACATCTTTTGTCCTACCAGCCCGTGGCAGCGGGGCCTCTAGGGAAACTACTGGTAATTAAGGTTCTCCTTTGAATAAAGCACCAGAGCAAAGTATTAACACTCCATGAACACACGTAATCCTCACATCACAACCATCCCCTCTGGTTGTCCCAATTTATGTCACTTTGGGGCCTTGGGTTCCAGACAATGACATGTGTAAACAACTTGCAAATATGATGAAGAAACATAATTATACTCATGAAACAATTGTTGGGAATATGCCCTAGAGGCAATCATGGATGATGTAATTCCCAATGTATTCATAAGGTTATTAAGTTGTCCTTGTTTTGAACATCTGATATATGTCATTGAATATGTGATTCGATTGTTGAACTATATATTCATGGTGTTCATACTAGATTGTCCTTGGTCATTAAGGTTGTGCTGGACACACACCCTAGACTAATGTGAGTGTTGGCTGATGACATGGTTCCACTTGTCATGGGCATGTGCTGCCATTCCAACGATCACGGACTTGGCTAAAGAGTTTAGCAAGTCGGACTGACCCACATTGAGATGCAACGAGCAAGTCGTTATTTGCATGTCTCAATCAATGTAATCCTTAGACCTGAGGTTGTCGCACTATCCGAGTTGTGGATCACCGACTTAGGTTCTGTTAAATGCTGCTCTGTGACAAGGCAGTTATAAAGGCAGAGTTCGGGTCGAACGAGAAACAAGTTGCGTGATGTGGATAATCAAGATGGGATTTTGCCCCTCCGAATGGAGAGATATTCTCTAGGCCCTCTCGAGTGATATGATTCAGGAAGCATGGTCATGCGCGACTCAGTTAAGTGTTAACTGTTTCTGTTGACTAAGAGTTAGTCAGATGAATCACATATCACGGATCGAGAAGAGAGTTGAACTATTAAAGGGATGAAGATGCATCGCCTATAGTTCGACAAGGTATATCGTGAGGCAAAAGGGACTAAGATGAATATCACATTGAAAGGTATGTCGCCATGACTCAATGGGACTTGGGAGTCGGCACGTTCTGCTAGGAGCCGCTACCGATTGATCGATTAGGAGTTGGACTCCAATCGTGTCCAAGTCGCCATGAGTCTGCAGAGTCGCACACTTAAGAGCGGGAGCAAATGTATTGGTTGGGTTGGACCAGAACCGGAAATGGACTGATTTTGTGAGTCGGACTCACAGAGGGAATGGGCCACAAGTGTTGTGAACCCCACTACCATTCGCTAGATAAAGAGGGGCGCAGGTTGCCCAGCGGGCACGTTAGTCCACTCCCATGCGTTGGGAACCCTAGCCCCACTCAGTCCAGCCGTCGCACCGGACCTAGCAGTCCGCCGTCGGAGCTCCTCCTCGTACGTGTGGATACCGGCAGACGTGTTGTATGTTCAGCACTTCGACGTTCATGGGATTGGATCGGCTAGATCGGATCGTGGGACTCCACTGCATCGACGTGCTTCATCGATAATCCGCAACCGCGCCTCTAGTGGTAATCATCGTGGCCTTCTACCTCGGCTAGATCTTGGAAGTACCGCGTAGGAAAAAGTTTTGTTTATCTCTACGTGTGCCAACAACAATAACATGTTCAGATCTGAGATCATGGCACTCGCGCCCTAGTGACAAGCATTAAGCATAACAAGTTGCAACAACGATAGAAAACACTAACAATGGATACTAGGCACTATGCCCTAACAATCTGGCATTATTACATGATCGATATCATATCCCTTCCATCTCTCTCATCCTACAGCGGTTTTTACTCACACATGGACGGGGTAATCATGGATATTTTATGGAGAAGAGGTGGCGGTGTTGATGGCGATGATCTTCTTCGAATCTCCGTCCCGGCAGGGCGCCAGGACAAGAACTTCTGATCCCCGAATCGAGGTTCGGGATGGCGGAATCTTTTTGTTGTGTTTCTGTGGAATATGATGAACCCCCTCGCAATTTTAGGTTTACGGGGTATATGTAGTCGAAAGGGGAGTCCGAGGGGGTCCAGGGGTGGTCCACACCACTAGGAGGCGCAGCCAAGGGGTGCGTCGATGGGTGGTGTGGCCCTCTCCTGGCTCCTCTCCTGGCCCCCTTCTAGCTCCCGGGGTCTTCTGGTGTTTTAATACCAATGGGGTCTTTTCTAGGCATTTTCCCAAAAGTTGATTTTTCTGCACAAAAACGAAACCCCAAGGTAATTCTGCTGAAAACAGCGTTAGTCCGTGTTAGTGGTATCCAAAAATCACAAGTTTAGAAGAGAAAAATAAGAAAAGTGTTCGGAAAAGGAGATACGTTTTGGACGTATCAACTCCCCCCCAAGCTTAGCTTATTTCTTGTACTCAAGCAATTCTGTGACAACTGATTACGATAAAAGACTTTTACGAACACATTTATTTCATATGATGTAAATATACTCACTACATGATCAAGTGCTAAGGAAATTCATAATAAGATATATGCAAAATAAGTCACCCAACAGTTATGCAAACCATGAAGAGATGCCGACAAACTAATAATAGACAACATGAAGTATATCAATCTGCAAGATTGCAATGCTCATAATAGAGTATGATAAAGTGTACTCGCTTGCCCTTAATAGTGGAGCAAAACATAAATGCCATGGAACCTCTGAAGTTCAAATGAAGACTAAAAATATAGATATCAAAGATACAAGCATCAAAGTTATACCACTATCAACCGTGCTTTGGGAAAAGCACATTACACTAAGAATAATAGCCATGCTCTCAAGAAGGTGCATAAAGTGAGAAGGTGAAGACTCGACATTAAAATAAAAGAAAGGCCCTTCGCTGAGGGAAGCAGGGATTAACTCATGTGCTAGAGCTTTTTATTTTATTAAACGGAGGTATTGAAAACATTTTTGAGAGAGGTGTATGCTTATGTCAATGAATGGTAAACAGACAATACAGTACGTCACAAGACAACTAGACTTCACAAGAGCGGCTCCCATAGAAGGACGTATCTGGGTAGAAGGTCATCCCTCTTTCTCTTTTGTTTACACAATTATGCTTTGACTGATAAATTAGGGGCAAAAAGAGTGAAGATGATTTGTTGTATTAATTTGGGGCTGGGCACCCCGCTGCCGGCTCTTCTATCATTGGATAAGCGGATGAAGCCACTAGTTCAGGGTGTGAAATCCAATCAACAAGTAAGATAAAGATTCTCTATTGACGTCCTCATGAGCTAAAATAGGGACACAAAACAGGAATAATTTTTAGCAGGTTTTAAAGGTAGCACGCGAGAAATTTACTTGGAGTGACAATTAAATACCACATATATAGGTAGGTATGGTGGACACATTTGGCAACCTTTGGTTTTTGGGAGTTGGATGCACGAGTAGAGCTCATACTCAGTACAGGTGGAGGCTAGCAATAGACGGGGAGCGAGAATCAAGAGAGCAACAACTGTCGTAATCATGCTTGCGACAAAACAAAAATAACAGGGGCATAAAAATGATACAAATACTCTGAGGCAAAATAAACCATCGAGGCTTAAGTAACTTTTTGTTTTCAGTCATAGCATGTGTGAGCATGTGCCAAGTCAATTCAAGCGAAACAATCAGAGGGAGATACCACAATGTCATACCCTTCTATGAATAAAACAATGCAAGCAAACATTCATACGACATGCTATCTTATATTAATAAGTTGGAACTAACACGTGAGAGCATGAACTACCAAGCATCAATTAAATAACACCTTACATGAACGAACTAAGCATGTTCACACGATGAGTATATGTACAAAAATAAAACAAATAGAGTTCATACCAGGCTCTCACCACAACTCGGATTGTCATAAATCATCATTACTGGTCTTCACTTGTGGATTGAATAATATAGAATGATAATCAAGATCCAATGGAGACACGAAAGTCTGGTGAACTCTGCAACAAAATTTACAAAACCAAAGAAGAACAACAAATATTTTTGGGTTTTCAATTTAAAACAAGAACAAAAAGAAGCAAGCAAACAAAGCAAAATATTTTTGGATTTTTTAAAACTAAACCAAAGCGAGAAAAGAAAACAAACCAACTAAAGAAACTAAAGAAGCAAACAAAGAGAAGCAATAGAAATATTTTCGGTCTTTTTTGTGTTTTGGAAAATAAGAACAAAACGATAAAGCAAAGAGAAACGAAAGAAGCGAAACAAAACGAAAACAAACGAAAACATGGATATACAAAGAACCGACCGAACATGATATATAAATGAGTATGATGTCAGTATACCTCACCCCACGCTTAGGATTTTGGCCTAAGTGGAGACCAATCATGGCGCGTGAAGTATCCCCATTATGGTGGGTCGTCCCTCGCATGGTCGTACTCGGGCGCCCAAGTGAAAGATGAAGCAGCGGGGCGCATAGTCATAACCGGGGTGCTGGTACGGGATCCCCGTGGCGTCGGAGGGCTGGACGAAATCACCATCGTCCCCCTCTCCGGCATACTCCCCTTGCTGGGAGTGGTGCTCAATGTATGTGTCCAGCTCACTCTCGGAAAGCATCCATCCTTGCCTGCCATTAAGATTAAACAAAAGAGGTGCAGGCAAAAGTACTTTCCTAACAGTTTTAGTAACTCTCCATCTGGATTGTTTGGAGAAAGTTATTTCAAAAGATAGATTGTACAAGAGAGCATGGGTAGAAAGAAACTTATGTTGAACCATGGAAACAAGGTCTAGCCTCTCTAAAGGAAACTGCAGGTCTAGAGGGTGTGGCTCCAAACCATGCAAAGCTAGCAAGCGCGAGGCAATAAGACCTCCACAAATTCCGCCCTTCTCACGGTTAAGCGAGAGGCGGTAAGAAATTAAAGCGCCAAAGTTATAAGACCTATCACATCTTAAGGCAGCTGAAATAAATGCCAAATCATAAACAAATAGCTTGTTGCCAGTTTTTCTAGCTAGCACACATTTAGAAATAAAATAAGCAAAGTATCGAATGCTAGGGAATTGAATTTCTCATATTTTACCACTCTCCCCTGTGAAGCTTCTGCCTTGCCAAATCTCCTCATATAATTCCAACATTTGTTTAGGCTGCCCTCTTATCTTCTCACAAGAACCCCACTCTGGTACATTGATAGCTGCACAAAAATCACTGAAAGGCAGGTTTACAGCTTTATTGTAAATTTTATAGTGGACCATAGGGTTAGTTGATGACCATTTAAAATGAAAATCCTGCACCACAGACATAGTTAGTTTCACATGTTGGATAGGTTCATTCTCGATGAAACGGTCCAAGCCTGCATTATGCACAAGAGTATTGAAATCCTGCAGAATTCCAGTAATACGCATGAATTCCTGACACAGATAAATCGATGGGAACACTCTTTCTTCACGGTGCACGAGCATGACCTCATGTAATTCCAACTCATGCTGGTTTAGTTGATGAACATTGTGCTCCATCTCTGAAATTTTTCAACAATCATCACAAAAATTAATTTCAAGCAACCATAAGGTGGAAACTACCAGAGGGACTTATAGGAGAGCTAAACATGCATCAAAACTATAATATTTCTACTCAAATAAAGCATGCAAACCGACATAAGCTTTCACCTACAGTACCAAAATACTCAAGAAATACTTCACCAAATAAAATTCTACTTGGATCATCGGAGGACTCACATACCGGAGACAAATGATGGGCTGAAGAAGGAGATCAAAAATCCAGAGGAAGAACAGCAAGAACACGGGTTCCAAGAAATGTTTTCAGTTTGGGAGGTGAGAGAGAAGACTTTGGCAGGGGACAGAGTTAGTGGGGGGGGGGGGCAGGGGGCCCCACACCATGTGCTGGTGCCACCAGGGGCTGGCCGCGCCACCCCATGGTGTGCCTGACTGGTGGGCCTCCTAGGTGGCTCTCTGCCTCATTTTTGACATAAAAAATTATTATAATTTTTCTGGAAATTTTTGAGGTATTTCCAGAATTTTAATAAATAATAAAAACCAGAAAAACAAAAGTGAAAATGTGGAAAACAAAACCAAAACCAGAACTACAGAGGTTCTATGACACTCCAATGGAAAAATATCCAAAGAAAACAAAGGTGGAAGTGGTGAAAACAAAAGTATGGGTGGTGAAAACACGCACAACCTCAGTAATCAGGGTGAAAACATGAATATGGATGATGGAAAACATGATTGTACTCAAGTAGCAGTGTGATAACAGAAGTAAACATAGTGAAAATATTGTCCTCTTCATTTAAAATCATTTTGTTAACAATGGTGATCAAGTCTTGTTACGAGAACAATTTTCATATGAAGCAAAACTTTGCTAATCACTAAATAATTATGTCACCTCAACCTTGATAGACATAGTCCCAATCATAATAATTTCATATTCTTTTGGGGGTGCCAGAATGGGACAATAAAATTCTCTAATCTTGATGGTCTCAATATTTTCAATTGAATCTAAACCATATCTTCTATCAATTTTCTTGGGAAAATAAACAGTATGCTCTTTATCATTAACATTAAAGTTACTTTTCCTTGATTGCAATCAATAACAGCCCCTGCAGTGTTAAGAAAAGGTCTCCCAAGAATAATAGATATATTATCATCTTCATGCGTTTCCAACACCACAAAGTCAGTTAATATCAAACAATTAGTAGCAACTTGCACATGAACATTCTCACATATACCAACAGGAATAGCATTAGACTTATCAGCCATTTGCAAAGATATATCAGTGTGTATCAAATTTTCAAGAGAGAGTATCTTATCAAGAGAGAAAGGCATAACACTAACTCCAGCTCCCAAGTCACATAAAGCAGTTCTAACATAATTATTTTTAATAGAAAAAAGGATAATAGGAATACCAGGATCTCCAAGCTTCTTTGGAACCTTGCCATTGAAAGAATAATTAGCAAGCATAGTGGAAATTTCCTCATTAGGATTCCTTTTGTTGGAGACAATATCTTTCATGTATTTAGAATAAGGAGGCTGTTTAATAGCATCAGTCAAAGGGATTTGCAAAAACATAGGTTTCACCCACTCACAAAACTTGTTATAATGTTCTTCTTCCTTTGATTTGCGTTTCTTATTAGGAAAAGGCATTGCTTTTTGTACCCAAGGCTCTCTTTCATTACCATGTTTATTAGCAATGAAATCCTCCTTAGTATATTATGTAGTTTAGTTTGCTTTTCAGGTTCAGCCACAGGTTCTTCTTATCACAAGCATCACTTTTATCATTACCACTTTCAGTTTCAGCATCAGAAATAGATATACCAGTAGGATCTTTTGCAGGTTCAGGAGATTCTACAATATTTTTATGTCTCTTCTTCTTTTTCTTAGAAGGAGAAGTATTGTTTTTAGGTTGCTGAGAATCTTGTTCAATTATTTTAGGATGTCCTTCAGGATACAAGGGGTCCTGAATAGAAACATCACTTCTAGGAATTATTTCACAAACATGTTTATCTCTAGAAGCATTAGCTAGCATGTGTTTTTGCAATTTAGCAAGTTGATAAATTTGAGTTTGAACCATTTGAAAATGTTTAACAAACATTTTAAAATCATTAGAGGTTCTTTCAATAATACCATGCAAATTATCAATAGCTCTAGAGTTTTCCATAAGGTGATTTTGCACTCTCCTATTAAAGTTGTCTTGCTTAACAACATAATTATCAAATTCATCTAAGCATTGATCAGGTGGTTTAGAATAAGGAATATCTCTATTATGAAATTATTGGAGAGAGTGTACCTCAACAGTTGATGGATGAGGAATAGGCTTACATAATTCTTCTATAGGAGGTAGATTCTTCACATCTTTAGATTTAATACCCCTCTCTTTAAGAGACTTCTTGTCTCCCTTCATCACTTCATTATTTAATTCAATTATCCCTCTCTTCTTGGGTGTTGGTATTGGTGTTGGCTCTGGTGTAGGTGTAGGATCAGGTATAGGTGTAGGCTCAGGTATATTCCAATCATCATTTTTTTGGGATATTTTAGCCATTAATTCCTGAGCTTCTTCTGGAGTTCTTTTCCTGAAAACACAACCAACACAACTATCCAGGTATGTCCTAGATTCAACAGTTAGTTCATTATAAAATATATATAGGAGCTCATTTTTAGGTAGTGGATATCCAGGGCTAGCTCTTATCAAAGAACAAAACCTTGTCTAAGATTCAGTCAATTTTTCTCCTTCAATTTTCTCAAAGTTAAAGATGTCCTGCACAACAGCATGTTGGGCACTAGCAGGAAAATATTTTTGAAAGAAAGAATTAACAAAACCCATAGGATCGGTAATACACCCAGGTGACACATTGTTAAACCAAATTTTAGCTTCATCTTTCAATGAGAAAGGGAAGATCTTGGTAACAAAATAAGTACGCAGCTTAGTATCATTAGAAAATAAACTACTCAAAGATGAAAGCTCATTTGTGTGTTCCATAGCACTTTTACTTTCAGTTCCACGAAAAGGTTCCTTCTCAACAATAGATATATAAGATAAATCTAAAGAGAAATCATACTCCTTTTGTCTATAATGTGTATGGGAGATGTGGCAAACTTAGCATCAAGAGAAGATTTATATTTCATAGCATGTCTTGCAAGAAGACTCTTAAGAGAACTTTCACCAATAGTAGCACGAGCTTCTTCAATAAAATCATCATTAAGTTCAATATAGGTTTCATCAAGATCACCAATAAGCTTAGTTGAATTAACAGGTGTACCAATATTTTCAATAGAAATTTCAGCATTTTTAATTTCTTTGGATCTAGCAATAGTAGCATCTAGGAAAGGACCTAGAGAACCAGTATCATCAAGCACAGTAGAAGCGTCATCATAAGTATCCGAAAGATTCTCAGACTCGGCAGAAGTAACAGTACGTGTGGCATGTGATGGAGTAAGAAGCTTACTCATAACATACGGTGAATCAAGAGAAGCAGAGGTGTTCAGAGTTGTACCTCTTCTTGTAGTGGATGGTAATAAAGAATGTTTCCATCACGAGTCTTGCCCATGATGAATGGCTTGCAGCAAACAATATCACGATCAAGTGAGCAAATAAATAAAGCTATGCTCCCCGGCAACAGCGCGAGAAAATAATCTTGATGGCCCACAACTATAGGGGATCGCAACAGTCTTCGAGAGAAGTAAAACCCATATTTATTGATTCGACCAAAGGGGAGCCAAAGAATATTTATATGCCTTAACAACTGAGTTATCAATTCAGCTGCACCTGAAAGTAGACTTGCTCGCAACAATTTATCAGTGATAACAGTTTTATAGTACCAGTAGAAATAAAATAACATCAGTAGTAAAATAGTAACAAAAGTAGCAATCGTGGAAAACAACAGGATGGGAAGTACCGTAGGAATAGAGGGAATGGATAGAAAGGCATTGCATGGATAACATAGGTCATGTAATAATCTAACACTGGGCATTGCAGATAATAATATAAATCATCAAACATGTAGGCAAACCATAGGCATGGGTTCCAATATAGTCATACGTGCTCGCAATGAGAAACTTGCACAACATTTTTGTCCTACTAGCCCGTGGCAGCGGGGCCTTGATGGAGTGTAGACACAGCTCGTTGGGAGACCCTAAGCGCAAGGTGTGAAGAGTGCAACAACAAGTTTTCCCTCAGAAAAGAAACCAAGGTTGAATCGACTAGTAGGAGGAGGAAGCACTTCTGAAGGTTGATGCAGCTGAGATGGCAGGACGCACTACCGTTTCAGCAGCAACGTGGAACCTACACAACACAATCAAATCACTTTTCCCCAAAAAAGCAGTGAGGTTGTTAATCTCACCGGTTTTGCTGAACACAAAGAGGTTAAACATATGGTCTGGAAAACAGTAGTAAAGCAGTAGGAACAGTATGAGAGCAGTATGAAAGCAGTAGGTGTTTTATGAGTATGAGGAAATGGACCGGGGTCCACAGTTCACTAGTGGTGTCTCTCCGTGGAAGATAAATAACTTGTGTGGTGAACAAATTACAGCTGGGCAATTGACAGAAATGAAGGCTGCACCGTAGTGCGTATGCAAGACATAAAGATTACTATGTGATTCATGCGGGCGTTACAACAAAATACATAGACCGTTATCCAACTACATCTATGACTAATAATCCACCCTCCGAATATCATCCGAACAAACATTGGGTATTAAGTTGCTAGCAACAGATTATCGCAGTAAGAAAAGTGTGTAATGTAAACTAGGTAAACACCGTTGTTTTCTCCCTAATGGCAACAACACGTCCTCCATCCGTCACGTTTTTGTCACTCGAGCACAGATGCAAAGGAGGCATGAACCCACTATCGAACATAAATACTCCCTCTTGGAGTTACTAGCATCTACTTGGCCAGATGCTTCAATATGACAAGAACGCTTCAATATGACAAAAACAGATAGGACAGGATGGCGACTCTCTCCTTAGGCGGCGCTCATGGCGACTCTGAGGTGATCTAGGGTTTTAGCCCTCCTCTCTCGACAATTGTCACTCCGGCACTGTCTCTCAGCTCTCTCTCGTGATGTCCAAGGTCAAGTCTCTCCTCTCTCCCTTATGTTGGCGTTGGAGGGCCCTCTTTTCCGCTGAGTTAGATCTAGAGTTGAACCCCATCTATGTGGGTTTTATTCTTCTGGATCCGGAAGACAAGAATATTCAACTTGTCGATCTAGCGGGCTATGTTCTCGTTCAACGTTTTCTCAAGGTATGTGAAAATGTTCACCCGGGATCTGAGATCCAATTTGCTTGCCATCGTGCCAAGGTTCAAGATCAGTTGATTGCTCGCAATGGTTCTCTGTTGGATCACTCTAATGTTATTGTCCCATTATCTGATACTAATCCTTTAGTCCCGATGTTGGACCAGAATCCAATTGATCCTTCTATGAGTTTGGTCCATGCTGCTATGGTTTTAGACCTGGATTTTTCTAGGGTTTAGCCTTGGCTAAAGTGGTTCGATTGTTATTCGGATCGGATGTGCATGCCTCCAAGGAGTACGGTGCTTTTAAATTGGTGGTCTCTTTTGGACGTGCTTCTTTTAAGATTGATGAGGACAACGTAGCTTTGGCTCTTGAGGCGACTATTGGTGGTTATTGTGGCGTGCTCAATGTTAAATGCCTTCATGATCGGGTCTTCTCCTTCGAGGTCTCTTCCAAGGAGGTTGGTTTTCACATTATGAAAATTAAATGGTTCAAATCCTCCCACTTCAAGTGTTATTTTCATCTTTGGAGTTTTGGCGGTCCTAATTGGATTTCTGAATTAAAAAAGTGGAATGATGACCAAGAAAGTGAACTTTGGTCTCTAAGAAAAAGAAAAAGTTTATTAACAATCAGTACATCCCAAGGAATCATTTGGTTAAGAATAAACCAATAATTAGTCTGCACAAGGACTCTGATGCTTCTTCTTCGGATGATGTGGTTAATACTCTTAATTCTGTCTCTCCTGCCATTAAGTTTGGCTCTTTTGAGACAGGATTTTCTGTAACTAAAATTGTGAAGGAGCCCCCTACTTTGGATCCTATCCCTGGTTGTTCTACCGTCGATGATGGTTTTGCTAAACTAATTGATAAGGCGGCATCCCATGTTGGGCCTTGTTCTCATTGTCTCTCATCTAAACATGTTTCATATTCTTGTACGGGCCGGATTCGGTGTTGGTCTTGCTCACGTTTGGGCCATATCCAGAAAAATTGCCCAGGAATTAATGGAACTCTTCGTTGGGTAGTTAAAGCAGCGGCAGGCGGAAACGAGAAGTCCCCTTCCTCTGCTCTATCCCTTGCTCCTGCAACTGTTCCACGAAAACCCTCGCCGGAGTTTCCGCCCACATCTGAACCACCATTGTCAATGGCGAACTTTCCCTATGATCCCGCAAGGTTCCTCCCAGCGGGGATGCACATCTTGGAGCCTTGGGCAGACGAGGAACGCCCTGCCCGTGTCTACATCACATCCTCGTCAGCTCCGGCCAGACGCCATGAATCTTGGGAAATTGCTCAGCTCGAACCTCGACCACCGGGTGAACAAATTGATGATGCTCTGTAGATGATCGCCGATCACATTCTCCAAGAACATAATCTGTAGGTAATCTCCTTCTTGGAAAGCGCTGACGGAGTGGGGCTTTTCGCCTGGCAGATCACGTTGCCAGGGACGTCCTGGTCAATTCGGTTGCGACTCCTTTTGCTGGAGGCAGAATCCTTTCTTTTGCTAGGCATGATGAGGGGGACAATCTGCGGGCAACTGTTTACACTAGGACGGGACGGATCATGATTCTGAATCTGCACTTGTACTACCACACTGATGATTTTCTCCATGAGCTTATGTCCAAATTTGGAAAGTTGAGTTCATGGTGGAGAGAGGATGCTTCTCCTTCTCACACTCTCCTCAAGGTTTCCTATGGAGGAGTAGCTGATATTCCAAGATCAGTTGTTATTCGTGAAGTGCAGCGGTATGGCGGACATGTCGTCTCTTTGACATGCCCTGTTTTTATCTTGGATAATGAGGCGGCTGACAACCTGCCAGGTGATGAGTCTCCTATCCCTGGCGATGGTAACCCACACCCGGCTTTTGGAGCACCCGCCATCCCTGTTGACGATGTCTGGGTGCCTCCATTTGTTCCCCAGGTTCAGCAGGCTGGTCTTCAAGGGTGGGGTAATTAGAATGTAGAAGCTCAGGGTGAGAATCTGGGACAGGATGGGCCTGTCGAACAGCTGCCAGAACCTGTGCCTGTACAGGTGCAATCCTCTATGTCTATACAGTTCTCCGGTGCGACGGTGGATTCAGTAAATGCTGTCAGGGCTGAAGGTCCTAAACATTTTATTGAGCTTCAACAACAAGTGGAGCAGAACCAAATGGCCATAGTCCCCTTCATCCCACCAGTTCAGGTGGATGCCGTGCAGCAAGCAGACGAGGTTCATATTATGCGTGTGCTCCTACCTGACCCTGTTGTTGAATGGTCCAAGTTTTTCTAGGAGCACAAGGCCAGGTTCATCCTTGATAGGATGTTTGAGTTTCTGTCTTCCCTGCTCCCTTTGGATTACCCAGCTGCGACTGCACCCCCGCTACTGAAAGACCATGATCCTGCTACCCCTATGCCTTCTTCTTCGAAGAAGAGACCTCGCAAGGCTGCAACTCCGCTAGTCCTTGAGGACCATCGTGTGACGAGGAGTCTGGCAAAGAATGCAAGCTTTCATGTTCTAGCTGGGTCTGATAAACCTGAGCCTAGGAAGAAGGCCAAGTCTTCGCGCCCCCATGCTCCTGCTAATGGTGTGCCACCCATCACCCATGTTTCCATACTGAGGAGGGCAGGAAAACTATTCCAGATCGAAGATTCAAATCTGACTGTGGAGAAGCTTGAAGCTGCTCCGAAGAAGCCCACAAGCCCATCCAGTTCTGATGATTAGTGGGACTTATTATGTTACTGGGCCTAGTTGGCTCCTGGAGTGTGTTTTGGACCTTCTTATTATATTATGTTTTCTATCATGGAACTATTTTGTATTGATCTATGATCAAGGTTGCTACCTGGTTATTTTTATGCTGGTCATTTATGTTGGCCAACCTGGTTTTATATCTCTTCCAATCATCAATCGATAATACATCTCCAATGCATTTGGATTGGCTTGTTTTTTATTGGAATGTTAGAGGTTTAAATGATAAATCTAAGAGAGATGTTGTTTACAATAAAATTGAGGAAAAAGTCATGCATCTGTGATTTGTCTTCAAGAAACTAAATGCCAGAATTTTGATCATTCTTTTATCAGATCCTTTTTCCCAAAGAGGTTTGATCAATTTGTTTTCTCTCCCTCTGTTGGAGCTTCTGGGGGCCTAATTTTACTATGGAATAGTTCTATTTTTAGAGGAGAGTTATTGGAAGTGCATCGCTCTGCCATTCACTTAAAACTCACCTCGGTTCATAATTCAGTTACTTGGTTTCTAGTGAATGTTTATGGTCCTTGCAGATGGGTGGAAAGAGATGAGTTTGTCACTTGGTTATATAATCTTTCAATCCCATTACATCAAAATTGGTTAATTCTTGGAGACTTCAACTTTATTCGATATTAGGATAATAGAAATAAGCCAGGGGCAGATCTTAATGATATCTTCATTTTTAATGATGTTATTAGCCACTTGAGTTTATTGGAATTACTGGTTAAAGGTAGGAAATATACCTGGTCCAATATGCAAAAAGATCCTTTGCTTGTCCAGTTGGACTAGTATTTTTACCTCTTGTCAATGGACCTTGGACTTTCCTAAAACTTTTATAATGCCCATGTCCAAGATTACTTCTGATCACTTGCCTTGCACTATTAAAATTGGAACAAAAATTCCAAAGGCAAACAATTTAAGATTTGAAAATCACTGGGTCAAAAAAGCTGGCTTCATGGATCTTGTCAGTAAAATATGGAATACTCCTGTCATGGCCAAATCCATTACTACCAGAATCACTGCTAAACTCAAAAATCTTAGATATGCCCTAAAAGATTGGTGAAGGAATCTCTCGCAATTGAAACTACTCATTGAGATGAGTAGTAAGGTGATTCTAATTTTTGATAAAGTGGAAGAAGAGAGATCTCTGAGTATTCATGAGTATAATTTCAGATTGATTGTTAAGGAACACATAAAGAAATTATTATCTTTGCAGTCTGATTACTGGAAACGAAGGTGCACAATTTGTTGGGATAAACTATATGGTGAAATACTAAATACTTTCATGCCAGGGCAACTGAGAGATACAAGTGCTATTGATACTTCTAAACATTAGCCACAGCCACTGATGTTTCGTGAAGCAAATAAATCCACTTGACATTGTAAAAGAGAAAATGCAAGAAAAATGGCAGAATCTGTCAAAACCAGAACAGTCTGTAAAGACGAATTTTTTCAGGGCATTTACGTCAGATCGAAAAACTTAAAGAATAAAAAAGTTGCGGAATTAGCGTAGGAATAAGCACAAGAAATTTCAGGTCATTCTGATTTTCTGTGAATTATAGGATTTTTTACGGTGAGCAGCAGAAATCTGTTTCATGCGTAGAAATCCAAAACCAACTCCATCTCTTGTTAGAAACTTTACTTGGCACAACTAAAACATGAAAATAAAGATACAAAGGAGTTGCTACAGAAGTATACAACCCCTTGACTCAAATAAAACAGAGAAAAACAATGTAAAAATAAAACCATGGGTTATCTCCCAAGTAGTGCTTTTCTTTAAAGCCTTTTAGCTAGGCATGATAATTTCAGAAGATGCTCACATGAGAAATATTAACTGAAGCAAAACAGAGCATCAAGAAGCAAACATAAAACAAATTTAAGTCTAAAACACTTCCTATGAAAAAGAATCTTGTAGAAAAACAAGTCAATGAAGCACAAAGTGGCTAGCATAGGAAGGCAAAACAAGTGCAACTTCAAAAATTTCAACATGGAGAAGGGAAACTTGATATTGTTGAGATACATAAAATTATATTTCCCTCTCTCATAATAACTTTCAGTAGCATCATGAATAAAATTAACAATATAACTATCACAAGAAACATTCTTATCATGAGCCACATGCATAAAAGAATTATTACTCTCCACATAAGCATAGTCATTCTTATTAATAGCAGTGGGAGCAAATTCAACAAAATAGCTATCATTATAATTCTCATCACCATAATCATCAAATATAGGAGGCATTTTGCAATCATAATTATTTTTCTCCTCAATATTAGGTGGACTGGAAATATCATATTTATCATTGTAATCGTCATAAAGAACTCCAACATGATAGACAAGTTGTATATTAGGGGGGTGTTTTTGGGTAATCCCTCCACAACTATGAAAAGTTTCATAAGGATAATTGTAATCATAGCATATGTTATAGCATCTTTTATAATAGTTATCAAAGACTGGAGGCATAGTATCATCATAGGCAATAGGATAGTTATCTTCCAAAGTGCATTCATTTGTAAACATATCATCATTTTTAATAGAAAGAGATGTATCAAGCATATAATCATCAGTAGCAAAAGGATTTTCAAACACATCATTCACAAGCCCAGAGCTTTCTATATCATCATTGGAAGGAACATGGATGGTACTAATAGTACATCAATTATTATTATTTTCAGAATTGGTACCAAAGATAGTGTCAAGATTATAAGTAGTATCATCATTGTCCCACTCATGATCATCAAATTCAGTAGTAGGCATAAAATAATCATCTTCAATAGTTCCTAGAGACTTAACATCACAATAATAACCAATATAACAATCATGTATATTGTCTTCAATATTAATTTTCGAATCATACTCACTAGGAATAACCATGAGAGGAGCAACATGCTTATGGGAGATACCCTTACCTCTCTCCTTTTACACCTCTTCTTCTTCATCATCATCTTTCTCTCCATAGGAGGGAGAGGCTTGAAAGGAAGCTCCTCCACATACCCTGGTTTATTGTCATAAACAATATAAAAAACCTTGGAGGATTCCTCCTCTTCATTAATAAGATGAAAACAAATATTAGCATGGTCATATTTTGGTAAAGTATCCTCTTTTATAGTATTTTTTATGTAAGTATTTATGTGGCAATTATTAACACAATAAAGATGACAACCATGAAGGACACTATTCATATCAGGAGCACTCATATCTACCAAAGAATTTTTTCTTGATAACTCTTCACACCCCAAAAATAATGTAAGTTTATCATGCTGATTAGGAGTGATCATGTAAGCACAATACAAACTTGCAGTATTCGAATAGCTATTACATCCTGAGCATTGAAAATTAAAATGACCCACTTAACAACAAAGTTCACAAATAAAAGGATAGAGGGCACAAACTTTTTTTTACCAAGATCATCTAAAACCCTGTACCACTTTCTAGTTTTTTCATTCCTATGATGGATGCAATATTCTTCTTTGATTTGATTCTTTTAACAAGGTCTAAGTGCTCCACAAAAATTAGCATGCTTATAAGAAATAGTACTTTCAGAAGTTTGAGCATGTTCATTCGAATCGTTAATAACACTTTCATTTTTCATGCAAGTGTCTATTAAAGGTTCATGATATATGTCCCTATTTGCTTTAGGAACATTAATATAAGAAGAAAATGATCTATACCAACCAACAATCATTTGAGGATCAAGACCATATTTAGCACTAAGCTCTTGAAAATCAGCAGTTTCAGCGAAAGACTTAATGCAATCATACTCGTAGTTTATACCTGATTCTTTACCTTTGTCATTATTCCAACCTTCATTATTGGTTTGAATTAATTCAAGAAGATACTATTTAGCTTTAACCTTCTTACTTGAGAAAGAACCCTCTGAACATGCATCTAGATAATCCATGTAATGTCCCGAAAGCCTTGCATAAAAATTAGTAACAATTATTTCCTTAGGAAGATCATGGTTAGGACATTTGAATATTAAAGTTTTCAGTCTTCCCCAAGCTTGAGAAATGCTTTCTCCATCACGAGGCCAAAAATTATAAATGTAATTCCTATCTAAATACAGTTTATGAGAAGAATAAAATTTAGAATAAAATAGAGATTCAAGCTACTTCCACTCCAAAGGATGAGGATCATCTAGTAGCTCATACCACTCCCTTTCTTTGTCCTTAAGTGACAAATATAATAGCCTCCTCTTAACTTTGTCCATTGAAATACCTGCACACTGGAACAACCCACATAATTCATGTATAAAGAGTAAATGATCACGAGGATGGACAGTTCCATCTCCAAAATAGCAGTTATTCGTGACACTTTCAACAATTTTCATAGGTAATTTAAAAGGAACACTTTCAACAGGAGGATTTAAAATATCACAAGCATCATTAGATTATCACATATGGGAGATAAAGTATCATCAGAGCAAATTTTCTCCTCTAAAACTGGGGAACTAAAAAGATTATAAAAACTAGCTTCCCCAAGCTTAGACTTTTCAATAGCATTAGAAATAATGGTATCCAAATAATTAATGCTAATAACATTGCTACTAGCATCCACGTAAATCTCTCTCATATTTTTGTTGTTTTCCATTAAGACTAACTAGTAAAAAAAAAAAAAAAGCAACAAGTGAAAACAAGCCTAACTAGTGAAAATAAAAACAAGAAACAAAAAGATATAATTGCAGAATCTAAAGGAAATAACTTTGAGAACTCACACCCGAGGGTGTGAGAACCTTTTACCTTACCTCCCCTGACAACATCGCCTGAAAATAGCTTCATGTCTACGCACACTTCTATTCTTGTAGACAGCGTTGGGCCTCCAAGTGTAGAGGTTTGTAGAACAGGAGCAAGTTTCCCTTAAGTGGATTACCCAAGGTTTATCGAACTCAAGGAGGAAGAGGTCAAAGGTGTCCCTCTCAAGAAACCCTGCAATTACGATACAAGAAGTCTCATGTGTCCCCAACACACCTAATACAATTGTCAGTTGTATAGGTGCACTAGTTCGGCGAAGAGAGAGTAAAATACAAGTGATATGGATAATTATGAGTGACAATAGCAATCTGAAATAAAAATGGCAGCAAGCAAACATGTAGCAGAATTGATTGTAAACGGTGTTTCAATGCTTAGAAACAAGTCCTAGGGATCCTACTTTCACTAGTGGAAACTCTCAACAATGATAACAAAGTTGTATGCATAAATATCTATCTTCACTATGCTACAACGAACCACTCTCTGGTTGAATAACAAACACCAATTCATTGCGTAGGGCTGTAAAAACACTCCTCAAAGTCGCATTCCCATGTCTAGTTAACCCCACGCTGTCACTATGAGCGCCCTAGAAGGTACTAGACAAACACCACAATTTCATAGGGGCATCCAACACAAGATATAAATATCATGCTAAACCACACGGTGCACACACTGTCACCTTTACACCGTGATCAAAGTGTTTACGGAGATCTCATAACAAAACCACTTGAGTAGCATAACAGATGAAGAGTAACATCTACTTATTCAACTAGATTACAAAGCTCACGATCACATAAAGATCACACCATGGGAGAGAGAGATGAAACACATAGCTACCGGTAGAGCCCTCATCCCCGCGGAAGAACTACTCCCTCCTCATCATAGGAGACAGCAACGGCAATGACGATGGCGGTGGAGTCGATGGAGATGGATCCGGGGGCACTTCCCCGTCCGGCAGGGTGCCGGAACAGTGAACTTTGTCCCCCGAAACTTGTCGGCGGTTGGGACGGAGCTACGAATTTTGTGTGTGTGGAAAAGGCCGATTTATTTAGGGTTGATGCATCAGGGGGCACATATAGGCGAAAGGGCGATGGCGGTGGGCGCCCGAGGGCCCGACACCACCCCCAAGCGCGGCCAGGGGTCCACCCGCGCCCAGGCATGGTGTGGGGGCTCCGGGGCCCCCCTTCGGGTCTCCTTTGGACTTCCTTGACCATCCGGGAATTCTAAGACTTCTGGCTTTTGAATCGTCCAATTACGAGAATATTTCTAGAACAACTTTTCAGAAACTAAAAACAGCAGAAAACAGGAACTGGCTCTGTGGCATCTTATCAATAGGTTAGTCCCGAGAAATCGATAAAAATAACATAAAGTGCAAGGAAAACATGTAGCATATGGCATGAAAACAACATGGACCATCAGAAATTAAGGATATGTTTATGACGTATCATTCACGCATCGGGGGGAGTAAATAGGCGAAAGGGCGATGGAGGTGGGCGCCCGAGGGGCCCACACCACCCGATGGGGCGGCCTGGGGGCGCCTCCCTATGGTGTGGACCCCCTTGTGGCCCCCTCCGGGCCTCTTCGGGACTCTGTGGAACCTTCGGGAATTCTAAGACTTCCGGGCGTCGAATTTTCCAATTCCAAAAATATTTCCAGAACAACTTTTCTAAAAGTAAAAACAACAGAAAATAGGAACTGGCTCTGTAGCATCTTGTCAATAAGTTAGTCCCAGGAAATTGATAAAAATGACATTAAGTGTAAGTAAAACATGTAGCATATGGCATGAAAACAACATGGAACACAAAAATTAAGGATACGTTTATGACGTATCAGGGAGGTCCGAAAGAGGACATTGTGGCTCTAAATCTGAAGATGAAATCTGGCAGAAACAGGTCGAAAGAGACACACGACGAGAAAACGATATATGGACCTTGGGGTTCCGGGGGTTATATAGCAAAAATATACGTAACGAAAGGAAGGTGTAGTGCGAAAACGGGCCGGAGAGGGGCTTCGGGCGCCCACACCATAGGCAGGCGCGGCCAGGGGTGGGCTCGTGCCCCTAGGTGGTGTGGTTCCCTCGGGCACCGCCTCCTACCCTTCTTCGGCTCAATATTTTTCATATTTTACAAAAATGATAAAAATATAAGTTGGAAAGAGATACACAAACTTTTTATTAACACCACTGTTACCTATTCGAAAACGGACTCTGCAGTTTCTCGAATCTTCCCTCTAATTAACTTCTCTGGAGTCACCACTTGAATAATATCAACATCTTCATCATAAGAATCTCCGGAAATATAATTTTTGAGTCTTTTCTCATTTACCACTTGAGTAGTGTTATATTTAAGGGAAGCAATTTTGATTGCACCCGAACGAGACACCTCTTCAATAACATAAGGTCCTTCCCATCTTCAGAGTAATTTTCCTGCAAAAAATGTGAGACGAGACCTATACAATAGAAATTTCTCACCAATATGAAACTCTCTTTTAAGAATTCTCCTATCATGCCATTGTTTAACTTTCTCTTTAAATAGTCTAGAATTTTCATAAGCTTCACATCTTCACTCATCTAAGGAACTCAAGTCAAGCATTCTTTTCTTACCAGCAAGTTAAAAAACTTTATTAAGTTCCTTCACTGCCCAATAAGCTTTGTGTTCTAGTTCTAAAGGCAAGCGATAGGCTTTTCCATAAACCAATTTATAAGGAGACATGCCCATAGGATTTTTATACGCAGTTCTAGAAGCCCATAACGCATCATTCAACTTATCAGACCAATTTTTCCTAGATTTATTAACAGTCTTTTGCAAGATAGATTTAATTTCTCTATTTGATAATTCTACTTACCCACTTGTTTGAGAATGATAAGTTTAGGCAATTCTATGATTAACATCATATTTAGCAAGGGTTTTTCCAAATCCACCATGAAAAAAGTGAGAACGTCCATCAGTCATAAGGTATCTAGGCACACCAAACCTAGGAAAAATAACATCTTTAGGCGTTTTTAATGAAGTTTCACCATCAGCACTTTTTGTAGGTATAGCTTCTACCCATTTAGTAACATAATCAACGGCAACCAGAATATGAGGGTAACCATTCGAAGGAGGAAACAGACCCATAAAGTCAAATCCCCAACAATCAAAAGGTTCAATAACAAGAGAATAACTCATAGGCATTTCGGTACGTCTAGAAATATTACCAAATCTTTGACATTCATCACAAGATAAAACAAATTTACGTGCATCTTTAAGGAGAGTAAGCCAATAGAAACCTGATTGTAGAACCTTCTGTGTGGTTCTATCTCCAGCGTGATGTCCTCCATAAGCACTACCATGGCACTTTCTCAATATCTCTCGTTGTTCATGATCTGGAACACATCTTAGCATAATACCATCTACTCCTTCTTTATATAAGTGTGGGTCATCCCAAAAATAATGCCTCAAATCATAAAAGAATTTTCTTCATTGTTGAGCTGTAAATGTTGGAGGCAAATACTTGGAAACAATAAAGTTAGCATAATATGCATACCAAGGACTATCTTGGGAGTTTATCTTTATTGCAGCCAACTGTTCATTTGGAAAGCTATCATTAACAGGAATAGGGTCATAAGCAATGTTTTCCAATCTAGACAAGTTATCAGCAACAAGATTTGCAGCACCCTTCCTATCCACAATATGCAAATCAAACTCTTGTGAAAGCAACACCCATCTAATAAGCCTAGGATTAGCATAATTCTTTTCCATAAGGTATCTAATAGCAGCATGATCAGTATGAATAGTGACTTTTGAATCAACAATATAAGGTCTAAACTTATCACAAGCAAAAACTACAGCTAGGAACCACTTTTCAGTGGTAGCATAACTCTTTTGAGAGGCATCAAGAGTCTTACTAGCATAATGAATAACATTCAACTTCTTATCTACTCGCTGTCCAAAAACAACACCTACAACACAATCACTAGCATCACACATAATTTCAAAAGGTAAATTCCAATCAGGTGGTTGAACAATAGGAGTAGTAGTTAAAGCCTTCTTTAATGTTTTAAAAGCTTCCTTAAAATCATCATCAAAAACAAAAGGTACGTCTTTTTGAAGAAGATTTGTAAGAGACTTTGATATTTTAGAGAAATCTTTAATAAACCTCCTATAAAAACCAGCATGACCAAGAACACTACGAATACCTTTAACATCCCTGGGACAGGGCATTTTCTCTATGGCTTCCACTTTAGATCTATCAACTTCAATACCTCTTTTAGAAATTTTATGCCCAAGAATAATTCCTTCATTCACCATAAAGTGGCATTTCTTCCAATTAAGAACAAGATTAGTTTCCTCACATCTCTGCAAAACTTTATCAAGATTGTGCAAGCAGTTATCAAAAGATGTTCCATAGACGGAGAAATCATCCATGAATACTTACACAATTTCTTCACAAAATCCATGAAAAATAGCAGACATGCATCTTTGAAACGTAGCAGGAGCATTACACAAACCAAAAGGCATACATCTATAAGCATAAGTACCATAGGGACAAGTAAAAGTTGTTTTCTCTTGATCTTGTGCCCTAATAGCAATTTGAGAAAACCCAGAATAACCATCAAGAAAGCAAAAATGAGTTTTCTTAGACAACCTCTCTAACATATGATCAATAAAAGGTAAAGGAAATGATATTTCTTAGTAACCTTGTTAACTTCCCTAAAATCAATGCACATTCTATAACCAACTACTACTCTTTGAGGAATAAGCTCATTATTTTCATTAGGCACAACAGTCACTCCTCCCTTCTTACGGACACAATACACATGGCTTACCCATCTACTATCAGCAATAGGAAAAATAATACTAGCATCAAGGAGTTTTAATACCTCATTTCTTACCACTTCCTTCATCTTAGGAATTAAATGTCGTTGATGTTCAACTACTGACTTTGCATCAGGTTCAATATTAATAACATGCTGACATATAGTAGGAGAAATCGCCTTCAAACCATCAAGAGTATATCCAATAGCTCCACGGTGTTTCTTCAATATTCCTAATAACCTTTCCTCTTCTTCACCTGAAAGTTTAGAACTAATAATAACAAGATATGTTTTCTTATCATCAATATAAGCATATTTAAGATCATGAGGCAAAGTTTTGAAATAAAAAACAGGATCCTCCTTGGGTGGTAATGTGGTACCCATACTTCCACATGTAAATTATGTTCCAGTATCACCGTTTGACGAAGAAGAATATAGTTAATCTCATTTCTCTCTTCCATAAAGACCTCACTTTTGTGGTCCTCCATATATTGCTGCAAAGTATTGTTAGGAGCAAGAGCAATAGAAGCAAGCTGCTCAACTCTAAAATTTTCATTAGGCAATTCGGATTCATAAGGAGCCCTAGCAAATTTGGAAAAATTAAAATCATAAGATTTTCCATCAAATTTAGTCAATATTTTCTCCTCCTTACAATCTATAACACCACCACAAGTGTTCAAGAAAGGTCTACCAAAAATGATAGGACAATTTTTACTAGCAGCCGTACCCAATAATAGAAAATCAACAGGATATTTAGTTTTACCACATAAAACTTCCACATCTCTAACAATACCAATGGGAAAAATAGTTTCCCTATTAGCAAGCTGAATAGCTATGTCAATATCTTAAAGTTCACAAGAACCAATTTCATGCATGATTTTTTTATAAAGCTCATAAGGAATAGCACTAGAACTTGCACCAATATCATACAAACCATAATAGCAATGATCACAAATCCTCACAGAGAGCACACGAACACTAGTTTTCTTAGGTATATTGGGATGTGAAACAATATTAGAAGCATTCTCACAGATAATAATGGGTTCATCCTCTACATTTCCAGAGACAAGGTCTTTTACTATTGCTATTGTAGGTTCAACAATTATTTGTTCATTAGGTTCGATAGATTTCTTTATACTCTTGTTAACCACACTATCTACAATAGAATGTTCCTTTACCTTAGTAGAGCAGAAATTTTCTCAATATAAGGTTCAGTTACACCAGGATTAGCATCATGCGCTTCAATATTTCTAGCAGGAACAATATCTTTATAAGATGCATGGTACTTGCTCAACTCCTTTTTGGGAATATCAAGATAGGAGGCAAAGGCTTTAAGACAATTTGCAAAGATTTGAGAATCAAGACCATAAACAACACTAACATTATAGAAATCATCAACCATATAAGCTTTAATGCATTCATAATCGTAATTTAAACCTGACTTTTTACCTTTGTCATTCTCCCATCCTTCAGTGTTTTCTTGAATACGGTCAAGAAGATCCCATTTAGCTTCTTCCTTCATATGTGTGAATGATCCAGAAAAAGAAGCATCCAATAATCCTTATCATGAAGAGAAAGCCTTGCATAAAAATATTGATAACAATATTAGTCGAGAGCTCATGAACAGGAAATTTAGCCATTAATAACTTCATTATCCCCCAAGCTTGGGCAATACTCTCTCCATCATGAGGCCATAAATTATATATATGATTCCAGTCTTTATGAATCTCACAGGGAGGATAAAATTTAGAAAAAAAGAGAGGTACAATTTCCTCCCATACAATAGATTCACCATTCTTCAGCCTTTTAAACCTTCAGCATCTCTACCCTTCATTGATAGAGAGAATAATTTCCTTTTAAATTTGTCCGTTGTAATACCTGCAAACCTGAATAAATCGCATAATTCATGTATGAAGAGCAAATGATCCCCGGGTTGGAAAGTTCCATCTCCAAAATAGTAGTTATCCATAACACTTCCAACAATTTTCATAGGTATTTTAAAAGGATCCAATTCAGAAGATAACGGGTCATCTACTACCCTAGCAGTAACAGTAGTGCCCTTAAATAGAGAACCAAAAGGATTCTCCATAATGAAATAAAACAACAGACAGAAATAAAAACAACACTAACAGTAAAAGTTTATCTTACCTGTTCCACTTACCAATAGCGCTTCACTCCCCGGCAACGGCGCCGAAAAATAAACTTGACGGCCCACAAGTATAGGGGGTGTATCGTAGTACTTTTGGTAACTAAGAGTGTCGAACCCAACGAGGAGCAGAAGGTGTTGACAAGAAGGTTGGATAGAGGATTCACTGTAAACACTAGCAAATGGGTTTTTGGTGGTTTTTGATATAGCAGATAAATAAAGTGCGAGTAAATAAAAGGTAGTAAATATAATTGCAGCGAGTGGCCCGATCCTTTTGAAAGCAAAGGACAAGCCAGTTGTTCTACTTATGATTACGAGACGTTCTCGAGGACACATGGGAACTTCGTCAAGCGTTTTTGTTTCATATAGTTGATTAATATTTATTGTTTTGATAGGTGTTGTGTGGGTGAACCTATGCTAATGCACCGCACAACTAGGACTAATACATACTTGTGATTAAACCCTTTGAAAGCATCCGCAAATACAAGAAAGTAATTAAGATAAATCTAACCACAACCTTAAACTCTGGGATCCAACACTCCCTCGTGCTCCGGTTTCCTAACGGGGGTTTAGGTTTCTTCCACTCCGGCAACCCCACAATTAGTAGCCAAATACACAATGCATCCCTCTAGGCCCATAAAGGTGAAGTGTCATGTAGTTGACGTTCACATGACACCACTAGAAGAATAACACCACAACTTAAGTATCAAACCACTAGATATTACTTCAATATAATTCCACTACTAACATCTTGACTTCTCCCATGTCCTCAAGAACTAAACGAACTACTCACAGCACATCATATGGATCATAATCAGAGGTGATATAATTATGAATAACAATCTGGTCATAAAGTGCAAACACTGATAAATCTCGTAAGAATCAACTACTAACAAGTAATCCACACTGAGAGAGATCTAGTGAAGAACAACGATATAGAACCCTAATTGTTACATGAAGATGGAGATGGATGGTGAGGGTGATGGTACTTGTGATGATGATGATGATGATGATGATGATGATGATGATGGCGATCTTGATGATGCCCGGAGCGATGAAGGTGACGATGGCGATGATTTCCCCTCTTCGGGAAGGAACCCCTGGTAGATTTCTCCCTGATGGAGAGATTTTCTCTCTCTGTTGTTTTTTTCCCCGAGGAGGCAGCGGAATATTTCCTCGATGTATCTGTGAGGCTTAGAGTTCCCTCGGGGTCAAGTACGCAAAATGAGGCAGCCGGAGGTGGGCCAGGGTGGCCACACCACCCCAAGGCGCGGCCAAGGGGGGCACCCTCTATTGGTGTGGGCCCCTAGTGGCCCCCCTCCAAGTCTCCTCGTGGCTGGCTCCCTCTTCTAGACTTCTAAGACTTCTACGATTCCCCCTTTCTTCTTCCGATCTTCTGAAATAGGGTATCTTGACGGTGCTTTTTTCCATCAGATTTCTGGTCCCGGTGTTTATTCTCCAATAATTATTAAACATGCAAAATAAGATGAATAACATAAGTAATGCATCATAATATGAAATATATCGATGAATAACAGAAAATTACAATATAAAACAGTGATGCAAAATGGACGTATCAGGGGGCTAGCCGCACCCCTCTCCTTGCCCAACTCGGATTGGACTTCTCAAGTGGAGTCCAACTCCACCCCTTTTCCTTTTTCCCCTTTTTTCTTTCCCCCCTTTTCTCTCCAAATAAATATAGGAAAAATACAGGGATGTCATGTACCAATGCTGAATGATCGAGAGGGTTAACTAGAGTGGGGGTGGTGAATAGATTAACTACAAATTTTACTTCTTTTTTTATTAAAGATAATTGGTGAAATATAGATTGTCTAGATTATGCAACTATGATAACAATCCTATATGATGAGAAAATAATACTAGCACAATATATTCAAGTAACTAAGCTAGTAGCAATAAGTAAAGGTAAATTGAGAAATAATCGAATGATACGTTCCAAACCTGTCTATAATTTTTTATGCTTCATGCTTGTTTTCCACCCAATACCTTTTGTTTTCCATATGTTTTCCTTCATTTTACGGATGTTTTCACAGACTAACCTATTAACAAGATGCCCCATGCTAGTTGTTGTTTTCTGCTGTTTTTCTGTTTCAGAGAAGTTCTTGAGGAAACATTCTCAGAAAGGGCTGGAAATCCAGGGAGGTCAATTTTTACCCGGAACGAAGACAGAGTCCAAAGGGGAGCCAGAGGGCACCACCATGCGTCTTCCAGGTGTGGCCTCCACGTTGGCCACGCCTAGTAGGCCCTTGGGGGACCTGGCCACCGCCTCCATCCCCCCTTCGCCTACGAATTGACTTTTACCCTAAAATCACGGGGACGAATTTATTTTCCGACAAACATACAGAGAGGCGCCGTCACCTCAAAAGTCCAATCTAGGGCTTCTGGAGTCCTACTCCGGCACCATGCCGGAGAGGGGGGTCGTCACCGGAGGCCTCTACATCGCCATGATCGCCTCCAGACAGATGCGTGAGTACTCGGGACTACGGGTCCCTAGCAGTAGCTAGATGGTTGTTCTCTCCCCTATGTCTCCATGTTTAGAGTCTCGTGAGCTGCCTCACATGATCGAGACCACCGTTATGTAATTGTGCAGGTTGTGTTTGCTGGGATCCGATGAACCCTGAGATTAAGATTATTTTGTTCATGTCAATCAGAGATGCTTCACTTATACTCGTAGAGAGTTTTTAATCTTGTTTTGCAATGCCCTCTGGTGTTTATGATTACCTTGGCCACGTAGTTGTTTTCACCTCTAAGGAAGGGTTTATATGCTTGATAGTGGGTTCATGCCTCCTTGTTGCCTCGCCCGGGACTAAAAGGGTTCGAGACAAGGCGAATGGTTGCCTCTCCCCCTCTTGTCCCGGTTCAATAGGTAACAATGTCTAGTCCCGAGCCGTGTTACGAGCCAGGACTAGGTTCGGACCGGGACTAGCTCAACGAGGATTTTCTTACGATTCCGGGGCGATGGAACCAGAGCACTAAAGTTCCGGACCAAAGCACTTGTTTCTACTAGTGTACTAAGTTCAAGGTTTGGAATGACTTCTATATGACTCCCACTCCCACTATCGGTTCAGTGTTATGTACAACTAGAAATCTTTTCAACATTTTCTTGACACTTTCAAATGCCATTTTCGATTTTTTTTTAAAAGGCCACCATGGAGCTCGGGTTTCATCCATGGATTCTGGTCAAAGGAGTAGTGTTTTCAAACCATACATTTTACTAGAAAGAAGGTGGAGCAACCAGACGCGATTTTGACACGCGCGCGTGGCAACCAAGTAAGTTGGATGGCAAACACAAGATCCTTGCAAACGATGGGAGGTGGTAGAAAATTTTATGATGGGAAACTAGAGTTGGTTTGGTCAACTGCTTCATTTCTTTTCTGAATTTGTGTCTTAAGCCGATGCATAGTAGGGCCGTGTTTTTTCGAACTTGTATCTTGGATGGATGAATAGTAGAGCTGGGATTTTTTGTATGTCTTGCAGTTTGAGTCTTTATTTATGTAGTATAGGAAGAAATCCTTCCGTCTGGAAGAAGATGAACATGCATAATTGTGGAAAAGACAACTATTATTAAGTACACCAACAATGGTGGGTCATCTTGCAATATATAGGTGAGGATGGTACATAATATCTTTTTTTAGCATCTTTGCCATTAGGTACGTCCACGACATCTGTTCCCCGTCCTTACATATCGGACATGTGGGTCTATAACATCTCCATGTTATTTTCAACCTCATAGGAAATATAGCAAGTTATTACCTAAAACAAAATATTGAACAATCATTTTTCCTAAATGTTTTTGCCATGGCTTCATACAGTGGATCACATATATACATATCATACCTGCAGTGGACTTAAAGAGACTTTTAAATAGAAAAACGGTCTAATGTATGGACCTTTGAAAGGATGGTATGCCATTCGCATCCTCCCCTACTAGTCTAATGAGTACTCATGGATCAGATATGTGGCTATTTGATTTGCCAAGCTATTTTGTAAAATCATGAGGAAAAACACTTTAGTTTGATTAGCTTCACACTTAAACATTTGCACTTTAGACCTAGATCCCCATGTGTTGGTATATCTGTGCTCCACATATTTGTTAAAACATTGTATTTTTCTCTCTCTCTAATACACGGTTGATCCTCATATGATGATGGGATAGCAAAGTGGTGGACCGAGGAAAAATTTGAAGCCCGGGCAATAAATTTATGGACACAAGGTGATTTTTAGTCAATTTATTGTACAAATACAGCGCGGCCGGACGGAAGCCCGGGGAGCACGGACGTTGGGTCTGCTGATGGATAGCATGGCAGAGGAGTCCGAGTAAGACTTGAGCGAGGCGTGTCGCCAATGATACCACATCGGTGGTGAGGACGGAGCCAACGCAAGAGGCCTCGCTGGAACGCGGAGTGCTAGCATGAACAACAAAACTGAGATAGGACCGGATATTTTATACTCCCTCCGATTCGGAATTAGTGTTGGGGGTTGCATAAGATTTTGTGTTATCTCGGTATTACTTCTACGGCAGATAATTCGGATCGGAGGTAGTAGCATGGTTTAATTTCTTTTTTTTTTGAACAAAGGGTGGCCCGAAGGGCCTAGCTGCATATATGTCGTCAGTGGGGGTACAAAGTGAAGAGGACAAAGAAAAAACTGGACATTACAAAGCAGTCCTCAAAAATAACAAGGAGCACCCTCGAAAGCGTCAGGAAAACGCGATCAAGTCCTTGGTCTCCACCACCGCGATCTGGAGACGAACTCCGGCCATCTCGAAAGCCACCGGGGACGATACCACTTGGGGAAGACGAGATGTGGGGCGCCGGCTCGAGTCCACTGCAAGACCTACCATCTGGAGGATGAAGGAGCACCAGGGGCGCAAGGAGTGGCTGCCTCTTCAGCCACGGATCACGGCGGCGAGCCATGGCCACCGTGTGATGAACTCCTGGATGCAGCATCAGTCTTCGACACGGCCACCTGCAAGCAAGAGCAGAGACAACAACCGTCTTCCTCCTTCCGCTTGCTCCTTGCCAGCAGAGAAGAAAGAAAGATCAACGGCCTCCATCCGCTTCCAGGCCAACATTGACCTCCAAACAAGGAGACCAACCTTCGAGCTTATTTGCACAGGAGGTCGCAGCTTCCTCCCGCCTCGCATCCGGCTCCGACCACCGAAGCACCGCGAAGAGAGACGCAGCCACGAGCAGCAAGCAGGCGCAGCTCGGATGCGCCGGCCAACTAGACCTCCTCGGCATAGCGCCGAACACCACAAAGGGAAACCTAGAACAACATCTACTGCTACTGAACTCTCCTCTATACAGCAAGGGGTGCCACCCCAGCCCATCTCGACACCAACCAGCGCGAACGCCGGCGGCGGGAGAGGCCGGACACAGGGAACCTCGGCGGACTCTCAAGAGCGGCAGGGGGTGAGCGGCAGGGGACCAACTTTCAACATTGTCCCGCATGGTTTAATTTCTTGTAATCACTTTTCATGGCAACACACGGCTACTGAGCTAGCAGTGCTTTTAAAAGTGCCCAATCAAACCGTGAGGGGGGTAGCCGCTGAGCAGGTAAATCGTGAGAATGGGCGGGACGCTGCGCGTGCTGTCCAGTTTAGGGAAAATCAAAATCAGGTTGTCGAGCTAGAGTCCATTTGCAATCTCTGCGGAGCGAATCATGATGTCAATCTTATCAATTCTGAACCTAGGCCTAGGGAGCTGGCAACTCCCTTTGTGGGCGCAGCGATACCCAATGGTGGCTTTTTTGTGATTCCAGACATCAGGAATCCTGCTCCGAATAAGGAAATTCATCAAGCTATTGTAGAACTTATTCAAGGAAATGTGTCTGCGCGGCAGATTGAAGAAGAGTTTACTCAATGGGCTGGAAATAGGTGCACCTGGAGGTGGTATGCCAAGCAAATGGCTGCCAACAGGTACCTGATGCGATTTCCTAGCTCAAGGGATGTGGACGCATGGATACATTTTGGGAGAATTAATATGAGAACGATGCCTTCGGTGGTTCTTCAGATCGAGAATTGGATTCCTGGGTACGGGGCTGTCGCTGAATTGGACATGTCTTGGTTCCAGGTGCGTGGAATACCTCTGGAGAACAGGAACTGTCCAACTGCTTCCTATGCCGGCAGTTTAGTGGGCAGGACTTTGTCTGTTGATAGGTTGAGCATGAACAACGTTGATTATGTACGTGTCTTGATAGGAAACCTTGATGTTTATATTGTCCCACCAGTTGTGCCTAATGTTAACATTGGGGGGGGGGGCTTTTTATGATATTGAATTTACCAGGGAAATTGTGTGTGGAAAGCTGGATAAGGATAAGACTCAGGTCCATGTGGAACATACTGCCCAGAATCTTCCTGAGAGTGGGGGGGGGTGATTTTAATCACACCCCCAAGAAGCAAAAAACTAATGATGGTGCTGCTGCTGTTGGGGAGAGGAATGGACCCTGCAATGCTGTCCAAGGAGGATTTATGCGTGATGCTAGAACCTCATACATGCAATCTGATGCTGGGAAGAAGATAACCAAGCAAGATATGGAGGAGGATGTCTGCAGCAAAGGCAAGAGGAAAATGATTGAACCTGAACCTGAAGAAGAAGAGAGTGATGAAGATGAGTTCGTTGAGAAAGTACAGAATCTAGGGTATAGCTCTGCTGTAGTCCCTGTGATGACACAGGTGGGGGTGGGTTCCTCTAGAACCCCTCAAAGACCTCACCCAGCTGTGGATTTTTATTCCCAATACCTAGCATATCTTAAAACACCTAGGATCACTGCTGGGGTTGTGGAAAGTCCTGATGAGCCGCTTAAGATGGAACTTTCCTATGAAGAGTTCTTGAAGAGATTATTAGAGAGAAATAGTGACAAGAAGATGGAGTGGAGGAAGCAGTTGCAGAACCTGCCTGGGGCAGAACAGGATCCTGTAGTGGAGTCTCCTTTGATGTCTAGCCATGATGATGTGGATAGTGTGGAGGAATTGTCAGAGGAGATTATGTCTGCAGATTCTGCTGATTGCACACAGGTGTTGCACTCAAAGGTGGTAATTACTGAAGTTTTCTCTATCCCTGATGATAAAGAAGAGGCACAATCCAAAACCAGTCAAAACTTGCCCTTCATCCCAACTCCTGATCAGCCACTGCCATCAAAGGGAGTGCTAGACTTCAAGCTGACTCCAAGATTAATGTGAATGCTGTCAAGAAAGCCATGGCACATCTGGAGGCTAGGGACAAGCCTGAAGGTAAAAAACCTATCTCATCTGTTAATGATTTTTCTGTGTTAGATGATGAATACATTCTTGATAAAGCTCTAGAAATTGGGATTAATGTGTCCACTTTGTCCCAGCAATCCATTAATTTGGTTAAAGATTTGGAGGTAGCTAGAAATGCTGTAATCAATCAAAAAGATAGGGTGGTAAGGAAGTTGTTTGCAATGAGAATACTCCTAGTAAATGTGTTCAGGAAAATTTGGAGGATGATGTTCAAGTAAAATCTCCTACTCAGCATCTTGAGGCTGATGATGATGGCTTTGTTACTGTTAAGTCTAAAAAGCCTTTAAAGCAGGCTAAGAAAAATTCGGCTATTAAGAATTCTAATCAGGGAGTGTCCCTTGGTGGCACAAGAATCCCTTGTAGGGTCAGTGCCAATCACCCTTGGAGTGATGTGGTATCTGGACCAAGAACAAGGAGCAGGTCTAATAATAAATATTAAAAATGTTGGGGCCTTCTTAAATAGCAGAGGGGTAGGGAAAAAAGGTTTTGCTTTTTCTCTTAGGGATTTAATTAGTGAGCATCATCTTGATTTCATTGGCTTACAGGAAACGATGAGGAAAAATATTGACAATTCTCTTTGGAGAAAATTTGACCCTGATAAATCATTTACCTGGCACTGGTCCCCCTCTGTGGGCAGGTCTGGAGGTATTCTTTTTGGAATCAGAAGTGATAGATTTGATGTTATAGAAACTAAAGTGGGCAGGTTTCATGTTTTAGCTGTTGTTTTTGATAGAAAACTGAACATGAAAATTTGTTTGATTGTGGTGTATGGTCCTTCTCAGGATGAGTTTAAAACAATGTTTTTGGATGCCTTAGAAAATATTTGTTCTAACCTTCAATTGCCTACTATAATTGGTGGGGACTTCAATATTCTTAGGATTGAAAATGAGAAGAATAAAGGAGGGGGAGTGACTAGATTCTCACACAGGTTTAATCAAATCATCTTCTCCTATGGGCTTAGAGAAGTGGATATGTCTGGTGGACAGTTTACTTGGTCCAATGGTCATTCTGATCCTACCTTGGAAAAATTGGATAGAGTCCTCATGAATAATGAGTGGGAAAATTGTTTTCCCCTAACTCATGTCATGAAGATTCATAGATTCCTATCTGACCATAACCCTTTGGTGTTAAATACTGGAGAGGGTTCTGTTAATAAGGTTAAGGAGTTTAGGTTTGAAAAATCCTGGATTGATCACCCTGAGTTCCAGGACAGGATTAAATTAGCCTGGGACTCCTCTGGGCTGGGTCTGGATAGTGTTTCTAATATTCAAAATAAGATTAGAAAAGTTAAAAATTCTCTTAAGGGGTGGGGAGAAAATGTTAGAGGTGCCTCTATTGACAGGAAAAAAGATCTACTAGCTGAGTTGGCAAATCTTGAGCAAATAGAAGAGGATCAGATGCTGACAGGGGAACAATACATTAGGAAGGGGGTTGTGCAGAAGGAAATTATGTCCATTCTGGAAGAAGAAGAAAAATATTGGTTCAGTAGGTCAAGTGAAAAATGGTTGTTACAGGGGGATCTTAACACTGCCTATTTTCATAGAATTGCAAATGGAAGGAAGAGGAAGAGTACAATGTACTCCTTATCTAATGTTGGTGTTGAAATACAGGGGACCATGGCCCTTTTGTGCCATGCAACTGAGTATTATAAATCTTTGTTTGGTTATGGACCTAAATGTGTGATTAGTTTGTGAGATGATGTGTGGACTAGAGATGAGAAGCTTTCTGTGGAGGATGTACAAATGTTAGATGTTCCTTTTTCTGAACAAGAAGTTAAATCAGCTATAGATAGTATGGACAAGAACAAAGCCCCTGGACCTGATGGAATTCCTATTGAATTTTATCAGGCATGTTGGCCTCTGGTAAAAAGAGAGATAATGCAGCTTTTTTGGGATTGGTATGAGGGAAACCTTCCTTTATATAGGTTAAACTTTGGTCTCATTATTTTACTTCCAAAGACACCTGATGCAGATGTTATTCAAAAATATAGACCTATCTGTCTGTTGCAAGTTCTCTACAAGATTCTTACTAAAGTGATAACCTGCGGACTTGAACCTTTTATGTCAAAACTCATTTCACCTTGCCAAAATGCTTTTATAAAAGGTAGGAATATTATGGATGGGATCTTATCTTTACATGAGATTTTGCATGAGTCTGGGAGGAAAAATCAGCAGGGGGTTGTACTAAAACTGGATTTTGAAAAGGCATATGATAAGGTGGATTGGGAGTTCTTGCTGAATTGTGTTTCTCAGAAAGGTTTTAATGATAGATGGAAGAGGATTATTAAGGACATAGTTCAGAATGGCACCTTGTGTGTCAAGATTAATGATACCAGAGGAAAAGATTTTCCTAGTCATAGAGGGGTTAGACAGGGAGATCCCCTATCACCCTTCCTGTTTAATTTGGCAGCTGAAAATCTAACAAAGATGATCAACCAGGCGCAACAGGCTGGTCTTTTGGTTGGTTTGGTTCCCCATTTGATAAACTTGGGGGTTGCTATTTTACAGTATGCTGATGATACTATCCTTTTGATTCAGGATGTTAAGGAACAAGCAATTCATTTGAAATTAATCCTTTTTCTTTTTGAAGCTATGTCTGGCTTGAAAATTAATTTTGAAAAAAGTGAGGTCATGATGATTCTTAAAGATGATATTAAAAATTTAGAATATGCTGATATGTTTGGTTGTCAATTGGGTAGTTGGCCAATTAAATACCTGGGAGTCCCTGTTTGTGGCTCTAGGTTGAAAGTGGTAGAGCTAAATGGTGTGGCAGATAAGCTTAAAAAGAAATTGGATGGTTGGGTAGGGAACAATTCTTCAATTGGAGGAAGACTCACTCTGATTCAGTCCTCCCTGGGGGGGGATGCTATATATTTGATGTCTATGTATTTGTTGCCTGTGTCCAATCTGGAGCTTATGACAAAAATAATTAGGAGTTTTTTTGGCAAGGGACTGGGATTAAGAAAAAGTATTACATGGTTAAATGGGATGCAGTTTGTAGACCTAGGAAAAAAAGGAGGTTTGGGAATTAAAAATCTAAAGATCCTGAATATTTGCTTGGTGTGCAAATGGTGGTGGAGGTTGGAATGTGAAGATGGAATGTGGAAAAAATTGGTCTGCAATAAGTATAATATAGATAAAGGGATTTGGGCAATTAAACCAAAACAAGGTGATTCCCCTGTGTGGAAGGACCTTTTGAAAGTAAGGAAGTTTTATCTTTTGGGCAGAAAAATGTGTGTGGTTGGGGGTAATGAAACTAATTTTTGGCAGGATGCTTGGCTTGGAGAATCTCCTTTGTCAAGTGTTTTCCCTAGGTTGTTTGAAATTTGTGATCAACAAGAGCTAACTGTGAAGGAAATGCATAATATTGGGTGGGCCTTTTCCTTTAGAAGATGGCTAACACCAGTTCTGCAACAGCAGGCAAGAGAGTTAAGGAATGCTTTGGCCACTGTAGCGTTAGGGACTGGGAAGGATATACCAAAATGGAAGTTTAATAAAAATGGAATTTTCTCTGTAAAATCTTTCTATAACAAGTTATCTTCGTTTGGGCTAGATAGATCTTTTAAGTATTTGTGGAAGGCTAAGATCCCACTTAAAATTAAGATTTGGCTTTGGCTTATTTGGCATAATGCTATTGCCACTAAAGATAATATGCTGAAACGAAAATGGGTTGGAAGTCCTATTTGTAGGTTCTGTCACATGAATGAATCCATTAGTCATCTGTTCTTTGAGTGTCCTGCTGCTAGTTTTGTTTGGAGTTCGGTGTGTGCAGCTATTGGTGCAAATGCTAGGCCCACAGGGTTTACTCATTATTTCTGGTGGATAAACAGTTTCTTTCCTGGGAAAACAAACTTGCATGTAGTGGGGATTGCTGCTCGGGCTATTTGGAAGTTGAGAAACAGGGCTTGTTTTGAGGGCAAGACTATATCATCTCCTGTTGAGATGGTGTGTTACATGTGTGTTTTTCTTCGTTATTGGGCAGGTTTACAGGTGGAAGCGGATAAGAACTTGCTGGAAGAAGGAGCTGCGATGATTCAAGATGTAGCAGTGAGGGCTTATGCATCAACTGGTTCTTCGACGCATGATGAAGAGGATGCAGGTCCTGCTGCTGACGCTGGTGAGGATGAAACTGATGGATGAAGTGTCTTTCCTTGTTTACTGGTGGTGCTGTCAAAGATACTTTTCATGGTTGTGGGTTAAGACTTTGATAACTTGTGTTCAGGCCTTTTGGTTCTTGGCCGGTTTCGTGGTTTCAGGCTGGATTCCTGATAGACTAATTCCTAGACTGTGGGTGTGATGTTCTGTTGCTTTAGTTTCTTTTTTGTTGGTCCAGTTTCTGTTTGCTGTACATAAGACCTCTGTTCTGTTATGTCAATAATGGAACCCGGCTCTCCTTGTGGGAGGCATATGGAAAAAAAGCAGTGCTTTTAAAAAACCGAAAACGAGGCTCGGAGTGGGTGATTTAAACACATGCCCCCTACCAACCCAGCTATAGGCTTATGTCTGGAGTAGGATTAAGTTTTAGTAGCACTTTAAGATTTCCGGTTATGTTGGCTCCTACCACTATGGGGCAATATATTGCCATATAAATCGACGCAGGGATAGCGTTATAGACAGACAATGGAGATAATATGCCAGCTACGTCCATCAGGCATCCGGGATGCCAATAACGCTCATGAGCAGAATTATGTTTTCTCCAGATGTATGGTGGAACCCAGAGCCTAAACGTGGCCGTTTGAATTGACCTAATAAATCTTGGAACGTCCTTCAAGCTTTCATTAACTGTGTTTATAACTTCATCTGACACGGATGAGTGAATGACTACTCATGTAGTAGCCCACTATTGACATTATGACACGCCTGTGTAAAGCTTTACATAGGCATCACACGCCGATTTCATAGCTAGCTCGTTTTTATGGTTCATGGCCGGCCTCACCGAGAAAAGCTTGGCATCATGTAAGCACACTGGCCACAGGCGTTCGAACAGCCGAGTAAACAGTGTCTGCAGACCAAAACTCAAACTTCATATAGTAAAATTTCACTGCCTCATCACGTACGTACCACACATTTAGTAGTAGCACTCAGGCCACATTCATGGATCTGTACTTTTTCCTTGAGCCAGTTTTCAATTTCTCATTTAAATCGCAGGATGAGAAGATGGACTGTTAAGTACTACTTCCACACACTGAACTACTGATAACTTCAGCATGTTCCAAGTTAATGGGTGGTCTCAGGGTGTCTGGACACACAGATTATCACGACCGTAAATGCCTGCGAGCTATAAATCGGTGTCTTGTTTCTTTTTGACACAGTAAATCAGTGACTTTGTTAACCTACACAGCAGCGTGAGAGCACATACTCTCTTTAAGCGATAAGAATGACAGTTAATTACTACTTCAAGTTACTAGCATGTTCTTCAAAATTAATGTGTGGTGGGGGTGACTGGACACACAAATTATCTGGACTCTGCAAAATATAAATACGTCAGTTGTCGGTCTTAACAGAAGCGCAATAACCCACATCAAATCGTCGGAGCCGTCGCATCTATTTTGCGATCAGTGGGTGACTGGGTTAGACTTGAGTTTTTTTTTACACACCAGTCGATTGGAAACAACCAGACAAACAGTCGATCAAATAAAAATTGGAAGAAGAAGCAACATGTAAAAAACATAGACAACAATATTTAGTTGCAAAAAATCTACTGGCGCACTAGAAGAGCAAAGTTTTGGTCAACGAAAACAAAATGGAAAAAATAAAGGAAAAGAAAAATGATGAACGATATATTCAGTAACAAAAAAACTTATTTGCACATAACAAAAATGATGAAAACTGTGCAATTATATAATGTATACATAAAATGCAACAGGTCAAAATATCTTCTAAAAAATAAACCATACAAAATTACTTAGTACCAAAAGCAATTATTTGCCAAATTACAGGTAAGAATCTGCGGTGCAAGTAAAAGAACCAATAGAAATATAGCTGTCCATTGCAAATACAATGGTTGTGCACCATCCAAATGTGCAATTGGTGTTTGTTAAATGTTCAATTGTAAACAAATATAAACAACCGGTTTCACTAGAAAAAGATAGTTCAGTCTATAGAAAAGAATTTTTTTTTGACTGAAATAAAAGCAGTCGACGTATCGGAAGCAACTCTGCAGAATTTCTATTCTTTTATTTTTACTGTACTACTGTTAGTTTCTTCATGTTCTCCAGAACAAATGTGTGGTCTGGTTGCCTGGAAACACAAATTATCTTGATTGTAAATGCCATGTGACTCATAAATATGTGACTTGTTGGTCTTTACAGAAGAGCATTAACTACACAGATTCGTTAAAACACCCAGGTCTCTTTCAAGAGTCGATAAGATCGACTATACATCACTTAATAGAAAGTTTTTTACTTGCCGGTAACAACCGGTGAAAACAGTAACAAATGATTTTGCACATTTTAGGCGACAAATCATTGTGCAAATAAAAGAACCAATAGAAATATAGTTGCAAACAATACAAATACAAATATAATGGTTGTGCACTATCTAATTGTACAATTGGTGTTTATTAAATGTCCAATTGCAGACAACTATAAACAACTTGTTGTCTTATTTTCTGACGGTAAATTTATGTTCGGAGGGGTCGCCCTCATAGATCAATATGGTAGTATACGAGAGACAACATGTATGCAGCCTTGAGCCCAAGTGTACAACACTCGGTAAAAAATCCGGTTACTGTATGGAGGCTTGTATTATTTGTTATATGCTCGACAATCTCGAGGTAAATCCTATGGTGGTTCATGAAGGTCGATGCTGATGCTGATGGTGAGTACTTGTGAATGACCCTGTCCCGTTTGGCGGCCCCCATTCTCTTATATATTGTTAAAATTAGATTTAGAGAGTATCGAACATGCCCTTAAATGTGTTCGCCTACTCTAAAGCTTAACAAGATATTCTAGAACCCATCTGATTCAGTTTACATTGTGTATCTGCTAAGTCCAGTGTTTGACAGTATTACCGTAGTTTGTACTCCAAGATAGTGCAATTGGGCTCTGCCTAGGCCCAAACCCTCGAGGTGGGGGCACCCAGGTCCGTGTGGCTCACCTTCTTCATTCATGGGCCTACCTGGGACCCTTGATAGCGTAACAACTGATTTAACCCGAAAAAATAGTTGACTCTACAAAAAAAAATGTTTTGCTGAAATAAAAAAATCGACGTTTTATCTTGACTTTAAATAACATGCGAATAGTTGGCCCTATACTTTTGTACCATAATACTATTAATTTCAGCATGTTCTCCAAAATTAATGTGTGGTGTGTGTCGGGGCACACAAATTATGTTGATTGTAAATGACCTGTGCATGATAAATATGGTCTCTTTATATAAGAGAATTAACTACATTAGAAAAGAAAATTTATGGTCAATCCAAATAAAAATTCAAGAGAAACATGAAAAATATATCCAACAATGCAATTTTTTTGCATAAAAATAAAACACAAGTTGCACATCATTTTTAAAATTTGCAGCCAGTGTATACATAAAATGCAACTGGTAAAAAAAATTTAAAAGTAAACCATCAAAACATAATTGGTAGTACTAATGACTATTTACCATTTAGGTAAGAGTTAGCAATGCAACAAGTCCCCCAATTTCATTAAAAACTAAAGTCTTTCAACATCATATCCACTTATTACACACATGATCATTAGAACTAGATGAGAGAATGCTCGAACTCCACAAAAACTACCCCTACCATATAAGAAACCAGCACTAAGCAAGGAACGAAACCAACTGTTAAAGAAAGAAAAGAATACCAAAATAGTGTTTTAACAACATCGTCTAAAATCATAAAAAGGAGCAAGAACTATGTTTGTGCTAAACACTAAGTTGATTATTGCTCCTTATGTCAAGAACATCAACCCTCATATATTCCTCTTGTTATAGGAGGCCAACTATGACATCACCACTAAACATCTCGTTTTCCAATTTTCTCAAAACCAGACAAATCATTCCTTGAATGTTTTATTTATAAATATCACAGTTGTCCATTGTCCGACAAGCTGAAAAAATGACGCTAGTAAGATTGTCGAGCCTTTTTTCCTTTGAATAAATAGCATTTTTTTGAATAAATAGCATTCCTTGTTCTCCACAAATACCAAAGGAGCGAGCATCTCTAATCATAACCGCCACTCTGTCTCTACCAGTAAACTGAACCAAGGTATGAATACATCAAAGAAATTCTCAGACTTTGCACTTATCCCAGATGCACAACCAGCCACAATCCAATTATATTCTTGCTTGACTTATTGAGATTTATTTTCTTACCATAGAATTCACAAATTTCATCAACTTTCCCACGATTCTTAACTAAGTGGAAACGAGAGAGGAAGCTCGAGCTTGAAGGAAGTGGAAACGAGAGGAAGCAAGTGGAGAAGAAGAAGAAAACGGGGGCGGTCGTGAGGATTATATAGCCCTGGACGACTGCCTCGGCCCTAACGGTCGTGTGCTTATATGCGCGCCGCGTGGCACGTTGGACCACATGTCATGCTTATGACCGTTGCGGAAGTAGAGCTTCTCGATTAACGCACCTAATTAGACGGAGCCATCATTCGCTGTCGTTTCTGCAGCGTTTAATGTTCCGATAATTTTGCTCCGAACGTTTTCTCTCCACCCGGGACAAGAACGCCTATACAAAGGAAAACTTCACGAAGAAGATTCGTATTTCCTCTGAACGCCGGATTTTTTTCAACGATGGCAAAGGGGAAGACTCAGGATCGATTTCCTGTCATTCAAGCATTACTGGAAGCTCAACGGCGAAAATAAGTTCCTTAGCCTTCTCGGGGGCTACTGTCGGAGATAACCGGAATGGGGTATCTACCGGCGTCCAGAACCCGCACTTGAAGGGCAGGCCCAAAGACTGAGACCCATAAGGCACGAAGCGCAGGAGTACATCCGCAATGGCGGCCTTGAAGTCCATCTACGCCCTTAGGGGGTTGGATGACCGTAGATTGTTAGGGTTATGCTAATGTACAGTTTGTGTTCCTGCATGCCCCGATCCGGCTGCCTATATAAAGCCAGACGGGATAAACCCTAAGGTTGATTGAGCCATACACACAATCTGCCCTAGGTATTTGTAATCTATGTCCGGCATCGCCGTGATAGTTGATTGGAAGTAAGTAGAGAGCCTCTCCGGCTGACCTGAACCTGGGTAAAACGCCGTGTCCTCGCCCCAAATCCCTCTCTCATGTTTTCCTTCCCCACGGTTCATCCTAGATAGATGTCTACCCCTTCCGGGAAACCTGATCCTATAACACGTTATTGGGTGCCTCGATGGAGTGCCAAAAAAGCGCTGCCTCGGTGAAAAAGAGGGTCCACGCATCAGGATCTCAATTAGCCCTGCGCTGTGCTAGGTCACCTAGATAGCCCACTTATACATACCAGTTTTTTAAAATTTCAACATTTTGCTAAGTATGAACGATTTTAAAATTTGAATAGGTTTTGGGATTGAACAATTTTCAAATATAAACGATTTCAAAACATGCACAAAGTTTACATACGGACAGATCTCAAATTTGAACAATTTTTAATCTGATTTTTTTAGGGAAAACTTCAGTTTAGGGAAAAAAATTGGTCGGGGCTAAGTTTCTGTTTAAGAAACAATTGCAGTTTTGGAGAATATTTTAATTTGAAAACCATAATATTTTTTGTATGCAAACACGTCAAAGTATTCAATACTTCAGCATTTATCTATCTATCTATCTATCTATCTATCTATCTATCTATCTATCTATCTATCTGTCACGACCCCGGACCCAGAGATATACATACTGTTATGTGCTCCTAGCCATGGACTCACAAGGGCTTCAGGGTTACCAGCCCCGGCCGCAACAAACAACGGCAGGCAGACTGGATTCATCGGCACGTAGTCCGGATCCCCAGTCTACTACTCCTTGTATCCATGCTAGTCATAACCAACTATGCATATCAAAGCGTCCACGAATCGAATGAAACTGAAGGAAACGGGACCAAAGCTATACAGAGATGCTATGTGTCCAGAAAGTGCAACAACAATCGAGGGTTACTGGGGTTACCTCGCCCCAGGCCGATCACATCGACAGGCGGGCTCGGATATGGATCATCGGCTCCACAACCCCTCGATTGCGACAACTATGCAGGCATAGCCAAAACTGTATAACAATGAGCTCGAAACCAACAACCGATCAAAGCAGTACTCTAAACATGAATCTTTATTAAGCAACTAATACTAGAGTATAGCTTACAAACAGAGGTCACACGACCCAACATTACATCAGACAACGGAAGGCGAATTATGTTGCTAGTCAACAAGAACCAAAAAGGCCTAAGAGGCCGCAACATAAGGCGACGTCTCAGCCCATAGATTCCAGGCTGCTACCTGGGAACCCCGAACTACTCGTCGATGTCCACGTTGAAACACCACCGAAGAAAGATCTTCACCTGAACCAAAATTAAGCAAACCTGAGTACGGGAGGTACTCAACAAGACTTGGTTAACCTATTATATATCTGCTAACTTCAGAAAGGGTTTTATGAAGGATGTTTTGCGTAAAGCAATCTTTGTTTTGCAAGTTGAGGAAGGAAAAGCACGTCTCATAGAAGGTTTCCAAAACAGATAAGAAACTCACTGTTGTGATCATCATCATTTGAAACCACCAACATCATTCCCAAAACCTCACATGCTATAAGGATCACCCCTCCCGGCATCTCCGGGGAGGCACCCTTCATCTACTGCCTCCATGCCTTGTCAACATCTTTTACGTCACGTTCAAGTTATCTATGACCTCGTGGCTTTCACCAAGTCGTCCTTAACCGCGGACACGGCTTTCCGAAAGATTTATCCCTGCAGGGTGGTACACTTTACCCACACGTACCATCCGACTCTTAACGCCACATGTACGCTCGTCCATGGAGCGCGGCAGAGGGTGGTTGGCCACGACCTTTACCTTGTCGAGCCCTATCCATGAGTCAACCCAAACAGGGCCACCCCGTCAACAGGGAGTTGGCCACCTCCTGACGGCACCTGTTCTGTGAGTCGGGAACAAGATCCGTGTACGTCCATCACTTGTCCCGGTCACGCCCTAAACACCTCCAAAGGTTTTTGACTCACACGCAGATGGAAATCCCAAACTACGTGACTCACGGATAGAACCAAACAAGTTAGTTAGTCGAGCGCGGTCTGTTAGGCCTCGCGTGTGGTTGCACGCTCAGTCTTGGTTTCCACGGCGAGACCTTACTCCTAGGGTTGGCAAGTACGGGACCAAGAACCACTTCCCAAGTGGCCTCCCGTCCTCGCCTTAGTCAAGTTAACCACACAGCACTCATCTCACCTCGTCATCATATCATACTAGGTTATCGTAGCTCTGATTCATCAACCGGATGGAGCAGAGGTATCAAACATGTAAAGCTAAGCGAAGCAGATATGAGGCTCTGGCGATGCGCACAAGCAAATCTATGGCGGCTAGGAGCAGTGGATCAGGATATTGAGGCAATGCAGTATATAGGTGAACTATGTCTACTAGCATCAAATAGTTTGGAATCGAATGCAACGTACGAGATCAAATGTTGTTCGAAAGCATATATGAGCAGATAAGAGGTTATGCTTGCCTTGGTTATAAGAAAACCAGATAAAGTCTTCAGGGAATAAGTGCTCGACTTGTCGGTTAAGATCAAGTATTCGTCGTTGGATTGCTGGCCTTCTCTTCGGAGTCACGTTCTACCGAGGGGGAAACAACACCGAAAGAGAAATAACAATCAACACATGGCATCGATGCAATGCGCAATATGTATGCATGAGCAGGTTAATGCACTGAAATAAAGCCCTAAGCATGATCGTTGGGTTGCTAGGGTTCATATGTCAGTTAGGCATTTTTACTGGATTTATCCCGAAATAGACCCCGGAGGGGCAATTCGGACGATTCGGTAAGTGAGTACCATTTTAGTTGCTCAAATGGGTTTGAAAACATCATAAACAGATTGCATTTGTCATTTTGAGCAATTTGGTATATAACTTTTAATTTTCTAAATTTATTGAATAAAAACTTATTTTTCTATTTTAAATGATTTAACAACATTAAAATAATGTCCAAAAATGAAATGTGTCAAACATGTATGAAAGTGACATTTTTGGAAAGAGTACATTTTTCCGATCACTCTCATATTTTTACTTTATTTTTCTGATTAACAGAAATGAAGATATTAATTTTACAAGTTTTATTTCTTTTCTGAAAATAGGAAAAACATGATTGTGACGTTCTGATGACGTCATGAGGACGTCATGATGGCCACAGAGGCTTGCCGGCGAGCAATTCGCTCGATCGAGCTCGAATTGGACCGCGGGGTGTGGTTCAATCGACTGAGGGGCTCAAGGCGAGCCATAAGGTAGCGGCGCCGCTCGCTTAGGGTCGCCGGAACGCGGCCGGCGGCGACCTTCCGCGGCGGCGGACGGCAGGGCACGACGCAGAAGAGCTACAGAAGGCAGGCGAGGAAGGGAAAAACACCGGGGAACTCACCACGGTGCACTGAATCTCGTGCGGTGGTCGGGGAAGGCCGAGGAGAGCTCAACAGCGGCGAAATCGGCGATGAGCACGGCGGCCATGACGGACGGCATCGACCGAATTCATCCCGTTCAGGCCTTCTCAGCGACTGTGCGGGCTTGAGGACGAAGACGGGACCACGGCGGAGCTGTGGGCATCCTCGACGGGGTCTCCCGTGACCGGAGACGGCGGCACACGGCGGCGCAGATGTACTGCTAGGGTTTGCTCTTCGGGGCAGAATGAGACAGGGAGAGAGGTAACGGAGGGGATGGGGAGAGAGAGAAGGTCGAGGGCGTCTGTTTGCCCCTATCCACGCCACGAAGCAAGCAGGACGTGGCGGGGGGGCGTCGTCGGCGAGCTTCTGTCTACTGGCCGAAGGAAGAAGAAGACGTTAAAACGTCGTTTTACGAAAAACCCCCTGGATTTTGGAGAAAAAACAAAAGAACCCCTTTCTGTTTAAAAACTGAACAAAAATCACTGTTTTGAGGGCCTTTTTGTGAACAGAAAAATTGGCAAAAATAGTTTTTGAAAAGCTCATGAAATTTCCAACAAAACCATAACTTGGGTTGGTGCATTTGAATTATTTTTCAATACAAAATTTTTGGAACCCATTTAAGTACTTTTTGTGGGTTTTTCTGAAACCATTTAAATTCACAATTTAAATTGGTTAAACCATGATTAATTTTTTTTTGTTTCCATGCATGTATGACATGAACACACACCATACCCCTTTGGTAGCAAAAATTGGGGATGTTACAAATCTACCCCCCTTACAAGAATCTCGTCCCGAGATTCCCGAAGGAGAAGAAAGAAGGAACACCGGTTTTGAACAAACTTCTCGAACCTTACGGTTCTTTTCTTGAAGAGATTGATCCGTAGCGCTTGTGAAGATTCCAGCGGCTACACCTTAGGTGAGAGGGAAAACTCTTAGGAAATGATCTTCACGAAGATCGAGTATCTCATGGCTAACTCAGGACAAGAATGTTCGTAAAGAACTTTTGAGTTAACATGCATGAAACACATCAAGATAACGGAGGGAATAGACGATGGTTTCAAGTGTTCGGACGATTGGTCTTGAAAGGATTTAGAATATGAGCTTTGCACAAGACTTTAAATCCTTTTGGGAAAGAAGGTTCGACAACTTATGACATCAAGGTTTCTTCAAACAGAAAATCAAGATGGAAAGAATTGTCTGGGATATCACAACGCAATATCCGTAGACGAGGGAGAACACGAGAAAACGCTGTAATTCGTGTGTCAGAGAAAACTTGATACATGATCATATTCACTCTTCGGAGTGGACACGGAAGATAACGGAACTTTCACTCCGTCAAAACTTTGTCGAAAACTTGGTCAAGGATCGGAATGTTACTTCACGACAGGATATGAGTAACCAAAAGATGTTGGAACACCGTAGTTGGGGAGGAATTATTGATCACACCATAAGGATGGGTAACCAACGAGGGTTGGAAACACCAGAAGGAAATAAGGAATATCTTTCCTATTGTGGGTTATCCGTAGCAATACGGTTACCACATGGTTAAGATCCCATGGCTGAAGTGACTGACAAATTCACACAATGTGTGAGATGAACAGAACTTCAGGTACAAACAACTTGAGAAGGGAACTGATCAACGGCGGTTACGGAACACCAAGAGATGGTTCTCAGGATGAACTTGTTTTCACTGAAGGAAAAGTTTGGAGGATCAACTGAGAGATATTGGAAAGATCAACTTCCAAGTCACCCTGGATGTTATGGATACCGACATCAGGCTCATGACAAGCCTTCTATAGGTCATCAAGTGGATGTAGAACTCCGGTTTGAAGGAACGGAGAGGAAAACTTGTTAGAATAAGCCACACAAGAATTCTCACGGAGAATGGTTGTTCTTACGGATTCAAGGGGATATGACATTAGACCTTCCGGCTAATTGCGTCAACCACAACATCAACCATGATGAATTCTAAAAGGACCTAAGTCAATACCCTTGCGGGAACACCAACCATCGTTGCTGCTTGAGATTCAGCTCTGGTTAGTGGATTTGATAACTCAGACTCGATATGTTTGATAAGAGGTTGCACCGGTTATCAACGAGACACATATGTGCTGGATTCTCAAGATATGGTCTATGATGCCAAGCTCAAGAAGATGAGCGAGATTGCAGAACTCATGTATTAGAAAATTGCAAAAGACGGTTGCACCTACATGAATTACTTGCAACAAAACACATCAGAGTCCTTGGTTGGGAGATGATAACAAAGATCACCAAGATCTTGGACTTCTTCTCTCAAGGAAAATCAGTCAGTGGCTTAGCGTGGATGCAAACTTCTTTAAGTGAATGGAGGTAAAAACCAACCGTCTCAGGAATACTCCACACATGCATGACTGACTTGGGATTATTCCCGAGGGAACAAGAAAACTATACTCGAATCCATGGCGACAACTTTCACCATAAGCACATGGACCGGAGTAAGTTACTTCGAACATCCAGAACACAACTTCGTGATGACACAAAGATGGTTCTCGAAAGTTTCCAACATTAGTGCCATTGTTCAAAATGAACCTATTGCAACTTGGAGAAATAGGAATGTCATCGATGGGCTCGACAACACCCTTATCATGATACTCCAAGTAGAGGGACACATATGATCTATGAACAAGGCTGAATATTGGTCAGACTAAAGGACATGAAGGTATACTCAGGAAAAACACCATGAGTGAAAACACCATCAGGATTATCCTTGAATCTGTACTTGATCTGACGATAGCCCAAATCAAACCAAGGTTAGAAAGATAGCATGTCCATTAAGGAGATACTATCCTGCTTCAACACAAAGGAAACTAGACATCCCTTAACGAAGGATCCAGTTAGGCGGAGCTCCTGTCTTTCAACTCTCCAAGTTGTTGTTTAAGCTCAACCAACTAGTCCGGAATATCCAGCAGAGTTCCTTGGAGAAAGGAGTAGTTCAAAGTACCCCTTGTTTAGACATCACGGTCAGGTAAAACCTGGTGATACTTCTAGAAAGACAACCAGAATATCACAACCTACCGGTATGTATTGGAGTTTGAAAAGGAATCTTGCTTTTCAAAGCAACTGATATGGTCTGGAGAGCTTTGGCATGGACCTAACTCTTTGACCAGGAATGTGCACGGGAATGAACGGATTTGGTAACACGGCCAACTTTAGTAGAGACCGGGTGACCGATAGTGCTAAGAAGGATACAGATGTTTCTTAGATTTTTCAAAGCAGTAAGAGTTGCTAGGAATAGCAGATACACATGTCGATGCACAGACCCATCATTCTCAAGCATTCAAGCTTGGAGGAAGGGGGAGTGAAAATGTGTAAGAACATCACTTCATCAATAAGGCCTTGAAGGTCAACACAACCTCTTGATATAAAGGAGTGTGATACTCGAAGGTAGAACAGAACAGAAGCTAATGAAACTTCTTTATTCTGTGGATTACAAAACTTTGACCTGGTTCTTAAGATGAACGAGGTACTAGAGTTTGTTTCTCCTAACATCCCAAGGTGGAATGTTCTGACAGAAAACAAGAGCAAATGCATTGGACGGATCCAACACATATATGCAACTTGTATTTCAAACATTAGATGAGGTTTGGAAGCAAGCAAAGAATATGAACGTGCTCTTGGAAAATCCTGAGATCACGTTGGATGCACAGGGCAATACTCATGTGTAAAACCCATGCAAAAGAGTTGATATAACTGAAATAAGAACGAAGATGTGGAATTCAGGATGATCACTCTTGTTGTGATCCTTTTTGGTTCCAAAGGAAAGCCTACGGCTATGAGAGTTGGAATTTCCTAGCCATCTCGAGGTAGAGCAGATTCCTCAGGATTCAAAGAAACAGAACTTGGGTTAAAGCTCAGCATCCTGTACTGATGGCGTGAGCATTACATGGTTAAGAAACCACAAGACTCAACCCACTGCAACTCAGCACATTCCGGGACCTTCGGTTCAAGTCCAAGGTTAAAAACACACGAAAGGAGTAACTACTATATGAGTGCCTTAAAGGACACTATGAGTAGCAATTACGAGGTAGCTTTCAAAAGAAAAACATAGCTCCGGAAGAATTTTGAGCAGAGGATAACAGACACATTCGAGATTGAAAGCAGATCTCGAGGTTCAGGATTTAGAACTCTGAAACATGTAGAAATGTGGAATCCGCACAACTCTGAGAGCTTAGGATGGAAAGGAATCTCCCAGTTGAAACAAGAGATAACGGAACATGGAACACACACGACTCTAGAAACTGAACACTAGGTCAACTTGGATGAAAGAAACGTCTTGCCAAAGAAGGCACCTAAGTTTTGAATGAATAGAAGAGATAGTAAAACCTTTTCAAATCAAAACAGGTAAGGTGACCCAGAGTTAGAGCGATACCAGATAAGGAGTAAAAAGAATCCTAAGAAGGTTTTTCACAATCCATTTGGAATTCCAAAATAGTTTTCATAAACTCTAGACTCAACATCGACCAAGCAGTAAGGTTTTCCTACAGGCAGTCCTGCTCTGATACCATGACTTGTCACGACCCCGGACCCAGAGATATACATACTGTTATGTGCTCCTAGCCACGGACTCACAAGGGCTTCAGGGTTACCAGCCCCGGCCGCAACAAACAACGGCAGGCAGACTGGATTCATCGGCACGTAGTCCGGATCCCCAGTCTACTACTCCTTGTATCCATGCTAGTCATAACCAACTATGCATATCAAAGCGTCCACGAATCGAATGAAACTGAAGGAAACGGGACCAAAGCTATACAGAGATGCTATGTGTCCAGAAAGTGCAACAACAATTGAGGGTTACTGGGGTTACCTCGCCCCAGGCCGATCACATCGACAGGCGGGCTCGGACATGGATCATCGGCTCCACAACCCCTCGATTGCGACAACTATGCAGGCATAGCCAAAACTGTATAACAATGAGCTCGAAACCAACAACCGATCAAAGCAGTACTCTAAACATGAATCTTTATTAAGCAAGTAATACTAGAGTATAGCTTACAAACAGAGGTCACACGACCCAACATTACATCAGACAACGGAAGGCGAATTATGTTGCTAGTCAACAAGAACCAAAAAGGCCTAAGAGGCCGCAACATAAGGCGACGTCCCAGCCCATAGATTCCAGGCTGCTACCTGGGAACCCCGAACTACTCGTCGATGTCCACGTTGAAACACCACCGAAGAAAGATCTTCACCTGAACCAAAATTAAGCAAACCTGAGTACGGGAGGTACTCAACAAGACTTGGTTAACCTATTATATATCTGCTAACTTCAGAAAGGGTTTTATGAAGGATGTTTTGCGTAAAGCAATCTTTGTTTTGCAAGTTGAGGAAGGAAAAGCACGTCTCATAGAAGGTTTCCAAAACAGATAAGAAACTCACTGTTGTGATCATCATCATTTGAAACCACCAACATCATTCCCAAAACCTCACATGCTATAAGGATCACCCCTCCCGGCATCTCCGGGGAGGCACCCTTCATCTACTGCCTCCATGCCTTGTCAACATCTTTTACGTCACGTTCAAGTTATCTATGACCTCGTGGCTTTCACCAAGTCGTCCTTAACCGCGGACACGGCTTTCCGAAAGATTTATCCCTGCAGGGTGGTACACTTTACCCACACGTACCATCCGACTCTTAACGCCACATGTACGCTCGTCCATGGAGCGCGGCAGAGGGTGGTTGGCCACGACCTTTACCTTGTCGAGCCCTATCCATGAGTCAACCCAAACAGGGCCACCCCGTCAACAGGGAGTTGGCCACCTCCTGACGGCACCTGTTCTGTGAGTCGGGAACAAGATCCGTGTACGTCCATCACTTGTCCCGGTCACGCCCTAAACACCTCCAAAGGTTTTTGACTCACACGCAGATGGAAATCCCAAACTACGTGACTCACGGATAGAACCAAACAAGTTAGTTAGTCGAGAGCAGTCTGTTATGCCTCGCGTGTGGTTGCACGCTCAGTCTTGGTTTCCACGGCGAGACCTTACTCCTAGGGTTGGCAAGTACGGGACCAAGAACCACTTCCCAAGTGGCCTCCCCGTCCTCGCCTTAGTCAAGTTAACCACACAGCACTCATGTCACCTCGTCATCATATCATACTAGGTTATCGTAGCTCTGATTCATCAACCGGATGGAGCAGAGGTATCAAACATGTAAAGCTAAGCGAAGCAGATATGAGGCTCTGGCGATGCGCACAAGCAAATCTATGGCGGCTAGGAGCAGTGGATCAGGATATTGAGGCAATGCATTATATAGGTGAACTATGTCTACTAGCATCAAATAGTTTGGAATCGAATGCAACGTACGAGATCAAATGTTGTTCGAAAGCATATATGAGCAGATAAGAGGTTATGCTTGCCTTGGTTATAAGAAAACCAGATAAAGTCTTCAGGGAAGAAGTGCTCGACTTGTCGGTTAAGATCAAGTATTCGTCGTTGGATTGCTGGCCTTCTCTTCGGAGTCACGTTCTACCGAGGGGGAAACAACACCGAAAGAGAAATAACAATCAACACATGGCATCGATGCAATGCGCAATATGTATGCATGAGCAGGTTAATGCACTGAAATAAAGCCCTAAGCATGATCGTTGGGTTGCTAGGGTTCATATGTCAGTTAGGCATTTTTACTGGATTTATCCCGAAATAGACCCCGGAGGGGCAATTCGGACGATTCGGTAAGTGAGTACCATTTTAGTTGCTCAAATGGGTTTGAAAACATCATAAACAGATTGCATTTGTCATTTTGAGCAATTTGGTATATAACTTTTAATTTTCTAAATTTATTGAATAAAAACTTATTTTTCTATTTTAAATGATTTAACAACATTAAAATAATGTCCAAAAATGAAATGTGTCAAACATGTATGAAAGTGACATTTTTGGAAAGAGTACATTTTTCTGATCACTCTCATATTTTTACTTTATTTTTCTGATTAACAGAAATGAAGATATTAATTTTACAAGTTTTATTTCTTTTCTGAAAATAGGAAAAACATGATTGTGACGTTCTGATGACGTCATGAGGACGTCATGATGGCCACAGAGGCTTGCCGGCGAGCAATTCGCTCGATCGAGCTCGAATTGGACCGCGGGGTGTGGTTCAATCGACGGAGGGGCTCAAGGCGAGCCATAAGGTAGCGGCGCCGCTCGCTTAGGGTCGCCGAAACGCGGCCGGCGGCGACCTTCCGCGGCGGCGGACGGCGGGGCACGACGCGGGAGAGCTACAGAAGGCAGGGGAGGAAGGGAAAACACCGGGGAACTCACCACGGTGCACTGAATCTCGTGCGGTGGTCGGGGAAGGCCGAGGAGAGCTCAACGGCGGCGAAATCGGCGATGAGCACGGCGGCCATGACGGACGGCATCGACCGAATTCATCCCGTTCAGGCCTTCTCAGCGACTGTGCGGGCTTGAGGACGAAGATGGGACCACGGCGGAGCTGTGGGCATCCTCGACGGGGTCTCCCGTGACCGGAGACGGCGGCACACGGCGGCGCAGATGTACTGCTAGGGTTTGCTCTTCGGGGCAGAATGAGACAGGGAGAGAGGTAACTGAGGGGATGGGGAGAGAGAGAAGGTCGAGGGCGTCTGTTTGCCCCTATCCACGCCACGAAGCAAGCAGGACGTGGCGAGGGGTCGTCGTCGGCGAGCTTCTGTCTACTGGCCGAAGGAAGAAGAAGACGTTAAAACGTCGTTTTACGAAAACCCCCCTGGATTTTGGAGAAAAAACAAAAGAACCCCTTTCTGTTTAAAAACTGAACAAAAATCACTGTTTTGAGGGCCTTTTTGTGAACAGAAAAATTGGCAAAAATAGTTTTTGAAAAGCTCATGAAATTTCCAACAAAACCATAACTTGGGTTGGTGCATTTGAATTATTTTTCAATACAAAATTTTTGGAACCCATTTAAGTACTTTTTGTGGGTTTTTCTGAAACCATTTAAATTCACAATTTAAATTGGTTAAACCATGATTAATTTTTTTTTGTTTCCATGCATGTATGACATGAACACACACCATACCCCTTTGGTAGCAAAAATTGGGGATGTTACACTATCTATCTATCTATATATATATATATATATATGTATATATATATATATATATATATATGTATATATATATATATATTCTAAGAAAATACCCCACTAAGATGCAGTTATTATTTTTCTATCTCAACATGCAAGTTATCCACATAGCCCTTTATTTTAGCCAATTAATTTCCATGTCATCTTCACTAAAAACAATTAATAATAGTACATCTTTAATTCAACATATCCATGTAATTTTTTCATCCATACAAATCTCCATGTCATTAGTCCTCAAGTATAAAACAATTCCACGTGAAATAAATTTATATCTCAACTATTATGATAAATTGAATCGTAATAATTGTATATTTTATGTATCATATACAACGGAAAAAATAGCGTGCTATCCAAAATAGCGTGGCTCTTCTCCAGAGGCTATAAAAGATATAGCGGGATATAGCTAATTATATTTAAAATAGCGTGATGAAAAAAATGGTGAAAAATAACCCAGATATTTAAGATTTTAGGCTAATCAATACTAAATATTTGTCCAAAAGGAATACATGCATAACCAGGTAACCATTTCAAATGTCAAGGAAAATCCATGGCACAAATATAAATACGAGGTGAGGTGTGAATCTGTTGGTAGTCTGTTACGTCTCTTTGTGTGACCTGCATATGGAAAGAAACATGCATACACTACCCAAAATTTAATTATATGAAAGAAACATGCATCAAGTTCAACTATTTAGCTGTAAGAAGTGTTGTATATGAAAGAAACATGCTATAATAGTATAGCGCTCTATAACGTTACCTAGTTTAGCGCGATTTAGCGCGCTAAAAATGTCATTAGCTCTATAGAAGCAACTTTTGGCTAAATATAGCGTAGCCCCTCAAATTAAGCTATAGCGTGCTAATAACCGGGAAATAACGCGATATTTTTTCAATGATCATATATCTATTTTATTTACATTTAAACAAGAGGTTCCCGTTGCAACGCGCGGTGTATTATTCTAGTTTTTAAAACGGAAGTATTCTCAGAATACATTAAAAAAACACTCCCAAATGGGCCCTTAAACATCTTGGAATTTATTAGTGACTAGTAGGATATTGGAAGAAATAATTTATGGATATCAAGGGATAATCCGGTTTAAACGAGAATAAAAATAAGTGTAGTCCTAATTAACTCATATGGAGATCGTCTAGTCCTAATTAATTATATGGATATCGTCTAGTCTTATTAATTCAGTTTATCTAGTCTCCCTATTTTCTCGATCTTTCTTTCAAATACCTATTGGGGTAAAGAAAATACTGGACATCTATAGTTCTCGTTTCTTTTGCAAAGTGACCAAACCAAGAAGAAATATTGTCTTACTAAGTTAAATATTGTTTGTCGTCCTAAAGATCAAGGAGGTCTTGGGATTGAGGTGTTAGATGTTAAAAGGAGTGTCTTCTAAGCAAATTAATTTTTAAACTGTTAACAGAACAAGGAGTGTGGCATGAGCTACTCCATCCGTCGACAAATAAGTGTACATCTAGATTTACACTTAGTCAAACTTTTTAAACTTTGACCAATTTTGTAGTAAATAGTGTCAACATATATGACATCAAAATGGTATATTGTAAAACTTCATGTCAAGACAAATCTATTGATACTAATTTGATGTCATAAATGGTAATACGTTTTTAAATAAAGTTAGTCAAAGTTGAATAAATTTGACCAACCAAAAAGGAAAAAGTACACTTATTCCTGGACGGAGGGAGTACTTCATAACAAATATACTAAAGAAACACCTTCGTCTCAGATAGAACTTAAACCAACTGGTTCTCTCTTTTAGAAAGGGATTATAGGGGCCAAATCTGATTTTTTTAAGCGTATTTCATTTATACTTGGTAATGGTCATTCTATTTGGTTTTGGGAGGACATCTGACTCGGCAACACCCCGTTTTCCTTACAGTACCCATCTTTGTATAACATTGTGCACACTAAAAATGTTTCGGTGGCACATCTTTTGGATCATGATCATCCCAACATCCAGTTATGTCGATCGTTGATAGGGGATAAGTGGGATGTGTGGATGAGTCTGGTGGAGACATTAATAGAGATTACTCTGTTTGATGCTTCTGACTCATTTTCTTGGAAACTAACACCGTCGGGTGTTTTTAGTGAAATATTTTTTATGTCGATCTCATGAATGGATATAATGTTTCCTTACGTAAATAACTTTGGAAGCTAGAAGTCCCATTGAATATTGAGATCTTCATGTGGTTCCTCTACTGTAGAGAGTTGCTGACCAAGGATAATCTGGTAAAACTTAGGTGGACGGGCTATAAAAAATGCGTTTTCTGTGATAAGGATGAGTTGGTAGATCACTTATTTATATCTTGTGATTTTGCTCATATAGTGTTGAGGCTTATTCATTTTACGTTTAGTATAACCCACCATTGAGTGTTGCTAATATGTTTGGTACATGGTTAAATGGGATGGATAAATCGACTGAACCTAGTATATGTATTGGTGTACGTGGTTTTCTTTGGGCAATCTGGAATTGCACGAATGATGTTTTAAGAATTTGGATGTGTGTCATTTTCTGCAGGTTGTTCATCGTTCTACCTACTGGATCCACATGTGGTCTATGCTCCTCCCAGTCGACCAGCGTGGATGTTTGGATGTAGGATGTTCTCAGCTGGCGAGGGTCGTTCGGTCTATTTTCAGCGGGGATGGATGGTTGCACACTAGACAGCTGCAATGAGTAGTCTGTTACAGCTTGTGCAATTCCGTTGGTTAATGTTTATAATCACTCTTTCTGGGCACTGAGATGTATTTTATGTCTGGAGTTTCTTAAACTTGCTACAGACTTGATTCCTTTAATTTAAAAAGTTGTGCATCGTCCTGATGCAGAGGTTGAGTTACGCATTTTTTTTAAAAAAGTGTAGAGACCATCAACCTTCAAGATGACAAACACACTTTTCTATATGCCACCGGTTCATAGGAACCATGGCCGAAGTAATAGGCAATTTTTATAGCGAGCAATATCTGTGAAGCCGGGCTAGAGAAATTTTGAAAGAGGAGGTCGAGAAGATATATGCGAAACTGCATTTTTTGTCTAGTACCATGAGAGAAAATAGCAGAAAAATCAGTCAAAAGAGGAGAGGGGACAAATAGCTTCCGAGCCATACATAGCTCTTTATTGAAAAATTTGAAAATGATATTTGAAAGTTTTAACAAATTCGGAGAAAGATCCTAGATGTAGATAATGATGAAATTGACTGGTATGCAAAAAAGTAATCCAAAATTGTGATCATATTTGTTATTTTTGTGTAGCCTACAATATGGCGAATTTTGAAGTGATGTTTTGCACAGATGATAGAGTTCAATGTTATCTACATCTAGAATTGTTTTTCTACATTTTCTTCGAATGCCATTTTTTATTTATTTTTTTATTTTTTTAAAGGCAACCATATATAGCTCTAGCTCCATCCGTGATCAAAAGATAGTGTCTTCAAACCATACATTTTACTAGAAAGGAGGTGGAGCAACCAGACGCGATGTTGACACGCGTGGCAACCAAGTAAATTTTATGGTGGGAAACTAGAGTTGGTTTGGTCAAGTGCTTCATTTCTTTTCTGAATTTGTATCTTAAGAGCATCTCCAATAGCATTTGCATATTGTATTTGTAAAAACAGGTGATAACAAGACGAGAGAGAAGATTTCCAAATCCAAACCATATCGTGCTTTGATAGCCTTTCTATATTGGATTGTTATATTTGCACCAAACACACAGTAACATGTAGGGACAATTTGCCATAGCCACATTGTCACACTAGCATACGTACAAACACACACGCCACACTAGTCTACACGTACATAGGCACGTACACACGAATACACTCACAAACGCACGTACACGGACACAACGACACACTCCACGCAAAAAAATGCATGTATACGCACTAAAGTATGCACATATACGTACTAGTGTACACACGATACACGAAAAAAAGTACGCATGTACACGAGCAGAATACACTAGTGTACACACGTGTAGGCACTAGTGTACACACGTACACGAAAAAAAATTACACGCCATACGCACATACACAGCCAAAAAAATACACTAGTACACAGACCCACTTGTCGTTGAGACTGAATGAGGTAGGTGACCACTTTTAGGAGGCTTGCTAAAAATTTACAAAGTGGCCTTTGGATTTGTAGATATGCAAAGTGGGAGGACAGATTTGAGAAGCTTTGTATGATGGTGGGGGACCACTTATAAAAAGGCTGTTGGAGGAGGGTTTTGGGCAGAATTTGTAAAATAGCAATGAAGTGCAAATATACAAAGGCTGTTGAAGATGCTCTAAGCCGATGCATAGTAGGGCCGTACATTTCTGAACTTGTATTGGGAAACTAGAGTTGGTTTGGTCAAGTGCTCTTCATTTCTTTTCTGAATTTGTATCTTAAGCCGATGCATAGTAGGACCGTATATTTCCGAACTTGTATCTTGAACGGATGAATAGTAGAGCTGGGATTTTGTGTATGTCTTGCAGTTCTCGTCTTTATTTGTGTATGTCCTACAATCGTGGAAAAGACAATTATCTTCTTTTAGCATCTTCGCTATTAGGTACGTCCACCACATTCCCCATCCTTTACAAATCAGACGTATGTGGGTCTATAACATCTCCATGTTATTTTCAACCTCATAGGAAATATAGCAATTTATTAGCTAAAAAAATATATTGAACAATCATTTTTCCTATTTGTTTTTTCCATGGCTTCGTACAATGGATTACATACATATCATACCTAGGACTTAAAGAGATGTTTAATTAGAAAAACAGTCTAATGTATGGACCTTTGAAGCGATGGTCTCATGAATCAGATATGTGGCTATTTGATTTGTCAAGCTATTTTGTAACGTCATAAGATAAAACACTTTAGTTTGACGAGCTGCACCCTTAACATTGCACTATAGACCTAGATCGCATGCATGTGTTGGTATATTTGTGCTCCATATATTTGTTAAAACATTTTATTTTTTCTCTCTAATACACGGTTTTGATCCTCATAATGATGATGGATAGCGAAGTGGTGGACTGAGGACAAAGTTGAAGCCCGGGCAAACCGTAAATTTAAGGGCACAAAATGATTTTTCAGTCAATTTATTGTGCAAATACATTACGAATATAGTACGCAGCCGGGTAGGAGCTGGGACGTTGGGTCCGCCGATGGATAGCACGGCAGGGGAGTCCGAGTAAGACCGGAGCGAGGCGTGTCGCCAATGATACCACAACGGGGGTGAGGACGGAGCCGACGCAAGAGACCTCGCCGGAATGTGTAGCGCTAGCATCGACAATAAAACTGAGATAGGACCGGATATTTTATAGCATGGTTTAATTCCTTATAATCATTTTTCATGGCAACACACGGCTACTGAGCTAGCAGGATTTTTAAAAAACAGAAAAAGAGGCTCGGAGTGGGTGATTTAAACACATGCCCCCTACCAACCCAGCTATAGGCTTATGCCTTCGTGGGGTAGGAGTAAGTTTTAGTGGCACTTTAAGATTTCCGGTTATGTTGGCTCCTACCACTATGGGGCAATATATTGCCATATAAATTGACGCAGAGATAGCGTTAGACAGACAATGGAGATAATATGCCAGCTACGTCCATCAGGCATCAGGGATGCCAGTAACGCTCATGAGCAGAATTATGTTTCTTCCAGATGTATGGTGGAACCCAGAGCCTAATTAAACGTGGCCGTTTGAATTGACCTAATAAATCTTGGATCGTCTTTCAAGCTTTCATTAACTGTGTTTATAACTTCATCTGACACAGATGAATGAATGAGTACTCATGTAGTAGCCCACTATTGACATTATGACACGCCTGTGTAAAGCTTTACATAGGCATCACACGCCGATTTCATAGCTAGCTCGTTTTTATGGTTCATGGCCGGCCTCACCGAGAAAAGCTTGGCATCACGTACACTGGCCACAGGCGTTAGAACAGCCGAGTAAACAGTGTCTGCAGACCAAAACTCAAGCTCGACATAGTGAAATTTTACTGCCTCATCACGTACCACACATTATTATTATTTTCGCGAAAACGCAATAAGCTTTGCGTTTCATTGCATTGATAGAAAGAAGAGATTTACATGCTCAAGAATGAGCAGACACCACCCAGTACAACACTGACACACCCTAATAGAGCAAAACGACTACAACTCGCTGGATCAAGCGTAGAACGCACTCCACGACTGGCTAGTCCGAAGAAAGCCACCACTGACACAAGAACTACAGAGCAACAGAGCCTGCCCTAAGCTAAGCAACATCGCCGTTTCTCGACCAACTCCAGTCACCTCCGAAGAACGATGACTCCAGCTGAACTTCTCTTGTTGATGCACCATCCACCCTTGATGCCGGAGGTGGCGAGTGGATGGAGGGACTTGATCGATCCCGAGAGAGACGCCATCTTAGGCTCACCGGCGATGGCGTGCATTGCGCCTCTGAAACAACAACCTAGGGCGGCGACCGGCACCGGAGGAAAGCAACAAGGGACTTCGCACCATGACTCCAAACGTGATGCTCCCAACAGAGTGACGACGTCGAAACGCCGCCATCACGTCGATCCAACCGGATCTAGGCTTTCGCCCGGAGACAACAACCAATCCGAAGGGACGAGAGGAAAGGATCGGCCCTCCTCGACGACGCCTCCAAGGAGGGGAATGACGCACCGAGCGCCATCGCCGTCTGCCCCAACCGGGCAATACTTTCGTCCGGATTGCCGCCAACATCCACCAAAACCGTCAGATTGGAGTAGCATCCTTGCCTTACACACCGACGCCAGCGCAGCCCCTCTCCAAAGTAGCCAGCGCAGCCCAACCTCTACCCCAAATGGCCGAGGAGGCGCAGCCCATCTTCTGCCTCCACCCCGAGCGAGGATGCAGCCACGGATAGCTCCTGGCGCACCCATGGACGTTTCCCCCAACCTTGCTCCAAGCACAACCCCCAAGCGGCACACCGGCATCGCCGGCCAAAGGCACGGGAGGGAAAGTCTCACCTTCCCACCTCGGGACAACCCCTCACAACATACCTTGGCCAGATCGGGATGGGGTCAGCCACTCCAACGGCGCCGTGCTCGGCAGCCACCCTCCGACCACCAAGGAACGAGGAGGCGTCATTCCCGCCAGGCGACGAACCTGCGCAGCAGCCCGGAGGAGGACCGGAGCCATGGCCAGCACCACGGCCACGGAATTCGCCGGGGGGCGCAGACCCAACGGGGCAGCTCGGCACCGCAGGTGCACCGGCGCTCCAACAGGCGCCGCCGACCGCGACCCTCAGCCGACGAGTCCCCCATAGCCGAAGGCGGACCGGAGACCTCCATGGACCGCCGCCCACGACCCCTGGAGGCTCCGCGCGAAGAGAGCCCCGCCGCCGCCGTCGACCACGCGGACTTTTTCGCCCGGTGGCGTCCTCCGGCGGCAGCGCAGCGGGAGGGAGGGGGAGGAAGAGTGGTGGCGGCGCCTAGGGTTTGGGGGTCGCCCCCGAGTCTCCCTTGGGCGCGGGCGAAGCGGGGGGGGGGGGGGGGGGTTTCTCCGAGTGGCCATACATCTGCCGTACCACACATTATGGAGTAGCACTCAGGCCACATTCAGGGATCTGTACTTTTCCCTTGAGCCAATTTTCAATTTCTCATTTAAATCACAGGATGAAATGGAAAGTTAATTAAGTACTACTTCCACACACTGAACTACTAATAACTTCAGCATGTTCTAAGTTAATGGGTGGTCTCGGGGTGTCTCTGACAAACAGATTATCTCGACTGTAAATGCCTGCGAGCTATAAATCGGTGTCTTGTTTTTTTTGACAGAATAAATCGGTGCCTTGTTGGTATTGATAGAAGAGTAACAGCAGCGTCAGAGCACACTCTCTTTAAGCGATTTATTTACTTCTTCGAGTTACTAGCATGTTCTTCAAAATTAATGTGTGGTGGGGTTGACTGGACACACAAATTATCTTGACTATGCAAAATATAAATACGTCAGTTGTTGGTCTTAACAGAAGCGCAATAAACCACATCAAATCGTCGGAGCCGTCGCATCTGTTTTGCAATCGGTGGGTGATTGGGTTCGACTTGAGTTTTTTTTTACACACCGGTCGATTGGAAACAACCAGACAAAGCAGTCGGTCAAATAAACATTGGAAGCAAAAGCAACATGTAAAAAACATAGACAACAATATTTAGTTGCAAAAAATCTACTGGCGCACTAGAAGAGAAAAGTTTTGGTCAACCAAAGCAAAATGGAAAAATAAAGGAAAATAAAAGTGATGAAAGATATATTCAGTAACAAAAACAATTATTTGCACATAACAAAAAATGATGAAAACTATGCAATTATAGTGTATACAAAAAATGCAACAGGTCAAAATATGTTTTTAAAATAAACCATACGAAATTACTTAGTACTAAAAGCAATTATTTGTCAAATTTCAGGTAAGAATTTGCAGTGCAAGTAAAAGAACTGATAGAAATATAGCTGCCCATTGAAAATACAATGGTTGTGCACTATCCAAATGTGCAATTGGTGTTTGTTAAATGTTCAATTGCAAACAAATATAAACAACTGGTTTCACTAGAAAAAGATAGTTGAGTCTATAGAAAAGTAAAAGTATTTGACTGAAATAAAAGCAATCAACGTATCGGAAGCAACTCCGCAGCATTTCTATCCATTTGTACCGTAAAACTATTAGTTTCATCATGTTCTCCAAAACAAATGCATGTGTGGTCTGGTTGCCTGCACACACAAATTATCTTGATTGTAAATGCCATGTGAGTCATAAATATGTGACTTGTTGGTCTTTATAGAAGAGCATTAACTACACAGATTCATTAAAACACTCGGGTCTCTTTCAAGAGTGGATGTGATCGTTAGTTAATTGGGTCCGAAAACAGTAACCAATTATTTTGCATATTTTAGGCAACAAATCGCTGGGCAAATAAAAGAACCAATAGAAATATAGTTGCACGATACAAATACAATAGAAATACAATGGTTGTGCACTATCTAAATGTACAATTGGTGTTTATTAAATGTTCAATTTCAGACAAGTATAAACAACTTGTTGTGTTATTTTATGACGGTAAATTTATGTTCGGAGGGGTCGCCCTGATAGATCAATATGGTAGCATATGAGAGACAACATGCATGCAGGTTCGAGCCCCAGTTTACAACACTTGTTAAAAAAATCGGTTCTTGTATGGAGGCTTGTATTATCTGCTATATGCTCGACAATCTTGAGGTAAATCCTATGGTGGGTGGTGAAGGTGGATGGATGGTGATGGGGAGTACTTGTGATGACCCTGTCCCGTTTGGCGGCCCCCATTCTCTTATATAGTGTTAAATTGGAGTTAGAGAGTAAAGAACAGGGCCTTGAATGTATGCATATACTCTAAAGCTTTACAAGATATTCTAGATCCCATCTGATCCAGTTTATAATGTGTATCTGCTAAGTCCGGTGTTTGACAATCTTGGCGTAGTTTGTACTCCAAGATAGTGCATTCAGGCCCCTCCTAGGCGCAAACCCTCGAGGTGGGACACCCAGATCCGCGTGGCTCACCTTCTGCATTCATGGTCCTACCTGGGACCCTTGATCGTGTAAGAACTGGTTTAACCCAAAAAATAGTTGACTACATAAAATAAATTAAAAGTTTCACTGAAATTAAAAAACAATCGGCAATTTGAAAGAAAATTATCTTGACTTTAAATGTCCCACGAATAGTTGGATCTATACTTTTGTACTGTAATACTATTAATTTCAGCATGTTCTCCAAAATTAATATGTGGTCTAGCGTGTCTGGGCACACAAATTATCTTGATTGTGAATGACCTGTGATGATAAATATGGGCTTTATATAAGAGAATTAACTACATAGTCGATAGAATCCTCATATCTCTTTCAAGAGAATTAATTACATGTACGCAGGTTTGAGCCCTAGTGTACATCTCGGTAAAAAAATCCTATTATTGTATGGAGGCTTGTATTATTTTTTATATGTTCGGCAATCTCGAGGTAAAGCTTATGGTGGGTGATGAAAGTGGATGACGATGGTGAGTACTTGTGAATGACCTTGTCCCGTTTGGCGGCCCCCATTCTCTTATATATTGTTAAAATCAGACTTAGTATCGAACATGCCCTTGAATGTGTGCGCCTACTCTAAACCTTAACAAGAAATTCTTGATCCCATCCGTTTCAGTTTACAATGTGTATCCGCTAAATCCGGTGTTTGACAATCTTGGCGTAGTTTGTACTCCAAGATAGTGCATTCGGGCCCTGCCTAGGCCCGAACCCTCGAGGTGGGACACCTAGATCCGTGTGGCTTACCTTGGGCCTACATGAGACCATTGATCGTGTAACAACTGATTTAACCCAAAAAATAGTTGACTCTACAGATTAAAAATAAAATTTATTGAAATAAAAAAGGTCGACGTTTTGGAAGAAAATTATCTTTAGTTTAAATGACCTGCTCGAATAGTTGGCTCTATATTTTTGTACTGTAATACTATTAATTTCAGCATGTTCTCCGAAATTAATGTGTGGTCTAGGGTGTCAGGGCACACAAATTATCTTGATTGTAAATGACCTGTGAGTGATAAATATTGTCTTTATATAAGAGAATTAACTACAGAGTCGCTAGAACCATCAGATCTCTTTCAAGAGTCGATGCGATCAATAGTTAATTAGATCCAACTATACATCACTCGACTAGAAGGTTTTACTCACGAGTAAAAACCAGTGAAAACAATCACCGAAATAAAAATAGAAATAAAGTAACATGCAAAAAACAACTAAGCAATTATTGAGTAAAAAAATATTAGCACATTAGAAAAGAAAATTTATGGTCATTCAAATAAAAATTCAAGAGAAAGATGAAAAATATATTCAACAATGCAAAAACAAAATTTGCACATTAAAAGGCACAAGTTGCGCATCATTTTTAAAATTTGCAACTAGTGTATACATAAAATGCAACTGATCAAAGTTTTTAAAAGTAATTGGGAGTACAAATGACTATTTTTACCATTTAGGTAAGAAGTAGCAATGCTATAAGCCCCCAATTTCATAAAAACTAAGGTATTTCAATATCATCATCCACTTATTACACACATGATCATCAGAACTAGACGAGAGCACGTTGAACTCCACAAAAACTACCCCTGCCATATAAGAAACCAGTGATGAGCAAGGAACGGAACCAACTGCTAAAGAAAGAAAAGAATACCAAAATTGAGTTTTAACAACATCGTCTAAAAGCATACTAACAAGGAGCAAGAAATATGTTTGTGCAGAACACTAAGTTGATTCTTGCTCCTTATGTCAAGAACATCAACCATTAGAGATTCCTCTTGTTTTAGGAAGCTAACTATGGCATCAACACTAAACATCTCGTTTTTCAATTTTCTCAAAACCAGACAAAGCATTCCTTGAATCTTTTATTTCTAAAGAATATCACAGTTGTCCATTGTCCGACAAACAGAAAAAAATGATGCTAGTAAGATCATCGAGCCTTTTTTTCCCTTTGAATAAGTAACATTCCTCTTTTTGTAAGAAAATTGAATAATTAGCCTTCCTTGTTGTCCATAATAAGTTCCAAAGGAGCGAGCATCTCTAATCATAACCACCACTCTATCTCTACCAGTAAACTGAGGCAACCAAGTTATGCATACATTAAAGAAATTCTTAGACTTTGCACTTATCCCAGATGCACAACCAACCACAATCCAGTTATATTCTTGCTTGACGGTAATCACAATTTCTAATTGAGATTTATTTTCTTACCAGAGAATTCACAACTTTCCTCACCTTTCCCATGTTTCTTAACTAAGTTATTGTTAAAAAACACAAGATTTTGTTTTAAGAAGCATTTTCACCTCCAGATCATCTTGTAGGCAAAAAGTGCTCTCCTAGAAATAAACGTAGTTCGGCCTCTTCCATACCCCTTCGCCCCCTTAGAACCAGGAGAGGTGAGTAGGGTTCCCATCGGCACCGCCATCGATCTGGCCCGCCTAGTGGCCTTTGATACATGGAGGCCCAATGGATCTCGGCCCTCGCCGGTGGGAGGGTTCCATTTTTATGGTTTTAGTGTCCATGTTTGTTTGGGGTGGCGGTCTGTTGGTGGCGGCGACGTTCCTTGCAATTTCTCCCCGGCTTCGGACTCATCTTGGCGGCGATGTAGAGAAGTTTGTGGGAGTGCTGTAGTTTTCAAGGTCTTCTTCTAGCGGTGGCTTCTCTGGATCGTCATGGAGCTTTATCGGCCGTTCATCCTATTTTTTCGTACCTGGAACGGATGTGATCTTCTTGACCCGTTCGACAACTTCCCGTCCGCATTCAACAACGCCAGGACAGCTTTGGGATAAGCGGCGCGCCGTCGGCACGGTCTGGAGGTTGATGACAAAGGGCACATCAAGGATCTCGTTGCAATTTTTGATTTCGTTGAGGTGTTTTGTACTGTTTGTTGTTTCTTTTGTTGCCAAGGTCCCTTTCACACGAAAAAAGAGTACTCTTCTAGGTGTTTGGTTAGGTTTGCTTTTGGCTTTTTGGACTTTGGCTCATAAGGCAAAAACACCAAAATTGGTGGTTTTGGCTTTGGATTTTGACCGGATATTATTCATGATGGCACAAGTCAAAACTCTAGTCACGGTGACATTTTGTGGAAAGGTTAAGCATATGATTCTAAGAAAAATGGAACATAGGGATTTGTCACCCACCGAGGCATCCTCCCAGAACCTAGTTTTTGCAGCCATCTTACAAAAGTTCATCGACACCATCTATAAGAATAATATATCTTTGACTCCCGTTAAACCAGTGTAGAAATGAAGCCAGCAGCAAAGTAATTATTCTGAGTAGTAATAACTTGAGCATGTTGTTCAAAATTAATGTGTGTTCTGGGGCGTCTAGACACGCACATTATTATCTTGCCTGTAAATGACCCGCGAGCTGCTACTACTATAAATCTGGGACCTTGCTGGTGTTAATAGAAGGGCAGTAGCCAGCCCAGGACGGTCAGAGTCCGGGTGCATCTCTTTCAGAGATATGCTTAGATTCAGTAGCTTGCTAGGCGTGCAGGCAGGCAGCTTGTAGTAGTCTTGACAAAAGAAGCAGGAGGAGATGAATCAGCTAGTTAATTCCTACTCCTGCTAGTATTAACTTCAGCCATGTGTTCTTCAAAAGTTAATGAGTAGTACTGTGAAAAGTTATATATCGTGGCTGTCAAAGTGTAAATGGCCTGCGAGCTACTCTGCGACCGACCTTATGGCCTAGGGCATGCAAGAACCTAGCTAGCACGATCATCATCGCTTTCCGCGAGAATCTTGACTCGCAGTAGCGATCGATGGAGCTGCGGGTGCAGCATGCATGCTGTTCATTACGTCCGGCTCGCGTGTGTAAAACCGCCGTGGAGGAGTACATGCATGCAATCGATCAGCGGCCGATTGGGCCGCCGTGGAGGACTACTGACAAGGACATGGATCGGGCGAAGGATGGACCGATCAACGAAGGATGTTGCTCCTCTTGGCTCCACCGTTCGGAGTTTCGGTGGAACCGAAAACGGGTGCGCGCACGTATGCCGGCGTGGTATTAAAAGTGTAACGGATTTCGTTGGCCATGAATGTTCCGACCGCCATAGCCCATAGCTAGCTAGCCATAGGGCAGGGCACCTGAGAAGCAAACCCTGATCGTCGTTGCATATGCCTTGGAGTGCGCAAACTCATCTCTGTCAAAACAGAGCCAGCAGTTGGATCGGTCGATCGATCGTTGCACGCGCACATCGGCACACGCGTGTAGGAGCGATTTCTTGCGGTTCAACAATGAAGCGTGGGAGCTTTCAAAAAAAAAAAAAAAACAATGAAGCGTGGGCCAACTGCATCACACCACACATCAGATCCACAGCTCATAGGGGCTGACTGGGCCGAATGAAACAGGCTGAGTACATTGGGCCAACTAACACTACTCCAAATTTTATGCCCATATATATATCTCTACTATATAAAGGCGCTTATGTTTCTCCTTCGTTCGTCTTGTTTGTATGTTCGTACGTGGCTTGAACGCACTCCGTCTTTTGGTACGTATGAATTATCGCTTGGGCTCGGTATGTCTCTAATGGAAAGTTGGGTCCATTTGGGCATGGGCCGGCCCAATCAAGAGACCAGGCAACATCCATCACCCCTGGCGCATTCCACGCCTTGCGTATCAGGCAAATTCCCCGCAGCAGCCGCCCCTCCCCTCCCTCCCCGCCGCTCGCCGCCGATGAAGATTCGGGATGCCCTGAAGAGGTTAGGCTGCGGCAAACGGTCGCGGACCCGCTCGATGAGCGGACCGCCGCCGGAGCCCGCCCTCCACCACGTCGCCGCCCTGGACCTCGACGGATCGTCCTCGCCCTCCTCCTCCACCGCCGACGACCCCGACCCCGACCCCGAGTTCGCCGACCCTGCCGCCAACGAGCTCCAGCCGCCCCATACCTCCGCCGACCCCGACCCCGAGTTCACCGACACCAACCCCCAAGCCTCGTACGCCGCCGCACAAATGGAGCACTCCTCGGCCAGCTCGCCCTCCCCCGCCGCCAACGAGCTCCAGCCGCCCCTGCCTCCGCCGACCCCGAGGCCGACTTCGCCGACACGAACCCCCAAGGCTCGTACGGCGTCGTGTTCCCCTCCTCCGCACAAATGGAGCATTCCTCGGCCATCAGTTGTCATTATTCTAGATCTTGCATAGGTTTCGGTAGATAATTTTTGCGCTGTTTGCATTTTCGTAAAGTTCAGCCAAGTTGACCGTGGGAAAAACATATTGTGATAGGGAAATGCTTCACGTTTAATATGGAAATGCTTTACGTTTTTCTCCTGAACCATCATTTTAAAAAATCACATTAAAATGCAACTAGTGTATACATAAAATGCAACCGGTCAAAGTTTTGTTTTAAGTAACTGGGAGTACAAATGACTATTTTTACCATTTAGGTAAGAAGTAGCAATGCAATAAGCCCCCAATTTCATAAAAACTAAAGTATTTCAACATCATCATCCACTTATTACACACATGATCATCAGAACTAGATGAGAGCACGTCAAACTCCACAAAAACTACCCCTACCATATAAGAAACCATCACTGAGTAAGGAACGAAACCAACTGCTAAAGAAAGAAAAGAATACCAAAATAGAGTTTTAACAACATTGTCTAAAAGCATAACAAGGAGCAAGAAATATTATTGTGCAAAACACTAAGTTGATTTCGAGTGCTCTTCTAGAAATAAACACAGTTCAGCCTCATCCATACCCCTTCGCCTCCTGAGAGCTAGGAGAGGTGAGTAGGGTTCCCCATCGGTGCCACCGCCGATCTACCCCGCCTTAGTGGCCTTCGATACATGGAGGCCCGGTGGATCTCGGCCCTCGCTGGCGGGAGGGTTCCCTTTTTCGGGTTTTAGTGTCCATGTTTGTTGGGGGTGTGGTCTGTTGGTGGCGGCGACGTTTCTTGCAATAATGTCTCCCCAGCTTCAGCCTCATCTCGGCGGCGATGTCGAGATGCTTGTGGGAGTGGTGTAGTTTTCAAGGTCTTCTTCTAGCGGTGGCGTTCTCCGGATCGTCATGGAGCTTCATCAGCCATTCATCCTATTTCTTCGTCTCTGGGACGGATGTGATCTTATTGACCCGTTCGACGACTTCCCGTCCGCAATCAACAACGCCAAGCCGGCTCTGGGAGGAGCTATAGCGGCGGCGCGCCATCGACACGGTCCGGAGGTTGAAGACGAAGGGCATGTTAAGGATCTCTTTGTAATTTTTGATTTTATTGAGGTGTTTTGTACTGTTCGGTGTTTCTTTTAAAATCCAAGGTACTTTTCACACAAAAAAAGAGTACTCTTCTAGGTGTTTGGTAAGGTTTGCTTTTGGCCTTTTGGACTTGGCTCATAAGCCAAAAACACCAAAATTGGTGGTTTTGGCTTTGGATTTTGACCGGATATTATTGCATGATGGCATAAGTCAAAATTCTAGCTAGTCACTGTGACATTTTGTGGAAAGGTTAAGCATATGATTCTAAAAAGAAATGGAACAAAGGCGTTTATCCCCCACCTGGACATCCTCCGAGAATCTAGTTTTTGCAGCCATCTTACAAAAGTTCATCTACTAATGTTTGACTTCCGTTAAACCAGTCTGGAAATGAAGCCAGAAAATTTATTATTCTGCGTGGTAATAACTTGAGCATGTTGTTCAAAATTAATGTGTGTTCTGGGGTACTGTCTAGACACGCACATTATTACCTTGCCTGTAAATGGCCTGCCTGCGAGCTACTATAAATCTGGGACTTGTTGGTGTGTTAATAGATGGGCAGTAGCCAGCACAGGATGGTCAGAGTCCGGGTGCATCACTTTCAGAGATATGCTTAGATTCAGTAGCTTGCTAGGCGTGCAGGCAGCTGTAGTAGTCTTGACAAGAAAGCAGGAGGAGATGAATCAGCTGCCAGTATTAACTTCAGCCATGTTCTTCTAAAGTTAATGAGTACTACTGTGAGAAGTTATATATCGTGGCTGTCAAAGTGTAAAAAAAAAAGGAAAAAAAAAGTGTAAATGGCCTGCGAGCTACTCTGCGACCGACCTTATGGCCTAGGGCATGCAAGAACCTAGCTAGCACGATCATCATCGCTTTCCGCGAGAATCTTGACTCGCAGTAGCGATCGATGGAGCTGCGGATGCAGCATGCATGCATGCTGTTAATTCCGGCTCGCGTGTGTAAAACCGCCGTGGAGGAGTACGTGCATGCAATCGATCGGCGGCCGCCGGCTACTGACAAGGACATGGATCGGGCGGGCGGGCGAGGTGGGGGCTAAGGATGACGATCAACGAAGGCGGCGGCGTGGAGCTACTAAGCTTAGTGTGGTTGCGCCATACGAACGGGATGGGAGTGGACGGCGATGGATCGCCTACGTACGTATATATACGCGTACGTACGCCTCGACCAGCTGTATCGCGTTGCAGTGCCCCATGCCAGGTTGTCTCATATCGACGACGACTAATGTGTTCCAAGAGCCTAGCTACGGCACGGTGCTCCAACGCGGCGCCGCCATGGACGGTCATAGATCGAGAAGCGTCGACCATGCATGTCGTTGTTGCTAGCTGTGTACATGCAGAAAGGAAGTCCATCGACCGACCGACGTATTTGGTAGGAACTGAAAGCCTATAGCTGGGACGTACGCCGTGCTTGTGCACGCACTACATGGCGGCGACGCCGGCGAGGGCATGTTGCTCCTCTTGCCTCTCCAGCGTTCGGAGTTCCAGTGGAACCGAAAACGGGTGCGCGCACGTACGCCGGCGTGGTATTAAAAGTGTAACGGATTTCGTTGGCCATGAATGTTCCGACCGCCATAGCCCATAGCTAGCTAGCCATAGGGCAGGGCACCTGAGAAGCAAACCCTGATCGTCGTTGCATATGCCTTGGAGTGCGCAAACTCATCTCTGTCAAAACAGAGCCAGCAGTTGGATCGGTCGATCGATCGTTGCACGCGCACATCGGCACACGCGTGTAGGAGCGATTTCTTGCGGTTCAACAATGAAGCGTGGGAGCTTTCAAAAACAAAAAAACAATGAAGCGTGGGCCAACTGCATCACACCACACATCAGATCCACGGCTCATAGGGGCTGACTGGGCCGAATGAGACAGGCTGAGTACATTGGGCCAACTAACACTACTCCAAATTTTATGCCCATATATATATCTCTACTATATAAAGCGCTTATGTTTCTCCTTCGTTCGTCTTGTTTGTATGTTCGTACGTGGCTTGAACGCACTCCGTCTTTTGGTACGTATGAATTATCGCTTGGGCTCGGTATGTCTCTAATGGAAAGTTGGGTGCGTTTGGGCATGGGCCGGCCCAATCAAGAGACCAGGCAACATCCATCACCCCTGGCGCATTCCACGCCTTGCGTATCAGGCAAATTCCCCGCAGCAGCCGCCCCTCCCCTCCCTCCCGCCGCCGCAGCCGCCCCTCCCCTCCCTCCCCGCCGCTCGCTGTCGGATATATACCGTATAGGGGTATATAAGATGGTAGTGAAAGTGCCTGGTTACCAGGATGGCCCAAGTGGTAGTGGGCTGTGGTCCATTGGGCGGCCCAGTAACCTGACGCACAGAAGCCGGATTCTAGAAGAACCCGGATCACGGCCCATGTGATCTGGCTTGGAGGAGAAGACGGATTCCTTACTTTCCAAGTTATTGTTACCGTAGTCTTCTAGGTTTCCTATTCTGTAATCCCTAATCCGGCTGTTATATAAAGCCGGACGGGAGATAAACAAACCAACGAATAACAGAGAAGATATAGACCAACTCGCCGGGAAGTTGATCCTCTGCGAGTAGCTAGATCCAAAACCTCACATTGTAATCCTGTTTCCAGGCTTTAGTCCTGATTAGTGAGAAGTGCAGGAGTAGGCACGTCGTACTGTCGCGACGTACCGAACCTGGGTAAATCCTGTGTTTACTGTCTACCACGCGATCCCGTTACCCCACGTCTCTACCGTAGTCTCATGGCACCCCCGTCTATGAAAACTACTACGATGTCTCGACAGTTGGCGCCCACCGTGGGGCAAACGACGTCAGGCGTGAAGTTCCGATCTGGGATACTTGGCGGAATCGGAAGATCAATCACTGTCGGAAGCTTGGAATTCAATGATGATGTCGGACGCTTCCTCGACAACGGATCCTACATACCGGCGCAAAACCACCTGGTAAGTGCCTGCGTGTTACCGATAGGATCTGCTAACATCTTTATCGGACTAACTGCAGAAGCAATGGGGTTTTGCGGTGGAAGCAAATTTATCCCACCCGCCCTATACCCAGTCGAGCATGACTATGATGCCGGATTCTGCTCAGATCGCCGACAAAAAAGTGACACACACTTTATCGGCATGGTGCAGTCCGAAGTCGCCGAAAACACGGATGATGTAAACCCCGTGCAAGAGGCAGACAAAAACACACCCGTCACAGCAACGGAAGACCCGACACCCGTCATACGGGCGGAAGATCCGACATCCGTCAACGAGACGATGAACTCGGAAGCAGAATCCGTGCTAGCCGCCATTGAGGCGAGATTAGAGTCGGAAACCGGATCAGATGATTTTGATTCCGAAGACGAAGACGCGGACGCCTTCGAAAGGAAAGTTAAATCTTTTCAAGAGGGATTCCATGAAGTGCTAATGGCAAAACCAGCTGATACTACGGATGCCGGCAGCCAGGAAAGCCCTAAAACCCCTCCGCCAGAGGAAGAGAGAGAAGACGGAGAAACTTCTCCGGTATTTCCCAATGTTAAGGAATTGACAGAGCATGAGACTGTCAAAAAACCTCCCTCTTCCAAGAAAAAGCATCGTGCTGCTAAGAAACTCCAATACAAAATCCGGAAGAAAAAATCAGCTGATCAAGCTGATGAAAACCTGGAAGTAGGAGATGCTAGCGGAACAAAAACTGCGGAGAAGAAAATCAAAGAAATCCTTGTTCCGCCAATGACGGAACAGGAAGAGCAAGAGCTGTTGCAAACGCCAGTGGGAGCAAATGAACCCCCTGAGATGCTGGAAGCCAGGAGGCAAGCTTTCCAAAGGCAACAGCAACATCTACTCAGATCTCGGCAACACCTCCAAAAAACCCAGGATGACATTAAGCTCATGAAGGAAGAAATAGAGGAGTACGAGAGAAAGAATAGATCTGGCATTAAACCTACAAGGTTACCCGGAATCGTAAGACCGGAAGTACTGCCACCAAAAGAAAGGTTTCACAACCCATCTTGGCAAAAGCAGGTAAACGGCAAAGATGCCAGAGGCGAACCAATTTATAAAACCGCAGCAGAAAACGCGGAAGCAGCATTCGCCATCCTGAACAATGATATGTACTCCAATGGTCAAAAACTTCAAGGGGTGTATGCTTTCCTAGGAAAAGCATTGCAACAACAACAGCGGGCCCAAGAGCGATCAGGAAGACTGCAGGATAACTCCGCCCTATGCAAAACAGCTACTTGCGCCGCTGGAGCACCTGGACCAGAGGAACCTGGAGATTCAGACAATTCAAAGGATAAAAAAGAGGATCCGAGAAAAGACAAGAAAAACCCCGACAATAGGGATGAAGCGTCCCGAACCGGATCATATCCCCCGAAAGGTGGACTTAAACCCCACGATCGGGAAGAAAAATACCGGAATGACGGTGTCGTGGTGGTGTCACGGCAGATGCCATAGGATGGCTAAAGATGTGGGAACGATGGACGCTGGAGGTGCTCGGGGAGGGATCACGCGACGAGTAGCCGCGTGAGGTAAGAACTAAGCATTGCAAACAACACGATCTACCCAGGTTCAGGGCCCTCGTGAGGAGGTAAAACCCCTACTCCTGCCTTTCTCTATGTATTCTGGTGTCTCACCGAGTAGCCACAGTACAATGTTCTTGCTACCGAGTAGCCACTCTCTCTCTTAGTGATGAACTAGGTCAAGAATCTAGGGTTTCCAGTGTCCCAGCATGCGATCCTCACGCATGAGGCGGCGGGGCACCTTATATACACGGTGCCCAGCCGGATACGCCCAAACACGGACAAGTGTCGACATAGTGTGCACATCGTCCTTCTTCCGAGTTCCCGCTGACAGCTTTGGTTCCTAATCTTGGCTGCATCCGGAAAGTCGTTGGGCAAAACCAAGGGGACAGTCTGGTATCACTGTGCCAAACACAGAGTAGGGCCCCCTTATCCTGCGACCGCCTGCTTCCACACTGTCACTGTCAGGCAGGCCGGTCCTAGATGAACAGTAGTTTGAATAGTGCCAAGTACGGACCCAGGATACGCGGGATCCTGTGTCAGAACGGCTTCTTTGACTTCTGGCCCGAGTAGATTCCCGCCAATGTTACTCGGACCAGCTCTTCTACTCGAACGGACATAACTCACTTAATATCTCCTTCTGGTCATCTTTTCGTAAGACCGAGTAGCAGTCGACCGGGTAGCAAGTACCGGGTAGGCGGCTACTCGACCAAACTTCTCTTCTGACTGTTGCCTTTACCACTTGCCTTTACCCTACTCGGGGGTAATCCCCCGACAGCAGTCCCCGAAGCTGGTAGAGTCATGCGAACTCGTTCACTAGGCTCTGCCAGCATAAAACCAATCTCTGCAACACCGCCCTTGAGCCTCAAGATGCCGAGTGAGACCTCCGAGTAGCACTCCGGAATGTACCTTGGGTCTCTTTTCTTCCGAATAGGGCTAGTCTTCTTCTCTGCGTCCGAGTAAAAGGACTTAGAGGATTTCTCAAACAGAGTCTCTGCAGCGCAGAGCGCAATCCAGCCTTTCGTGCTGCAACTGGACACGTGTCAAGCTTCAGCGACCCCGACGTCTCGCTGCCCAGGACACGACGTGCCACGCGCCCAGTTTTCACGGAGTGGGCCCACCGGCTCGTCATGTCCCATCAAGCGCAGTAATAGGCCACGATTTGGTCGTGGGATCAATTGTGGCCGTTACGCGCGCGTTCCGCGCTTGCGTGCGTTTCTAACCGGCCACAGGCCCCACCACACGAGAGTCATGGCCACGATCGATCCCACTACCCCGATGGTAACGGTAATCTGAGGAGAGGGTATAAATACCCCCATCGGTAACTTCCTTTTCTCCTTCCTCCGTACTTCCTTCTTTCGCCTCTCTGGTTCTTCTCCGCCGCCGTGCTCTCCGCCGCCGCGCAACTCTTTGCGCCGCCGCGGATTCATTCTCTCCACCAGATTCTTCCAAAGCTTCCACCACTTTCTCACTCGCTGCCATGGCTGCTCGCGCCGGCTGGGCTGGTTCTGATGTCACCGTCGATGACTGCTCCTGGCTCATGAACACCCGGAGGGTTCCTCCTGGTGTTCAGTGCCGGCCGTCCGACGGCGAACTCGTTCCGGCCCCGCGGGAGGGCGAGCATGTCGTCTTCCTCGCGCACTTCGCGCGAGGATTCGGCCTGCCGGCATCCGATTTCCTCCGCTCCTTTCTGGAACACTTCGGTGTTCAGATGCATCATCTCCCCCCAAATGCAGTCGTCTTCCTCGCCTATCACACCGTGGTATGCGAGGCCTTTCTTAGCGTCCGCCCCACGGTGCAGACATGGCTGAAGTACTTCCACCTCCGCCAGCAGAGCACAGGGAAGAAGGACGGCGCGGCCTCTGGCAGCCGGGTAACCGACACCGGCAGCGCCATGATGGTGCAGCGGACGGGAACCAATCACCCTCGCATCAAGGGCTTGGATTCCGTCCGCATGTGGCAAAAATCCCTCCTCTACGTGAAGAATATCCCCGCCACGAAGGGGGGAAAGGTAACGGACCGCATCAACCTGCCTGCCTGGAGCAACCGGGCTCCATCCGGGCAGAATTGGAAGACGAAGCCCTCCAACGACCGCAACGCCGTGCAGATGGAGGAGCGGCTCGCTGAGCTAATCGGAGAGGGCCTCAAGAGCGATGATCCCGTCGCCTGATGGATCCGGAACCGGGTGCTGCCTCTGCAGCAGCGCTCCCACCCAATGTGCTACTTGGGAGGCCCCCGCGATTGCACTCGGACGACCACGTTCGAGCTCAGCAACGCGGACGTCGCCGCACACGCAAGGTCCATCCTGACCACAGGCCTCCGAGATAACTGGCAGTACGGGTTCATCCCCTTCAGCCGCACGAAGCCGATTCCACGGGTATGTTCTCCTTACTCTGCTTCCAGCTTATATGTAATCCGAGTAGATAGCCTTCTCTCCTTGCCGCGACTAGCAATTGCATTCCGCGCCGAGTAGAGCACTCTGCAGAACTGCCTAGGCTTAGTATGCTTGATGTTTACACGCCTTGCCGAGTAGCATACTTAGGAGAAATTCTTAGGCTTAACGTGCTTGTTGTTTGCACGCCTTGCCGAGTAGGATACTTAGCAAACTTCCTTAGGCCTAGTGTGCTTTGTGTTTGCACGCCCATCCGGATAGAATGTCTCCACGCTACTCGGCTAATTTGCGATGTTTCTCTGTTCTTTCAGGTCCTTGACCGCCAGCTTGCTGAGAGCTGTGAGCGCTTCGAGGGCAACTGGTCCTCTGACCGAGAGGAAGATGACCAGGCCTCCTTCGAGACCGCGGACCAGCTCGATTCTTCTGACGCCGCCCAGGCGGGTGACCGTCCCGCGAATCGTCTCTTCATGACTGGTCCGAGGATGAAGTTGAAGGTAATGGAACTTATCCCCTCTGACTGCGAGCAGCGCAAACCAATCGCTTTCTGCTTCTGAAGTGCTTTTCTTCCTTTCTATTTTACAGATGTTGCTGATGCTGATGGCGACGACGAGGATGAGGATGAGGACGAGGCAGCCCAGGTCGTCAAGCCTCTTGCATTCGCCGCTCCTGCCACCCGCAAACGGACAGGTAGTGGCGCCCAAGAACCTCCCGCCAAGAAGAAGAAGGTGACCGAGAAGACGACTAAGAAAATCGTGAAGAGGAAACGACCACCGATTCCTAGCCGCAAGGGGTAAGTTCCTTCTCGGTTGCCCTGCTTCTGTTTACTTCGTTCTTCTCGGTTGATTCCCAATCCTTTTGCCTCGCTTTTTCCTCTTGATTTCCTCTGCCCTCTTCTTGCTTTTGAACACAATTTTCTCTTCCGAGACCCCTTGGACGCGGACGCCGCTCTTGCGTCCACCGAGACCCAGAAGAAGGCCGCCATCGACGTCGACGCGGTCATCGATCTCGAGGGCGACGAGAACAATGCCGCCAATGCATCAACAGAGGGCACCGATGCCCAGAAAGCCGAGATGGAGCAGCAGTCCCGCGCAGAGCAGGAGGCGCAGGACGCTGCTCACCAAGAGAAGCCACCTTCTCCTCTGGCCAACACCGCCGAGGAGAACCAAGATCAAGAGACCGAGATGCACCACGCCGCCGCCCTTGAGCGTCAGGAAGAAGGAGAGGAGCAGCCAGCAACAGGGGCTGCTGGACAAGAGGACCCTGCGGCCCAGCCGCGGGTAGAAGAAATGAATGTCTCACAGCCGGATCCCGCTGCCGAGCAGCGGGTAGAAGACGCGACTGGGCATTACCCTCTGAGCGACGTGCAACCAGTCGCTGCGCAGGGTAGCGCCCAGCCGGATGCCGCACCGGATAGCGCGCCCCTGGCGCCACCAACAGATCAGGGTAGCGCTCAGCCCTGATTCCTCCTCGGTGCAGACAACCGAGGCTGCACCCAGCCCTCCGGCCAGGCCGCTTACAAGGAAGAGTGCCCAAGATGCTGCAGAGAAGGAGGCAGCCGAGAAGAAGGCCGCCGAGAAGGAGAAGCCTGAGGAGAAGAAGACCGAGAAGCAGAAAACCGAGAAGTCAGTCGCCGCGAAGCCAACTGCCCAGAAGGAGAAGACGAAGAAGCGGGCTGCCGACATGCCGCCGCCAACATCAACTGGCCAGTCCAGTCAGCTGGTTATTCGCGATCCCAACGCGGTTCCTGCCGCTGCCGCTGCAGCTGATCAGCCCTGCTACCCTGACTACATGGTGAAGGTTAGCCATCAGCACCAGGTCGGCTTTTCCCCCAAGGACCGGAATCTTGCTCTTCAAAAAGGGAGGAAAGCCGTGGCAGTGGACTCCAGGCCCCCGGCCCCGAATCAAGACAAGTCCATCTCCATTGCTTCTCGGGGAGTTCAAGACCAGGCGATAACGTCCCAGAGCCTCGAGCAAGTACTCGACTTGATCGGCTTCATCGACGCCAAGTGGGACAGCAAAGTTCTCGGCAACCCCAATTGGAACGGCATCGATCTGGGCGACATCGACCATATGCGTGTGGATTGGAACAAGGTGGACCTGGGTTACAAGCCCATGACCGTCTCGACCACCTCTGCTACACTTGCTGCCAAGATGTTTGTCCACCGCAAGAACGCCGAGGACCTCGAGCAATCCTACGCGGTAAGTTCCCAATCATCCTCTCCGAGTTGCATTTTCACTTCTTTTCTACTCTTCCTCTTTTCCTTATCCATCACCCAGTCCCCAAGATTTTGGCCGAGTAGGCGGACACTCTCCCGAGTAGCCGCCTTCTCGGGTTGAATCTCAAGTACTTTGCCTGATTCTTGTTTCTTTTGCTTCTCAGAATAGCGTACTGAAGCGAACCGACTTGCATCGTCGGCTACTCTGGAACCACGCCATTGCCAAGAGGCGCATTGCCGCCTTGGAGAAAGAGAAGATGATTGCCGAGGAAGCCGACAAGGAAGTGATGAACAGCACTATGAGGCTGTCTGAAGTTGAAGGTACGCTTCTAGCTGCGCGGTTCTTGCGTTTGGTGTTTACGCACGCTTTTGCTTTTTGCGCTAACTGATTTTACCCTGCAGGGAAGTTGAAGGCCCGGTCTGACGAGCACGAGAATTACCGTGCCTTTGTCGAGAGTGGCCAGGCCACCATCAAGAGATTGGAAGGTACGTTGCCGTCTACTCGGCCTTTCCTGTGCTTCTTTCTTTCGCTTCTCTGCTAACCGTGCTTTGCCTCCCGCAGAAGATCATAAGAAATTCGCTGAGGAGCATCAAGACTGCCTCAAACCGGCTGAGGTGCAGCAGCAGCTGTCCAGCCAGGCTGTCGAGCTGATGAAAGAGCATACTACTGAGATGGAGAAGCTCCAAGTTCAGCTGCAGACTGCGCTCCGGGATGCCATCAACCTTGGTGCTGAGAGGGACAGAGTGATCGCCGAGAAGGCAAAGAGCGAAGCAGCAGCCAAGGCCAGGGAGAGAACCCTCAAACAGGAGTGTGAGGTGCTGACAAAAAGCAACGCTGGGCTCTTCACTCAGCTAGAGGAGCTCCGCTTGATCTAGGAGAAGCATATATCCAACGAGGAAACATGGAAGACCCAGCTGTTAGGACTGCGCCACGATTTGAACAGTAAGTGCTCCCTTCTCTCCGCTTCTCCGCTACTCGGCTGTGCCTTTCTTCTCTTCTTCTCGTTTCACGCTTCCACTCTGTTACTGTTTCTGATCTTCTCGATAGCTCTTGCAGGAATCTTTCCCAACCTTGAATCCTCTAGCGTGCCCGCCCTGGAAAAGGTCCGAGCAGCTCGTGCTGAGAAGGGCGAGCCTTTGGACACCAGAGCAGAAATCGAGGAAAGTATCCTGATTATGCAGAGCCAGTGTCCGCGGCTAGCGGGCGTGGGCACCGAGCTGGTGCGCGTCGCCTTCCAGATCCACGGAGTCTTCTGGCCCTGATGACTCCGCGCCGACAACAATCTCTGGACTCGCCTTGAAGCTGCAGCGCGTGAAAGCTGAATTGAAGAAATGGCGCGCCTCGGGAGCTCGGGCAGGTGCGGACATGATGCTGCTCTTCGTCACCACTTGGTACGAGAACCTGAATATGCAGATCATCCGCGAGATGCGCCGAGACTCCAAGTGGGAGAAGGACCCCGACTGCGTGGCTATTCGCCAGGTGGTTGCTCACGAGGTCGCGCAGTATGCCGACACAGCGACCTTCATCGACGGCCTCACCGAGCCCGACACCGAGGTGGACGAGGGCGAGGAGGAGGATGAAGACGAGGAGACGGACACCGACGAGCCGGACCTGAGCTACTTCGACTCTCCAGCTGCCAAGGACCGGAAGGGGAAGGCCGCGGTCATCGCGGGTAGCGATGAGGAGGACGAGAACGTGGAGATGTCGATCGACACCTCCGCGCTCGAGTTCGGCACCTCGTCAGGAGCTGCCCTTGACGACACCGTCAACCTTCGCGCCCAAGCCAGCGGCTCCACCTCCGCGACAACGCCCGTCTCGGTGGCCACGGCCACTGCAGACCAGGTAACCACCGAGCCCAACGCCGAGGACGAAGCAGCGAAGCTTGGTGATGCCAGCGTGGGGGCGGACACAACCAAGGCCACTACTGAAGATGAGGCAGCTAAGGCTAGCACCGAGAACGCCGCCTCGACCTGATTTTATCCTGCAGCTTTATTTCTCAAACACTTATCAGATCCCCGGGATGCCGGGTGCAAATGTATCAGACTATTTATGCCGTTGCTACTCATTTTTATTCCCATTTGTTATTTTTAACTTAATCAATTATTCAGCCTGGGCTCGATGTCGGGTTGCGTTATCATGCGAGTCCCCGAGTTGCATTTCTTATTCACTCTCTCTTTTCGTCTCAGCTCTACCCGCAACTTGTTGCTTTTTTGGTATTCGAGTCACAAGAGTCAAAGAGCAGAGCTGCAAATACTTAGCCGCTTAGAAACAATCATAGTAACGCAGCCCACCACTTAGCCGAAAAAATAAGACAAAGAACGGTAGTAAAAGAACCCTACTCGGTTCCTGCACTCTTCCTTTCCTTAGTAATTTTTCTTGTGCTCATGGACCTTTTGCTTGTTCTCTTGCTTGCCATGAAGCCGGGTTTCGGACAGCAGCAAAGTCGAAGAGTTGGCATGTAGGTTTAAACACAGTACTCAAAGTACCTTTGAATTTTGAAGTATAGCAATCGAATAGGCAAAAGGTAAGGCCGAGTAGAAACACTTAGAGCAAATTTGGACGAGGGCAGTCCCCGAGATCAATTTCAGATTGCAGAACAGAATTTCAACTCGGATAAGAGGGTACATACACATCTTTGCTAATGAATGAAAACGACGGAGTAGAGCTACATTCCAAGGGCGCTTGGTTTCCTCTCCAGCTTTATCTGCCCTGTTCGCCTGTGGTGGGCGCGCATCTATAAGATAGTAAGCATTGTTGTGCAGCGCTTTGCTCACAATGAAGGGCCCTTCCCATGGGGGAGACAACTTGTGCATCCCGCTGTGCGCTGCACGAGCCTAAGGACCAAGTCTCCTTCTCGGAAAACCCTTGGGTTCACCTTTCGGCTATGATAACGCCGCAGGTTTTGCTGGTAGATAGCCGAACGTGACAGAGTCAGCTCTCTTGCTTCTTCAAGCAGGTCAACGTCGTCTTCTCGAGCTTCTCTCGCCTCCACCTCAGTGTAGAGGGTTACTCGGGGGGAGTCATGCTCTAGGTCTATTGGCAACACGGCCTCAGCCCCGTATACCAAGAAGAATGGCGTGTAGCCGGTTGACCGGTTGGGGGTAGTCCTTAGACTCCACAACACCGCTGGCAACTCGTCTAGCCAACACCCAGGTGTTTTCAGTAGTGGCTCCATCAGCCTTGGCTTTATGCCTGCCAGTACCATGCCATTTGCTCTTTCCACTTGTCCATTGGAGGCTGGATGCACAACAGACGCAACATCTAGTCGGATGTGCTTATCTCTGCAGAACCGCACCATTGCTCCCTCTGCGAAGTTTGTGCCGTTGTCGGTGATGATGCTGTGCGGGTAGCCGTATCTCAGGATCACATCCTTCACGAATTTCACAGTTGTGGCCCCATTGCACCTCCGAATAGGCTTCACCTCGATCCACTTGGTGAACTTGTCCACCATGACCAAGATGTGAGTCATGTTGCCTCTAGCCGGCTGGAAGGGTCCGACCATGTCCAAACACCAAACAGCCAATGGCCAAGTGATATGAATGGTTTTCAGCTCGGAAGCAGGCATGTGAATCTTACTCGCGAACATCTGGCAGCCATTGCACTTCCTCACGATGTCTTCAGCTTGCTGTAGTGCTGTGAGCCAGTAGAAGCCATGCCGAAAAGCTTTCTTGACCAACGCCCGAGAAGAGGCATGGTGCCCGCATTCTCCTTGGTGTATCTCTACCAGAATTTCTTCTCCTTCTGCTGGGTCCACACAACGTTGCAGCACGCCGGTGGCACTTCTCTTGTGCAGCACATCTCGGAAAATAGTGTAGCCCTTGGATCTTCTCTGAATCTGTCTTGCAGCCACTTCATCCTCTGGCAGAGTGCTGTCCCTTAGAAAGGATAATATGGGCATGGCCCAACTCGGTGTCTCCCGTGTGGGAAACACTGGTTCGTCCACTTCCATCGGGACGGGCACCTCTGGTTGCTCTTTAGGGATGGGAGCACTTCTCTGAAGCCCAGATCGATTGGCAAGGACTTCCTTAATGAATGCGATAGTCCCCGGGTTAAGGACAACAGTCCCCGAGTAAGGAGTGGCAGTCCCCGAGTAAAGGGTGGCAGTCCCCGAGTAAGGAGTGGCAGTCCCCGAGTAAGGAGTGGCAGTCCCCGAGTAAGGAGTGGCAGTCCCCGAGTAGAGGACCGCAGTTCCCGAGTCAGGAGCAGCAGTCCCCGGGTTTCCTGCAGCATTCTCCCAGTCAATTTCCATGGGATCAGATTCCTCACTTGGCAGAGAAGGAACGAATATGGACTCCGAGTTGGGAGAGGGCTTGATGGATGGCTTCCTCAAATGCTCCAAGGCAACCCCCGCCGGGATGGATTGCCGAGAAGATCCCAACTTGGACAGCTCATCTGCCGCTTCGTTCTCTGCTCGGTGAATGTGCTGGAACTCGCAGCCTTCGAAGAATCCAGTCATAGACTGTACCAGGAAGCGATACGATGCCATGTTGGCATCTAGCGCATCCCAAGTGCCAGAGACCTGCTGCACCACCAGATCTGAATCGCCATAGCATATAATGCGCTGCACGCCAACCTCCTTGGCTACCCGCAAACCATGCACCACTGCCTCGTACTCTGCTACGTTGTTGGACGCCTTGAAATGAATCTGCAGCACATACTTGAGTTGATCTCGCTTGGGTGACGTAAGCACTACGCCAGCACCAAGGCCTTCCTTCACCTTCGAGCCATCAAAGTGCATCTTCCAGTAATTAGAAACTGGAGCAGGAGGTTCATACTGCACCTCGGCCCAATCCACCAGGAATTCCGCCAGAATCTGAGACTTGATGGCTTCTCTTCTCGCATACGCGGGTGCATACGCGGCCAGCTCGATCGCCCACTTGGCTACTCTGCCACTCGCCTCCTTGTTACCCATGATATCCGAGATGGGAGCAGAGCTCACAACCGTGATAGGATGCTCTTGGAAGTAATGCTTTAGCTTCTTGGCGCCCAAGTACACGCCGTAGGTCATCTTCTGGTAGTGCGGGTAGTTTTGCTTGGAGCTGGACAGCACTTCACTGAGATAGTACACTGGGCGCTGCACACTCTTGCCTTCTTCTTCTCGCTCCACCACAATCACCACACTGACTACCCGGTTAGTCGCAGCAATGTACAGCAGCATTGGCTCCTTGGGTAGCGGACTAGCCAAGATGGGAGCGCTAGCCAGCATTGCTTTCAGCTCGTTGAATGCCACGTCCGCTTGCGGAGTCCAGACAAACTTGTCACTTTTCTTCATCAATTGGTACAGAGGCAGGGCCTTCTCGCCCATTCGACCCAGAAAACGGCTCAGAGATGCCAAGCAACCAGTGAATTTCTGCACATCTTTCAGGGATCTCGGCAAAGACATGCTCTCAATAGCTTTTATCTTTGAAGGATTGGCTTCAATGCCCCGACTAGACACCAGGAAGCCGAGTAGCTTACCAGCCGGGACACCGAAGGTACATTTACTCGGATTCAGCTTCATTTTGTACTTGCGTAGGTTAGCAAAGGTTTCCTCCAGGTCGGCAAGCAGAGTATGTGTTTTATTCGTTTTGATGACAATGTCATCTACGTACACCTGCACATTCTTGCCGAGCTGGTCGTGCAAGCATTTCTGCATGCATCTCTGATAGGTTGCACCCGCATTCCTCAAGCCAAAACACATGACACGATAGCAATAAGCCCCGTACGGGGTAATGAAAGCAGTCTTTATTTGATCAGCAGGATTGAGTGCGATCTGGTGGAAACCAGAGTAGGCATCTATGAAAGACAACAGTTCACAACCAGCAGTGGAATCGATCACCTGATCGATGCGAGGTAGCGGGAAGGGATCCTTGGGGCATGCCTTGTTCAAGTCGGTGTAGTCGACACACATGCGCCACGCAGTGGCAGCCTTGGGATCCTCCTTCTTCTTCTCGACCATGACCGGGTTGGCTAGCCAATCCGGATGCAGCACCTCCATGATGAAATTGCTTATCAGCAGCTTGGTGATCTGGTCACCAATGGCCTTCCTTCTCTCATCTCCGAAGCGGCGCATAGCCTGCTTCACTGGCTTGGCGTCAGGACGCACATGTAATGAGTGCTCAACCAACTCCCTCGGGACTCCTGGTAGATCTTCGTTGGACCAGGCGAATACATCCCGATTCTCATGGAGGAAGTGGATGAGCTCGCTTTCCTATTTCTCCGCCAACCCGGAGCCAATGATGGCTACGCGGTCGGGGAACTCGGGGTCGGCCTGGACCTTCTTGGTCTCCTGAGATGCCTGGAATGCGGTCCCGTGTTGGGTACTCGGCACGCCTTGCGCGCCAGCTTGCGCGGATTGCGCCATAGCCACCACCTCATACATCTTCTTCTTCTCGGCAGCAATCACCATCGACTCCGCCAACTGGGAACTAGCAGAGGCACACTCCATGGACTTCTTGTAATCACCAGAGATAGTAATTATGCCATTGGGACCAGGGATCTTCATCTTCAGATATGCAACATGAGTAGAGGCCATGAACTTGCTCAGAGCAGGCCTGCCGAGTAGGGCATGGTAAGGGCTCTGATGATCAACCACTTCGAACTGCAGGCGCTCTGTGCGGCAGTTTTCCCTGGTGCCGAATAGCACATCTATCCACACTCGGCCAATCGGGTTGCACGAGATCCCGGGCACAATGCCATGGAAAGTGGTCTTGCTGGGCAGCATCATGTTCTCGGCCAGGCCAAGCTTCTCGAGTGTGTCTTTGTACACGATGTTGATGCTGCTGCCGTTGTCGATTAGCACCTTGCTGAACCTCACATTCTTCTCGGGACCCAGGAAGGTAGGATCCAGCACCAAGGCATAGCTACCCGGATTTGGCATCACCTTGGGATGATCTACTCGGGACCACCTGATCTCCTGGTCACACCAATACATGTAGTGAGGGACAACAGGAATCACTGCATTGACCTCCATGGCACGCCTGTGCTGTGATTGCTTGTCGACTGGCTCGGAGGTGAAGATCATGTAGCTCTCATGGTGCTCTTGGTACTGGTTGGAGCCTCCGCCCCCATTGTTGCCGTTGTTGTTGTTGCCCTGGTAGTTGTTGTTGCCTCTGTTGTTGTTGTTGCGGTTGTAGTTGTTGTTGTTGTTGCGGTAGCTCTCATTGTTGAAGTGACGGTTGGCTCCTAAAGCCACTTGGTTCACATTTTCTCTTCTCGGGTACACTGGTGGCCGAGCTGCGGGTGCGCGAGTAGGCTGCACATTGGCATTGGCCGCTGGCAGAGGAGGAGGAGGAGGCAAGCCATCATTCTTGATCACATCCCACCACTCGCACTGCCGAGTAGTGTGGTTAGCAGGCCTCGAGGGGTGGTGAGTGTGAAAACTGCATGGGCCATCCTTCATGTCGTCAAAGACGAACTTCTTCGGCTGCTCGGAGTTGCCGCTACCCGACTGAGAAGTACGGAATGGTTTCTTGTTGCCTTGGCCCTGGTTCTGGTTCTGCCCGTAGGCTCCAGCAGGTTTCTGCCTTTGGCTACCACCAGCTCCAATAGTCACTGCATTCACCTCTTCAGGGTCATACCGAGTATCTATCCGGTCATCCCTGCGCTTGTTGCGGAACTCGTTGCGCTTGCTGTTGCTGAAGTTTCTTCTCGGCTCAGAGGAGTCCATCAGGGGCTGAGTAGGATCACCGAGTGCGTACTGATCCGCAATCTTGATGGTCTCCGCCAGAGTGTTGGGCATCTCCCTCTGCAACCTCTGCCACAACATGCTGCCATGCCTGCACCCCTGCGCAAACCAAGTGATGGCCTGGGCTTCATTCACACCCTCACAGGTATTCCTCAACGTGCTCCACCGAGTAAGGTACTCGCGGTCCGTCTCGTCTTCTCGCTGCCTGCAAGCGGACAGCTGCTGTGGCCTTGTAGGTGCTGGTGAAGTTGCTGACGAAGGCATCCGAGAAGTCCAGCCAGCAATTTATGCTGTGCTTGGGCAAGTTGTTGAGCCAAGTGCGAGCTGGACCCTCTAGCATCTGCGAGACGTACCGCACTGCCCATCTCCTGTTGCCGCCCGCAATGTGGACTGCGGTGACGTAATCATTGAGCCAATCTTCGGGCTTGGTGTTGCCATTGTAGCTCTTGGTGCCCCTTGCGAGCTGAAAGTTCTTCACGGACGGCTCGTTCATGATGCGCGGGCCAAAGCACTCGGGGCCAGGAGGACCCGTGTTCTCCAACCGAGCTGACAAGTTGATCCGGTCCAGCTGATGCCTCGCATCTCCAGGCGCCAATACGCGCTCGCCAACACGGTCCTGAATATCATAGCCAGCCATCTCCATGGCCGAGTAGCCGTCATCATTTCTGTCCGCCTGCACAGCTGCAGGCTGCTCCACCGGGTTGGCGACTGGCGCCACTGCGCACGGCTGCTGCCTCTGCCGAGTAGGCGGAGCAGCGGGACGCTGAGAAGGACCTGGGCGTGCTCCACCTCGGGCCTGGCTTTGAGCTTGATGGGCTTGAGAGCCTGCTCTTGCAGCGTTGTGTTCCTGCCCGGGCTGCTGCGGCACAGCAAGCTGTCTCGCGGCAGCAGCCGGGTCATACACCTGCATTTGCCTATCTCTGGCCGAACGCCCGCTGCGGCTCTTCTCGCGGCTGGGGTGCGGAGACGAGGCCTGATCGTTAGATCTAGCCGCGTGCGAGTGCACCACCTGCGAAGCTCCAGCACCCGGGTTGGCCTTCCGGAACTCCTCATTCTGCCTAGCAGCCTCCAACACCAACTCGTTGAGCATTTCCTGCTGCCTAACGCGTGCGTCGCCGTCAAGACGAGGCAACTCGGCGGCAACGGCCTCTGCAGCTCTAAGTGTTTTGGCGGGTGTGCTATACCTAGGCCTAGTGGAGGTGTTTGCGGTGGCGGACGGAGCAGGAACCTCTACCACTGTCGCCATCTCGGCACCAAGGTTACGCCGCGTGGCGCCTACTCTGCTAGCTCTCCTAGTGACTGGCGTGAAGCCGTGAGCCCTGTTGTACTCAAGCTGGTCTAGACTCAACTCAAGCCGGACCTTATCCAACTCCGCCTGCTCGGCGAGCAGCTCTTGGCGTTGCCGCTCGAGCTGCTCCTTCATGCTCAGGAGCTCGAGGTCGGTGGGAGGCGGCATGCCATTCCACCCAGCCGACGCGGGAATGGTCGGTGTGGTGGAGGGAGGGAGGTTACACTCCTTCTCGTAAGGCCTGTGAGTCCTGCCACCAGCGCTCGTGGTAGCAAGATCCTCGACGACGGCCGCGGCGCCAGTAGCAGCCGCGCCAGCGTTTGCCGCCAAGCCGGTCACCATCACCTCGGCGCGGTCCGCAGAACGGCGCGCAGGCCTACCGCGAGCAGCGATCACCGCAGGAGGATCCTCCGCGTCATGCACCAGCTCGGGGTAGACGCGGTCGACGACGGTGGCGACGTAGACGAGGTGAGAGCCGAAGTAGATCACCGAGCCGCCCTCCGGCATGGCCCTGCCGCCGAAATCGCCTGCGTTGTCGGTGACGAAGTCGAAGGAGCCGAATCTGTGGACAAGGCGACAGACCACGCGCTCCGCTGAAGAAGATCCCGTCCGAACAGAAACTCCAGCCAGCGCCGCTGGTTGCCCCACGGTGGGCGCCAACTGTCGTGGTGGTGTCACGGCAGATGCCATAGGATGGCTAAAGATGTGGGAACGATGGACGCTGGAGGTGCTCGGGGAGGGATCACGCGACGAGTAGCCGCGTGAGGTAAGAACTAAGCACTGCAAACAACACGATCTACCCAGGTTCAGGGCCCTCGTGAGGAGGTAAAACCCCTACTCCTGCCTTTCTCTATGTATTCTGGTGTCTCACTGAGTAGCCACAGTACAATGTTCTTGCTACTGAGTAGCCACTCCTCTCTCTTTATGATGAACTAGGTCAAGAATCTAGGGTTTCCCTGTGTCCCAGCATGCGATCCTCACGCAGGAGGCGGCGGGGCACCTTATATACACGGTGCCCAGCCGGATACGCCCAAACACGGACAAGTGTCGACATAGTGTGCACATCGTCCTTCTTCCGAGTTCCCGCTGACAGCTTTGGTTCCTAATCTTGGCTGCATCCGGAAAGTCGTTGGGCAAAACCAAGGCGACAGTCTGGTATCACTGTGCCAAACACAGAGTAGGGCCCCCTTATCCTGCGACCGCCTGCTTCCACACTGTCACTTTTAGGCAGGCCGGTCCCAGATGAACAGTAGTTTGAATAGTGCCAAGTACGGACCCAGGATACGCGGGATCCTGTGTCAGAACGGCTCCTTTGACTTCTGGCCCGAGTAGATTCCCGCCAATCTTACTCGGACCAGCTCTTCTACTCGAACGGACATAACTCGCTTAATATCTCCTTCTGGTCATCTTTTCGTAAGACCGAGTAGCAGTCGACCGGGTAGCAAGTACCGGGTAGGCGGCTACTCGACCAAACTTCTCTTCTGACTGTTGCCTTTACCACTTGCCTTTACCCTACTCGGGGGTAATCCCCCGACAGACGGCAAAATAATGCCACCTCCGAGAAACCCAGCTGAGAAAGCCGGAAGATACAATACACCTCACAGGCGTGAGAGATCCCGGACACCCCCTAAGGATAAAGAAAGGCACAGGAGCAGGACTCCGCCTAATCCAAAAGGACGTGATCATGGAAGAGATAGGTACAATCCCGGAAAAGCGCGCCCGCGCAACAATGGAAAAGAAAGGAGTAGATCCCATTCTGTCCATTCAGCCGGAAGATATTCCGCACACATTGATAGAGCGGAAAAGGATGATCTATACTTTGGTCCTAAGTGTTTCACTGACAGGATCCGAAGGATAACCCTGCATTCTGGCTTCGCCAAAGTTGGTCCAACCTACCAAAAATATACCGGTAGCACAAACCCGGACACCTGGCTCTCAGACTATTATACAGCCGTCCAAATCAACAATGGGACAGACCTGGAAGCTGTCAAGTTTCTTCCCCTAATGTTACTGGATGGAGCCAGAGATTGGATCAATGGATTACCATCAAGAACTGTCGACAGCTGGGATGATATGGCTAGAGTATTTACTCAGCATTTCCGGGGAACATACAAACGCCCGAACAGCATCAACCAGCTGAACCGTTGCACCCAATTCGAGGATGAACCATACGTGGATTTCATCTCCAGATGGACAGCAATGAAGAATAGTTGTTCTGGAGTAACTGACGTACAAGCAATGCATGCTTTCGTCAATGGCCTAAAACCCGGACTTGTGCCGTTCATGGTTGGTTCCAAGCAGCACAAAGATCTCGGATCTATGCTTACAACCGCCAACGAGCACGCTGCAGCTGAAGACGACATCAGAGCAAGAGGAGGCAATATCGATACACTGATACTTGCTAAGAAAACTCCTCGTTCTGACAAAAAAGGAACTCCAGAAACAACGACAAAACCCAAGGAAGTCAACATAGCCTTTGGAAGCGAAAAAGGGAATAAGTGGAAAGGACACAGCCCAGATCCAATCAATTACACTCCAGAGGAGTGGGAGAGGATTAAGTCGGAACCTTGTGTCCACCATTCACAATTTGGGAAACCCACCCATACAAACGCACAATGCCGGCTGAATAAGCACATGAAAGGCAGTGCAGGATCCGGAAATAAGGGGAAGGGTTCCAAAAGGAAACCCACCAAACAAAAGCCAGAAGCTGACAAAGAAGACAGTGAATTGGACACTGATGAAAAAATACAGGAACAACAGCGAAAGGGCGAACCCAAATTTCCGAGAGTTGATGGAGAAGCAATGCTAACATTTCTAGCAACTCCGTCAGCAAAGGTGGCCAAAAGAACACTTCGAGAAATAAACGCGGTTGTTCCGGCAACCCCGAAATTCTTGAAGTACTCCAACACACCAAATACCTGGGATCAGTCTGATCATCCCGGGAATATCCCTGAACCCGGCACACAAGCTCTTGTCGTAAGCCCTATTGTCCAGAACACTAGGCTAAGAAGAGTGCTGATGGATGGAGGATCCAGCATTAACATAATGTACTTGGATACACTGAAGCATCTGAAGATTTCCGAGTCCCAGCTCAATCACAGCAACATACGCTTCCACGGTATTGTTCCTGGCAGACAAGCACGATCCCTAGGAGAAATTTCCCTAGATGTCACCTTCGGAGATAAAGATCATTTCCGGCAGGAAAAAGTATCCTTCGAATTAGTGCCGTTCGAAAGCGTGTATCACGCAATACTCGGACGTCCAGCTTTCGCCAAATTCATGGCAAGATCCTGTTATATTTATAACAAGCTGAAGATGCCAGGACCCAAAGGAGGAGTAATCACCATAGCTGGTGATTTTAAGCTAGCAAATGAGTTGGAGAAAGAAAACGCCCTTTGCGCTCAAAGAGTCATAGCAAAGGAAGAACTGAAGGAATTGGCCAAGGAGGTATCGCCGACAGAAATGCCGGCAGGAAAAGAAACCCGGAAGCCAACAGACAGCTTCAAGGCGTCCGAGAATACAAGACAGGTAATCCTAGATCCCAAAGATCCGACAAAATTCGTCGTTGTAGGGACTGGGATGACCGACAAATAGGAAGGCGAGCTCATCAAGTTCCTCCGTGAGAACTGGGATATTTTTGCCTGGTGTCCAGCTGACATGCCAGGCGTACCCAGGGAACTTGCTGAGCACCAACTCAAGGTGATTCCAGGATCAAAACCCGTTAAACAAGGTCTCCGTCGATTTGACGGAAGAAGACGGAAGGCTATTGGCAAGGAAATTATCCGGCTTTTAGCAGCGGATTTCATCCAGGAAGTAATCCACCTTGAATGGTCCGCAAATCCGGTATTAGTACCGAAGAAAGACACTACTGCTCTTAGAATGTGTATAGATTACACATGCCTGAACAAATTGTGTCCAAAAGATAGATTTGTGTTACCGCGAATCGATCAAATAATAGATGCCATTGCAGGCTCTGAGCTTTTGTGCTTTTTGGATGCATACTCCGGGCACCACCAAATACGCATGAAAAAGGAAGATCAAATTAAGACTTCTTTTATAACCCGTACGGGACGTATTATTACGTAACCATGCCATTTTGCCTGAAGAACGCAGGTGCAACCTACCAGCGTTGCATGCAATGTTGCTTGCATAGTCAGATTGGCAAAAACGTCCATGTTTATGTGGACGACATTGCTGTCGTAACCAAGGAAAAAGATACACTCCTTGAAGATCTGCGAGAAACTTTTGAAAACTTGCGCACTTACAAGATGAAGTTAAATCCATCTAAGTGTGTATTCGGGGTTCCCTCAGGAAAACTTCTGGGTTTTATCGTTTCTCATAGAGGAATAGAAGTTAACCCGGAAAAGATAAAAGCCATCTTGAACATCTCGAAGCCTACGTGCGTAAAAGATGTCCAAAGATTGACGGGTTCCGCCGCTGCCGTCAGCAGATTTATTAGTAGGCTGGGGGATAAAGCCCTACCACTCTACAAGTTGCTGAAGAAATCCGACAAAGTCAAGCGGATAGCAAAAGCATTGGAATATCTAGCAGTTATGTCTCTTCCGTACTTAGTTCAATTTCTATGTAAACATCTTTTGAGATCATGAAATAAAGTTGTCGGAATTTTGGTATCCATGTTTTTTCAGTACAAAGCATGATTCCACCTTATCTATTTCCCAATGATCTTACAAAATACTCAATGTTAACCCGAATTGTGCCTGCGTACTCGGCGTTAAGAAACTGAATGATTTTTCAGCCTGCTAATGGCTAAAGGAAACTTGAATTGCCTGCGTGCCCAAGTTTCATTTAAAATTCCTTACTTTTCTAAGCAGTTTCTGATTGCTTATATGTTGGGTCACTGGAGCTAGTTAGTAAAAATGCCTTTAGTATGATCCATGTTTCCGAGTTTTAACTGATTGGTTATACCCAGTTACTCGACATGACGATTCATAATGCCATCGAGCCATTTCAAACACTAAGGACAGTCAAAACACATATGCCAGAGAACTTAGAAGTTAAAGGAATAATAAAATCCGAAAACTTTGCAAAGAATTTCATAATTAAGATTGCAAAAGGCGGAGTTTTCATTCATACAAATAGAAACATTACATTTTGGATTACATTGTAAGAACAGTAATGCTCCTATTGTCTACTTCCGCTATCCAGGTTCAAGGTAGCCCTTCAAGCATCCGACTCCTCCTCGCTGCTGTCGTCCTCGGGGATTGGAGGGATCTCCTCTTCTGGATAATTGACAGAGATATTTACCATGGAGGCAATCTGGGTGGCGTGGCCTTTGATTTCATCAAAGATGGTATTTCGCTGAGTATCCGTGTATCCTTGAGGGACACCGGACGCCACGCGCCAAGATTTAGCACCAGGGTAGTGCATGCGCATAAGGCCGAGTGCCATGCGCGCACCACCCCGTGCAGCGGAACGCAGGATGGAATCCCTGGATTCCGCCACCTCCATGATGGCTCCCGGAAGTTTTTCAACCTCCGAGAACTCCCCAGTCCTTGCGGGAAGGAACTTATTGACCAGCTGCATTCCAGCAGCCCGGATCGAAGTCCATGTCTTCCCAAAGGCTCGGATTCCTTCAAGCCGAGTGCCATCTGGGGTATCTCCTGTTTTTCCAACAAAACAACCAAAAGGGTTAGGTAAAAAACAGAGAAGAAAAGCAAGATATGGAAAAATGGTAAAGGTATCAGAAAGTTACCGATAAGCTTGTCGATCTCGGAGACTTCCTCCAGGCGAAGGTTCAGAGCATTTTCTAAATCCTGAATGGTGGATTTATCCTTCTCCGCCTGCTCGGAAGCCTTGGAATTGGCAACTCCAAGGGCCAAATTGCTGGCCTCCAGATCCTTTTGAGCCTTCACAAGATTCTTGTGAAGATCCAAATTCTCCTTTCGGAGATTCTCGGCATTGCCGGCATCTTCAGCTATCTGCTTGGCCTTAGCCAAAGCAGCTGGAAAGCAAGGAAAAATTCCGAGTTTAGAAAATTTCCGGAATAAGTACTTAGACAAAAAATTGAATCGAAAACTTCAGAGGAAAAATGTTTACCTGCTGTTTCCGACAAAGCGAGCTGAGACGATGCCAGCTCCGCCTCTCTCTCCTCAAGAATAGAAAGAAGATTTCTAACCTCTTTATTCTTGATGGAGAGTTTGTTGAAAACTTCCATGTTAATGGCTTCGGCGGTTTGCTGAAACATAGCAAGGAAAAGAATGGTTACTAAAAACATTAAAGAAAAAAAGAATACATTTTGTTTAATGCTTGGGGGCTAGAGTTACATACCTGGCTCATTCGTTGCAAACCCGCCAAGTTTTCATTGAACCCTTTTGCGTATTCCGCAAAAAGGGTTCCGGCCGCGCTTATGCCGTCATTGATAATCTTGAATTCCTTGTCAAAGGTGGGAATCTCCTCGTCGAATGTCCGAGAAGGTTTTCCCACCTCTGGAGCCGCCCTTTCCCTCGTGTCCGTGTTCGACACAACAGGCTGGCTGGGCTCTAGTGGCTTGGTGGTGGGGGCTGCAGCGTGCTCTTCCGCCATTGTGGATGGTGTATCTGGGGCGATGACGGGAGAAGGTTGGCTGCCTCGGCTGGAAACAACTTTGTGTTTCTTCAGCTTCTTCGGCTTTAGGTTGGAGGGGGGCAGGCTGAAAACAAAAAACCCGGAAAAGTTAAAACTCCGAAGATGGAAGAAAAATTTCCATGTAAGAAAAGAACCCAGAAGAAAAGAACCTGGAAGTGGCGACGGGGATCCCGTCAAGGTCGATAACTTCCTCAGAGGAAGAAATCTTCTTGCGCTTGCGCCCACCAGTAGTGGCAGTACGCAAGGCATCCAGCTCAGCTTCGGAGGCTAACTCCGAGTCTGGAAGTTCAGCGAACTGTCGAAAAAGCAAATCAGAGTCAGAAGCAAGAAAATCCGAGAAAGAATGTTAAAACTATACCCAAATAACGGAAAAAATACCTTGGGAGCCGGATTGTCGGCCGTGTACATCGGCCAACTCGCTTCGTATTGGTCGCGGTATGCGACCAACTGGTTTGCGCGCCGTCGAAGATCCCTTGGAGACCAATCCTTGATGGATGTCCGCATTGGGTCGTTGGCTCCCGTGTATTCGCACAAGAGGCGGCCACCGTGATTGGCCAACGGCTGGATCCGCCTATTTAACCAGCAAAGGACCGTGTCCATGCCAGTTAGAGGTGGATCAGAGGAGGTGAGCTTGGCGATGCGCCGCTTGATCCTCAGAAGATCAGGCGGCAGAACCTGGACGGCTTCCGTTCCCCAATTGTCTTGGGGAATGGCAGCAGTGTTGGAGAAAGGTGGAACCCCGATGGCCTTTTTTGGGAAAGGCACATCGGGATGGTAGAAGAAAGAACCCGTCCAAAATTTGACGGATTCTGATGTCTTGATCTTGGGGAACCAATCTTCCCTAAACCTCCGAAGAGTAAAGGAGATGGTCCCGCAAGTCGGGAGTGCGCCCTCCGAGAGTTCCGCTTAACCCCGAAACAATACATCCAGAAATCTAACCTAGGCTCTAAACCTAAGTAACCCTCGAATAGGGCCTGGAACCCGGCCATATAAAGAATGGAGTTGGGTGGCAGGTTATGGGGTTGGATGTTGTAGTGGGAGAGGATTTGGAGGAAGAAAGCGGAAGGCGGAAGCCCCATACCTCTCAGGAGGTGGGAAGAAAGAAGAACCCTTTCGCCGTCTCTCGGCATTGGCTCGTTCTCGTCTTCAGGGAGCCGCCATTTCCCTTTGAGGATCAGGCCCTCCTTTTCCAGGTTTGGAAGGAGAGCTGGCGGAATGCTGCAGGCAATCCAATTGCCTGCAGTTTCCACCTCTTCCTCTGCTCCGGCGGCGGCGGACGCGGCGGCTTCCGCAGCGGCGAGCTCGTCGCCGAGGAGCTGGATCTTGTCCTCCGCCGTTTCGGGTGCAAACGGCGGGGAGGCTGCGGAGCTTGAGCCCGCAGTGTTCGTGGCGGCGGAAAGATCCTCTCCGCCCGCCGCAGAGGCCGCGGTCTTTTCCGGCTCGTCGCCGGCGTGCTTTGGGGACCCGAGCTGCGGATCCAGATCGTTGATTATGTCGTCGACGGTGAGCGCGGCGGAGCGAGTGGGAGATGACGGTGTGGTTGCCATTTGGTGGCGGCGCGATTGCGTTCGTGTGCTCTGGGTGCGTTCGTGCGCTCGGGATGGTTCTTCGCTCGGGAGCTTGTGCGCAGCAATGGCGTGACAGTGAGAGTGTGGAAGGTTTTTGACGAGGACGAAGACGGCTATTTATAGCCAGAAATCCTTCAAGATACGTGCCAACGGCTCTTTTGACTGTTGGATGATCAACGCGTGTCACTCGCCGGAAAATCCAGGAAATGAAACGACAGGGTAATGATGGTTATCTCCTCGTTTCCCGCGAGAATCTATCAGAGATATGTTTCTGGGTTTTCCGAGTAAAACCCAAACGTCCCTTACGTCAGCATGATTAAGTGCGCTGACGTAAGAAGTTCCTTCTCCACGAAGGATCGTGAGAGAAAAGCCGGATTTTCAGGATTCCGAGTTTCACGTTACCATCTCTTTCAAAAGAAGAAAAATAAGAAGAATCAGGACTGCCGATTGAGATTTCTCGGACAAAGCACATTTGGCGGAAGACGACAAATCAGAGTTTTAATCCTTCTTGGGGGCTACTGTCGGATATATACCGTATAGGGGTATATAAGATGGTAGTGAAAGTGCCTGGTTACCAGGGTGGCCCAAGTGGTAGTGGGCTGTGGTCCATTGGCGGCCCAGTAACCTGACGCACAGAAGCCGGATTCTAGAAGAACCCGGATCACGGCCCATGTGATCTGGCTTGGAGGAGAAGATGGATTCCTTACTTTCCAAGTTATTATTACCGTAGTCTTCTAGGTTTCCTATTCTGTAAGCCCTAATCCGGCTGTTATATAAAGCCGGACGGGAGATAAACAAACCAAGGAATAACAAAGAAGATATAGACCAACTCGCCGAGAAGTTGATCCTCTGCGAGTAGCTAGATCCAAAACCTCACATTGTAATCCTGTTTCCAGGCTTTAGTCCTGATTAGTGAGAAGTGCAGGAGTAGGCACGTCGTACTGTCGCGACGTACCGGACCTGGGTAAATCCTGTGTTTACTGTCTACCACGCGATCCCGTTACCCCACGTCTCTACCGTAGTCTCATGGCACCCCCGTCTATGAAAACTACTACGATGTCTCGACACTCGCCGCCGATGAAGATTCGGGATGCCCTGAAGTGGTTAGGCTGTGGCAGACGGCCGCGGACCCGCTCGATGAGCGGACCGCCGCCGGAGCCCGCCCTCCACCCCGTCGCCGCCCTAAACCTCGACGGATCGTCCTCGCCCTCCTCCTCCGCCGCCGACGACCCCGACCCCGACCCCGAGTTCGCCGACCCTGCCGCCAACGAGCTCCAGCCGCCCCATACCTCCGCCGACCCTGACCCCGAGTTCGTCGACACCAACCCCCAAGCCTCGTACGCCGCCACACAAATGGAGCACTCCTCAGCCAGCTCTCCCTCCCCCGCCGACCCCGCCGCCAACGAGCTCCAGCCTCCGCCGACCCCGAGGCCGAGTTCGCCGACACGAACCCCCAAGGCTCGTACGGCGTCCTGTTCCCCTCCTCCGCACAAATGGAGCATTCCTCGGCCAGCTCGTTGCTCTGCTCTGCCCCCGACCACCACACTGGGAATCCCACAGACAAGGACGCATCGGCTATCACCCCTCCCGGGTCGCCCTCCCCAACCGACCCCGCCGCCGGTCGGAGCAAGCGGCGGAGGACCAGGTCCAACACCGACCTGCTGCCGGAGCCGGAACCCCAGCGTGCCGACCCCGCCGCCGCCATGGCCCTCGAGCCTACTGTCCGATCGAGCTCCACCCCTGCCGTCTCGCCCTCCCCCGCCGCCACCGGCTCGCCCTCCCCCGCCGCCGCCCTAGAGAGCCCGAACTGCCTACCCCCGCTAAGCACCAACTTGATGCCTAACTTGCGGATGCTGCGGAGTTCGGATGCAGAGGATAAGGTGACCCCCTTCTCTTTCTGTACTGCATCTCCTCATTTTATCCAAATTTTCTTTAGAGTCATATTGACTCATTTCGTAATGCAGATGGCCGCACTTAAACAGCTTTCAATGTTCTTCTTGCACAAGCCTCGCGAGGAAGTTATTGACGTTATCCCACAATGGGTAAACTCCTAGAAACTTTGCTTCTTGAAGTGTTCAGTGTTTCGTCTGACAAGGGTTATTCCTTTTCTTTCTCTTGATCGTCTCTACCAACAGATGAATGTCTGAATGTTTCTCTTGTACTTGACAAAATAAATTTGCTACTCTCTCCGATCCATAAAAAGTGTCGTTTATGGATTGGGGGGAGTAATAGTTAGTATACTTTACAACCAAGCCAGTCCATGACATTTGCAATGTTATCACAAAATCAGGATGCACTCAATGCTTTGAATTCTAGCCTTCGAGTCATGAATGGATTAGGCTCGATCCGTTTTCCATATATAGCTTAAAATTTACATTTATGTATGGTGATATTAAATTACATCTCACCAACTTAGTTTTCATTATTCGTGATACGACTTCTCTAAGTTTCAATGCTGAACTATTGAGACATGGCCATGTTGGGCAGAGGGAGCTTAGCTAAAATGGAATGGCCAAGCAACAAAGCTTCAACTGCTACATACCTCCTCCTTCTTGCCCATCCCAAATTTTACCTATGCAATTATTATTCTTGTTACAGGTTAATCATTGATTCTTAGCTGTGTATTGCTTCACTTACCATTTTAACCAGTTAACCTCCATGGTTATGCTTTCGAGTCTTTTCTATCAGGTCTGTGAACAAATAAGCATCTGATTTGTCATCAAGTTTCTTTTCTCCCTGGTAAACTAATTCAGTATATTATATGCTAATGATGGATAGAAGGATGGAATGCACAGCTACCTGTTAAGTGTTTTGCTCAAGCGTTTCGGGATACGATCTTGTTTTCCTGAGTATTTTATTTTCATTTTACAGGCCCTCGAGTATAAGAGTCTGCTGCTTGACAAGAATGGAGATGTCAGTCGAGCAACCAGCGAGACAATTACCAGCCTACTCACGGCTATGAAGTATGAGCTCACAGCCGCCGGTCCTGCGTCCACTCAGGCGGTCAACAATGCAGCAGACGTTCCAAAGACCACAACACGACGACCATCAACACCTTGGTCAAAAAGGGAAGAAAAAGCTCTAAAGTGTGTTGTCGCTAATCATACCCAGGATAATGGGTATATCTCATGGGTGGAGGGTTTGAAAAGGGAGAAGAATTTCGAGTCAGTACGAAAATTTGGACCCAGGGCGAGTTATTTAGAAATATAATTGTACTAAAATTTTATACTTTCTTTGTTTTTCTTATAATATTGTAGTTTTAACAAACATCTGTTTTATACAACTTGATTTACAGTACTAACAATATAATAATATTTTTCCAATATTTTTTCGTTACATGGTTGTAATGCATACCAAAATATATTTGAGGTGCACGTTTCTTTATTTGTGAAGTATTTTCTTTAACAATACATCTTAAATGTGAAAAAATAAGGGGAAACACATGACACATTATCATTTTTACAATCGTTGAATTATATATGTATATTTTTTTTGAATGTTCTTATGTACTTTGAATACTATTATATATATGGGTACAAAGTAAAAATTCATACACCCTAACAAATATCTTCATATAGGTTCGTAGTGTATGGTTATGTAAACAAATATATAGAAACTTCTCGAGTATAAATTGAAAATTTGGCGTAATCATTTTTTTTTGTGTTACAAGTTAAAGTGGATTAGATAATAGGTTTATAAGATGTGGATAATCCATATTTTCTTTACTAAAATAGCATTTCTTATTGTAATCATCGATAAACATTAAATGTTATGGCTTCTACTAATTTTGCACACACAGAATTCAGTTATCATATACGCTCACCACAATATGCTCTATGTACATGGTCTAAAGAATTTCTTCTCTTAGTCTCTCAAATACGAATTTACGCACCAAATTAAACTTGTGAAATATATATATATATATATATATATATATATATATATATATATATATAAATATATATATATATTAGCATAGTATGTGTAAGTCATTCATATGGAAACTTGCTACCAAATAAAACATGTCAACGATGGATGTACATTATAATGTTCCGTCTTTTACATTTGTTTATATATATTAAGTTTTAATTTCTAATGTTTATAAATACTCAATAACAAATACATGATTCGTAGATGATAGTATAATAGTTACAATGTACTTTAGTATTTGAGGCCCTCCCCCTCTTTGGGCCCAGGGCGGTCGCCCCTTTTGCCCGGCTATGGACCGGCCTTGGATGCCAACATCTTCTATTGCAAGTGGGAGTTGGTTGCTTTACTTTTGTGTTTCTTTTCTGCAACGCAGCTCAGTTCATTTTGATTGCTGCAGCCCCAAATTGATTCGCCACACACTCAAGTGGCGGTGTGGATTTTTAATGCTGTTTAACCAGTGTCAGGTGGTTCCGAGAACGCTTTGCTACTAGCTGTTGATTCAGGTTATCACAGTGTAGGAGCAGCGGAGACAGGTTGCCAACATGCAGACCGCCGGGAGGGATGGATTTGCAAGGAGATGCGAAGCTACCTGCAGGGATTCAAACTCAGCTTCTTAAAGCGGGGTGACAAGGAAGGAGGCTCTCTTCCAAGAAAAGTGAGTTCGTTGTTAGTCATGTATAATCCCCGGATAGATGTGATAACAATCAGACATGTACCCGCTGTCTAATAATGAATAAATGACTTGACGGTGGCTTAAGAAAAAACTAGTGTGCATAATCAGACGTTTTTCTATCCTTTTCATGTGATGATTTTCGTACCAATGATGCCAGGATGTGGATTTTCTGCACGTTGGATAGTATATTTTCTTGTCTCATTTTTTTACATCCAAGGTGTAACACAAGTCGTTTTATATATGCTAGTAATGTTTGTTTTGGGTCTCCCTAACGCTCAGAGAATTAAGCCAATTTTTTAATCTGCTGAATTAGCATGTTGATTTCTACCCTTAAAAAAAACCATGTTGATTTTTAGTAATCAAAATATTCACATTTAAAACAGAGAAAGAAAAAAAATTACCTGATGGGCCGAGGATCAACCGACTACCATAGGGAATAGCGATGGGCGACACCTCCTATCTAGACGGGACTTTCCTGTGGCGCATTTGTGCGACCATCCGTGCGACGGATGCGTGGAAGCCATCGAACGGCTTCGCCACCCGCAGTCCCACCCGTGTACGTTTCCTTCTAGAAAAAAAACAGTTCGTACCTTATCCTTTTCCACGTACCACTTGTCTTCCGTAATACAGGCACATCATTAAAAATTACGAAATAGGATAATGCTTCGCGCGGGAACACATCCATAAAATACACCTTTGCACGCCAAAATATAATATGGCACTAATGCAAAGAGAGAAACAACAAAAGCGTAGGAATCAACAGAGGCAAATCATCCCAAATTAAAAGATAAGAATAACCTCATACAAGGGCTCTTGTTTACCTAGCGGCAATCAGCACAAGCCCTGATGGCTTCTTCAAGTAATCACGGGCGTGATGGCGACAAATCTCACGCACGGACAGTAAGAAATCTTGCCCACTCTTCATGACGATCCATTGTTTCTTCTTTGCGAACTGGTTGTGGGAATTCATCCAATCCCGCCATCCCCTTCCTTTGACGTTCATCGTCAGGCCATCTGACTATATGTAGACCATCAGGTTCAACACCAAATCTAATGATCTATAGAGCATATACTTGTTAGATGGATCTCCTTTGTTACTGCTTTGGAAATTCACTATGATCTCAATGTTCGTCTCTTGTCCTTGGGCTCCTCCAAAAGATTGATGGATCATTATTCTTGATTTAGGCAAACAATACCTCTTCCCCGCATTAGATACATATTGAAGCATGAAGGTGAGTGTACCCGTAGACTACATATAGTACTAGAAAAGTGTAATGCTAGCAATCAGTAGATTCTGATCTTTGTTATACAAGCATGCCAAAATTTAAACTATGCTAGTAATATTTACCCAAGCACTCAGAATGCCACATCTGTGTATTGAGTAAATTGAATATTAATTGATGTAGGATTTTCAAGAAAATACAACAGATCCCACTGATGGAAGGGTACCAAAACTTGGGATGCAATTTTTATCAGAAGAGGAAGCTTATTCCTTTTATAACAAGTATGCTAAAACTGTTGGTTTTAGAGTTAGAAGAAGTAGTGGCCATAAAGTGAAGAACTCTTCTACAATGCAACAACGGACATTTACATGCTCTCTGTCACACCCCAGTTTTTGGAACCTTGTACTGTAGTTCAAGGAGACAAAAAATAGGGCCAACAAATTTTATTTCTAACAACATGATTGTTTGAACCAACATGTGTTTATGATCTTAATCCTAGTTTCAATTCAAGTTTTGTTTCTTTATAAAACCAATAGCAAATTTTCTTGAAAACAATTTTATAACTATTCCCTGTTGTTTTCTCTGATGTTACTTGAATGGATTTTTATTCCAAGACTTAGATCATTCTTTTTTGCATCTTAAAATAAACTTTTAACTCTGTTGGATCCAAGAAAACAAAATTTCAAAATGATTTATGGAGGTTTTCTTTAAAGTTTTCTATAGAAACTATTCCCTGAAATATAGCCAAGTACCTGTTTTCCACCTTTGTTTTCACTAGGCTATAAAATGTTATTTTATGTTTTCTTGACTTTTAGTTGTTCCTTGATATATGGAATACAAATCCATAATCTTGGTTTGATTTGTGAAATGAGTAAAATAATCTTTTGCTTGTTGTTTTTGTGGAAGAAAAATAAGGCAGAAAAGACATTTTAGAAAATAGAGAAAAACAGAAAGTACACCTTTTCCCACTTTGTTTTCATGGCCTTAAACTATTTCAAATTTGTTTTCAAAAGATGTTTCTGAAAGTTTACAACATATTTAACAAAATCGAACTTGGAAAACAAATTTTGGAATCTATTTGGTCTCTGAAAACAATCTAAACTTTTTGCTCATTCTTCTATTTCCAACACTTAAAAATATTCCTAAGTGTTAACTGATTTTCTGAATTTTTACAACAGTGCTATATACGATTTTGGACAGATGTTTTCTTTGCGTTTTCTTGCAAGTTTTGAAGTGATACTTTGCCTATGGTGTTGACCAATTTGTGTACTCGACCTAGGACCATTTTCTTTGCATCTAGAAGCTTTGTGGAAAAAGAGAGGGGACAAGGTGATGTGGCAAGGTATGGGCACACATACCTTGACCCTTGTGGTCTTTCCCTTGCCTCTCCTCCACTCCAAAGGCTACATTTGACTTGCCCCCTTCCTAATCTTGCGCCTTGGCACAATGACAACTATGGGCATGCCCTAGGACACCCAATGCCAATCATTGGCATGAACCGGAGGGCATTTTTACCACTTGACAAAAACCCATGGCTATAAGCCACCATAGCCTTGTCCCTTGCGCCACCACCCTCCCTCACACTCCCACTCCCTCCCCAAGCAATGGCAAGCCAAGCCTTGGCCCCTAGGAGCTCCACGGGCTCCATAGTCGTCGCCGGCCACCGAGCTCGAGCTCTAGGTGGTACCCCTGGTTGCACGCCCTCCCATCCCTCTTTCTCGCCTTGGTTGAAACCCCCGTGCTCCCCTGACCGCGCTGACCCCTTCCCCGTTGTTTGTTAACCCGCAGAACACCGCCGCCGTCCACGGTCGCCGCCATGGGCAGGCGCCATTCCCCGTCGACTAGCGCCGCGCTTGCGCCCGAACCCTGCGCCCCTCGACTCCCTTAGGCCCCTGCACCCTCCGTGACGCAGCGCTGCCCTCCCCCGAGGCCCATGGTGAGCGCCCGAGGACATCTCGTGCCGCTGCGTTTTTACTGTGAGAGAGAGGAGAGGAGAGGAGAGAGATGACCAGCAACCATTGATCTTCGGATCAACGGCTATGCTTGAACCGCGAAGTTCCCGCGCCACGCGCACGCCTAGCCTACGTTGGGCTCCTTCGCTGCCTTGTTGGGCCACGCCCGTAGCAAAGCCAGCCAGCTCTGTTATGTCTTTTCCTTTTTTAATCCGTCCACGATATTGCATGTTTGCTTTGAGCTTGTGAAAAATAATTTTCATGCAAAATAAAATCAACCAAAATTCATGGCACCACTTATATGTTTTCCTAACCATATAAACTTGGAATATCTAAGTTTTGACTTTTATTTTTGTCGCAATAACTATTTTTCCACAGACTGTCTGGTTAGCCATTTTTGGCATAACTTTTGGAATATGTATCCATTTCGGTGAAACTAAATTGTTTTGGATATCTAGTGAGTAGGTCTAGCCATAGGACTTGGCCTCACATCAGTTTTAGTTACCAAATGGAAATTCTATCCATTTTGGTAAAATACTAGTAGGCTTTTCTAGGATTTTTAGAATGAGTTTAAAAATGATTTTTGAGGTGAATCCAATTGGATGATTTTTTATATGTTTAGATATATCAAATACTAGCTTGGATTAATTTTTAGAGCTATAGATTGTTTTTGGTGAACCTTTTAAGTTACAACAGCTTTTTCTGTTTTCTTGTTTATGTGTGTATTTGTTTGTAAACAAATGTGTGATTGCTTGAGACTTGTTTCCTACATGTATAGATGTGTTGACACTTGTTATTAGGTTGTTTTCTTGCAGTACATATACCTTATAAATTGTGTGCATGTTTGGAAAGTCAAATAGAAATAAAAGTAGCAATTGTTATTTTCCTAGTTTTATTATTTGATGAATTGTGTGAACCAATCTTTGTAGGGTTATTTTACCTAAGTATTGATGTGCTTGAATTGAGTCCATTACCATTTTGGTACTGTTATTTTGAGGTTATTATCTCTGTTAGCTTGCAGCTTATTTTTTAGCAAAGCATGTGTAGCATTTGTTGCTTGTTTTCACTAGTATGAATAGCCTTGTGTTGATTGCTTTGTTAACTAAATTTTGTCAAGTGTGACCAGAGGCCTTGTTGCCTCTTTTGCCTTGGTATTAGTGGGCCCATAACCCACTGCTACCGTTGCATCTTGGTTATGGATGCAAATCCCCTACCATGCACTTGTGTGGAAAATAGCATGTATTACTTTATGTTTGTTTATTATTTTCCACCAAGGAAAATGGTTGTTTGTTTTACTTATTTGATTGAATCATTAGTAATACTTTGTGACACCTATTATGTTTACTTGTGGTGCTTTTTTTAACATGATGTTCCCTTAGGAATATCATGTTAAGAGGTGTTCACCATTGTTTTGTTGAATTAAGTGTGGTTTGCAAAATAGAATGTTTTCCTAGTGATTGATAAATTATTTGAGAATGTATAATGTATTTCATTGAGTGTTTGGATTTTTTGAAAGTGTTAGTTAAGCTTGTGTTGAGTGCATAGATACTGGTTGTATAGCTTGTACTTTGATTGCTTGCTATTTAAATTGATTAGAAAAGCATGTATTATTAGAATAGATGGATGCTTGCTTAGTAGATGTTTTCGTAGAATTATTGTAGTGTCTATGCTTACTAGCATGTGTAAGGTGCGGTGTTCTGTTAGTAGGTATTTATATTCATGAGTGCTTGTTTAATATTATGCATCCTTGTATTGATGTTTGCTTCTCTAGTGATGAACTAGTGTCACCACTAGATTGTTTGAGTTGCTCTAGTATTGTTGTCCTTTATATTTTATAAGTGTATGATTATTCAAGAATGTTTAGGACGTTATTACTTCTTTTATTATGCCCTGACTTCTTGAGTTGCTTGTTGCTATAATTGTAGAAAACAATTATTTCTTATGGCATGCTTGTGTATAATTGTCATACTAGAATGCTATTAGTGGACCCTTGTTGTTTTGTATGTTCTAGATTTATTATCCCTTGTAATGATTGCGTGTTAGTATGTATTTTATGACTTGTTACCATTGGTTGAGCTACTGGTTTGTTTTGTTTATTTTCATGATTGATGGATTCCATAACTTTGAGTAGGCATAAGCATAGTCTATAACTAGCCTATTCATTTGTGGTGTGTTTGCTTGCTGTTTGGAAATTGTCTGAGTGCTTACCTTAGCATGAGAAGTGTACTTATGTTATTGTTGTGCTAGTGTTGTTGTTGTTGTTGTTGTTGTGTTTAGTGGTATCTTGTTATCTATGCATTAGTTTAGTCGTGAACTTTTTTGGTGATGATTGCTTGTGTGTTGTTAATACCCACTGCCATGGGTATTGCTTTGATTGGTTGTTAGTATTTTAGTAGCCTCAACTTCTGTGCCCACAAGCTATATTTTTAGCTTCTTGAATATCTTATTATGAGAGTGGTACACCCACTCCATATATGGTATGTAATATGTGGGATATGGTTTCTCAACCATATGTTTGTTTGACGATAGTTTTGCATCATGAGAGTTTGTGAGGTAGTTTCCTCGATAACATTTGAGTGGTTGTGCTAGCATAAGTTTGCACGATGTATGTGTTGTTTTGTTTAGTTGTTTGGACGTTAGTTCTGAGTGTGTGTCTTTTATTCTTTTACGATGTTAGAGAACGAAGGAGAAGAAAAAGCAGTTGTGGAGCCGTGCGTCAAGTTCAAGCTACTTCAAGACCAGGAACACTAAGAGTTTTAAGGCAAGCCATCCTGATGCTTGCTGTTACAACACTTATCATTATCTCATGCATGTTTTACCTCCGATTTTTTTTACAAAACTTTGATTACCGAAAACTATTTTTGAGTGACTATTACTACTATTAATATTATATACTATTACTAAGCCACTAGTTGATACTTGGTGTTACCAAGCCCATAGCCACCATATGGTATTGATTACCGCTCCAAAGATATAAGTCCCTAAGTGGACACCCTAAAAATATGTTTTTTGCAAAATAAAGGCTTTATGGAAAACCCGGAGGAAAGGCTGAGCCTTATCCACCGGAGGATTGTTGAGGTGGTCATTTTTGGAAAAATGGTGTTTCACAAAAATGATACATAACCTAGTATTCGCCGTACAACCTTTACCGTACTGCCACTTTACCCCAACATGGGCACGAGGCTTAACTTGAAGTTTGTTCTTGTTAGCGTGTGTTCTATCTCAATTTCCTATAAGGGTCGTCGAGCCCTCGAACCGATTGTCTCTAGGTAGTAAATACGGGACATACACAGTGAGGGATTAAGTTCTCCTCCGGTAGCAGCAGTTGGGTCCCCTGCGGTGGCGCTGGTGGACATGTTGCCGGGGGAACCAGGCCCAACTGAAGAGATAGACATATTCTAGCTAGAACATAGTGGATGGTTAGGATCAGTTATCTGATGTTCAGATACTGTTGTTACAGTCCGTGGTTGTTCACGGCGGATGTACTGGATCTGGTGGATTGTGTACACCTCTACAGAGTCAAACTATTCGGAATAGCCGCGTCCTCGGATATGGACAGTTGAATGGCCGTGTAGCTAGCATTGTGTCAATGTTTTCAAAAAGGAGTTTTCAAAAAGGAGTTGGACTTATGAAGTACCGAAAGGAGGAAATCTTGTACCGTGGAGGTACCGTTGATGAAAAGCCAGAAGTTGTTTTACAAAAAGTTTTGCAAAGAAAATCTTTCTTTTCTAAACAAAAACTGGAAGTTGATTCCAATAAGTTTTGCAAAGAGAAAACTTTCTTTTAACAAAGTTTTACAAAAACTCTTGAAGTATCTTCTTCAACAAAGATGCAGAGATTTTAAAAATCAACTATGATATATTCTTCATATATCATGGATAGTGAACCCTATGTATAGCCTGCCTATTACACTATATAAGCATACTTGCATTTTGGTAAGCTACATGATGGGTGTCTTGCTGAGTACATTCAAATGTACTCATATTGGTTTCGTCCCTGGTATTTACTTGCCAGACATCGAGAAGGAGTCCCAGAAGGAGATCTACGAAGAGGAGTACGGAGCTGATGGCTTTGCGAACTAGGATCGTCTCCCGGTCAGCAGCCTGTAGGTTAAGGCGTGACTTGGGCTCTACTACGTTTGTGAGTTTAGTCTTCCGCTGTGTGTGTTGTGTGTTTGCCTTGCGTGGCAGTTGTGTTGACTTGGTCATGTGACCATGTCCCTTTGAAAGTGTTTCTTGCAATCGTATTATGGATATTGTATCTGCGTACCAACTTGATATGTTGTTCATGACTTGTGTGATCTGGGATCGTGAATGTATGCATATCGGAGGTGTCCTTGAACAGTGGTTCTGGGGAACCTTACACTCTCGTCAAGGTATGGGCTATATAGTTTTCTTTTGTATGGTTGCAATCATTTTGTGATGTACTAAGAAAATTACAACAACTTAGAGGCTATCGTGGAGATGATAAAAGAGAGGATACATTCATCTACAGCAGGCCTGAAACACGATGTGGATGTACCTCCCGTATGAAGATAAGCCTGAGAAATGGATTTTATGATGTGTATGAATTTGAGGTATCACATTACCATATTCTTGCTCCTGGAACCATGGCACACTTTCTGAGATCCCAAAGAAAAGTAACAGAAGCGCAAATAGCAAATGCATATGTTGCAAACTCCATAGGTATTCCAGATAAAGCAACAATTGATCTGATGGCCAAACAAGCAGGTGGAATTGAAAACCTTGGCTGTACACGTGAAGATATGAAAAATCGGTTGTACTCAAAGAGAACAATAAAAGAAAAGGAAGGTGACACAGGGGGAGTGTTAGAATACATGGAGAAGAAGGTATCGCAAGATGTCAATTTCTTCTATTCAAATCAAGTAGACGAGGATGATCTGATAACTAATATATTTTTGGGCTTACTCCAAAATGGTCTCGGACTATGCGATGTTTGGTGATGTTATATGCTTTGACACCACATATAGGAAACTAGATGATGGACGCCCATTTGGTTTGATTGTTGGGTTAAATAATCACGAGAAAACAGTTGTCTTTGGTGTTGCACTCCTGTATGATGAAACCGCTGAAAGTTTTGGTTGGCTTTTTAGAATTTTTTTAAAAGTATGTCGGGAAAACATCCACGGACAATTGACTGATGAAGATGCATCAATGGCGAAGTCAATCAGTATAGTTCTGCCTTATTAAATTCATAGACTTTGCGTGTGGCATATGAATCAAAATGCTTGCGAACACTTGGGTGGAGTTGTTAAAGAATATAAGAAGTTCAATACTGATTTTCAGCATTGTATCTATGATATAGAGGAGGAAGATAAATTTTTAACTGCATGGGATGAAATGCTTGACAAGTATGGACTACGTGAGAATGAATGACTTCAAAGGTGGTTTGATAAAAGGGAGCATTGGGCACTAGTGTATGGAAGAAATACTTTCTCTGTCCACATGAGCACTATCCAAAGAAGTGAAAGCATGAACAATGAACTCAAGATATACATCAGTGTTAAATATGACATGGTTACTTTTTTTCCATCATTTTGAGCGTCTAGTTGCAGATAAAAGATTTGACAAGGTGAGGTGTGACTTCAAAGCAACACAAACTAGTCCAAAGCTAAAGGAAGAAGCTAGTTGTATGTTACGACAAGCTGTCACCACAGCAATGTTCAAGTTATTTTAGGAGCAAGTGCTTTGGACCTTGAGCAATGATAATGCATTTCTAAATTGCAATGCAAGAGCTGCTTACCTTTAATTTCTTGAGCTTGCACAGGCACAGAAGGTACGCGCAGAAGGCATCCAGCTTATCTGCGTTCTGTGCGCTGCCTCCTCAGCCAGGGGCCAGGTCACCATGGCCCCGTGGAGCCACCTCCTCGCCGTCTCCCGGAGTCGATCCAAAGCTTACCCCGCCCGTTCCCTCTTACGGCTTCATGCGCCACTGTCCGGCAAGACCACCCGAGACACCTGGCCGTGATTTGCAAGTGGCCGATGTTGCCAGAAACCGCCGGGAACGGGCGAGCGGCGGAGGAACGGAGCCGCGGTCAAGCTTGTCCAGGTCGAGGCTGCACAACTTTGACCCCAATGTGGCGAACTCGTCATGGCGAGCTCCATAGATCTGACCCCGATGCAGCGGAGCGGCGAGATCCTTCGATTGGATGGGGCTAGAGGCCGGAGAAACAAGAGCACCTGGGGCAGAGGTCTTGCCGGCAACTAAGCTTCCGCTGCTTCAATCCAGCTTGATTTCAGACATGGGATGGATAAGGAAAGAGGAAGAGAAGCACCGATGTATTCTCGTCTCGGGGATGGATATTGGACGCGTACAGCGAGAGGCATACGCAAAAGGATAAGGTACCAGAGTGTTTTTTCTTTCTAGAACGAAACGGCCACGGGTGTGGGTGCGGGAGGCGAAGTCGCACGGATGGTCGCACAAGTGCGCCACAGACAAGTCCCGTCCCTCCTATCTACGTTGCAAAGCACGGTGAATAGAAGCTCCCCCGGCGCGCACACATCGGGGAAGCAATGACGTACTTAGTCAAAAAGCACACGGACATACACTGGTCCACATCTCACAGGGAAGTCTGTGCCAAATAAACCATTATGGGTTTCATTGGGCTAACTAATACTACTCCGGATCTGATGCCCATATATGCGGGTAATATTTGTGCTCCCTCTGATCCTATAGAAATGTCGTCACAAATGAACTAGTCCTATACAACCTATTGGTATAGGTTCTAACACTTTTTTCGGATCGGACGGAGTATTTTACAACCTACTGAAAGTGGGCCGTGACCCAAAATCTAGCACCCTTTCACTTATAAATTTTTACTTATTTTTTAACTGATTTTCACGGGATGCCTGTGGGGACCCCAGACTAGCAGTCCGAGACCTCTAGTATGCATACATTCACGATCCCATGATCAGTTAGTCGTGAACAACATACTCGAGTTGGAATTTCAGATTACAACATCCACTACACGAATACATGGCTTACACAACTGGTCACTTGACTCAGTTGAAAACAACTGCCACGCAGGGCAGGAACACACACCAAAAACAGCGGAAGACTACAAAGCACACTCGTGGTAAACCCAAGTCACGCCTTGACTACCTACAGGCTACTGACTCAGAGACATTCCTAGTTCGCATAGCCGTCAGCGACACCATCTTCTTCAGGTTCTCCGGGTTTCTGCTCAAAGTCTGGCTAAGACAATAGCCAGGGATGAAACCAATGTGAGTACGTTTGAATGTACTCTGCAAGACACCCCAAATGAAAGCTAAACATGCAAGTATGCAGATATAAAGGTGGTAGGAAGGCTGTAATTAGGGCTCAACTAGCCATGATGAATTTAAGACTCATCATAGTTGCACAAGTTTTATTTTCCTTTGTTGAAGAAGATACTTCAAAAGATATTTCATTTCTCTTGTAGATAAAGCATGTCCACAAGGTTTTGATAAAACATTCTAGATAAAGAAAACATTTCTCTTTGCAAAACTTCTTGGAAAAACACATCTTTAAGATCATCATTTATCCGGTACCTCAAAGGTACAAACATTCCCTTTCAACGTACCTCCCAGGTACAAGTTCCAAAACACTTTTCCAGCTTTTTGAAAACATTGACACAATACTAGCTACATGGCCATTCAACTGCCCATATCCGAGGGCGCGGCTATTCTGAATAGTTTTACTCTGTAGAGGTGTACAAATCCACAAGATCCAGTACATCCGCCGTGAACAACCACGGACTGTCCGAGACAGTATGCAAACATCGGATAACTGGTCCTAACCATCCACTATGTCAGCACTAGTAAATGGCTACCTCTTCAACTGGGTTTGTTCTCCCCGGCACCGAGTGAGTCAGCCGTATCGATCCGGTTTCCCCTGACAACACACCGCCATGGCAGGAGACCCAACTGTTGCAACCGGTGGCGAACTTAATCCCCACACTCTGAATGTCCCATTTCTCCCTCCTGGCGACAATTCGGTTCGGGGGACTCTAACCCCTATAGCACATTGAGGTAGACACAGACTAACACCGAAGCAATTAGCTAGACCCCGTTCCCATATTGAGGTAATGTGGCAGTACGGCTTGGTTGTCCGGCGAAGACTAGGTTATGTGTCATTTTTGGAAAACAAGCCGAAAACATTTCCTTCTTCACAAACCTCCCTCGGACAAGGTCCCACCTTTCCTCGGGGTTTTTCCAATCTTTTGCTTTCCAAAAACATCAAGTTAAAAATGTCCACTAGGGGACTTGAGTTGATTAAGTGATGATAATAAAATATCTAAAGGGCTTGGTTACACCAAGATTATATAGTGGATATAGCATATTAGATACATAAAATAGATAGTGGTATAGTCCACATAAAAGAATAGTTTATGAATCAAACTTTTGTAAAACTTCAGAAGTAAAACATGCATGATAGATAATGATAAGTAAAACAACAGCAAGCATTTAGAATGGCTTGCCTTGGCTCTGGTCTTGGTCTTGCTCTTGAAATAAACAAGAGTTGTAATAAAAACCTTTCCGGGAAATAATACCGTCTTCGCTATCTAACGTCGTAAACACTAAAAGGAAAACACCCAATCAGAACCAAACAAAGGCAAGCACTTGATAAAATGTAAACATACAGCAAGCATTTCATCAAACAAGTACACTCACAAACAAAATTACTAGGGTGCACACCAACAAGCAAAACATGCATAGACAACACACATGAATATCACTAGAATAGGTGCTATGGATCCTCAATTAAAAGGGCATGAGTTCAGTGGGTGTGCCACTATCATATCATGCTTAAATAAGGTTAAATGACTCTCTGGTCATTCATGAGGATGAGCAAAATAACAAGAAAACTACCTAGGAACACATACACATGCATAGGAAAATATTATCAAGCAATACTACAAGCCCAAAGTAACACATGCTTTTCTAATCATGGAGAATTAATATAACCAGTAACTAAACAACCTAATAACAGAGACAAAACCATACCAAAATACCATGGCATCACTCAATGCATGGAAATAATCATGAAGCAAAACAACTATTAAAACTAGACATGAAAAAGGGCTATTTAGACAAGCAGACATGCATAACCATAAGAGATCATTAAACAAGATTTATTCTAACATGAGGGATATGTAAGATGGCATCCAAATAACAGAGAAAACAACACCTAGACATGCTAGTAATAACAAAATAACAATCTAATTAATGCCTCAAAAATTAAGCATGCAATATAACTACTATGGCAGAAATCACCTACAACTAGCATGGCATGCCAACATGATCTAGAACTTATCCAATCATGCAAGCAATTATAACATGCAAAAATAACAGTAGCTATGCTATGGATAAAAATACTAAAACATTTATGAAAGTCATCATACTCATAAGAAGAAATACAAGATTTATCCTAATATTACAAGGAAAACAACCCTATGGAAAATATACTACAACAACATGCTTTTCACACACATTTTCCTAACATGATAATGACACACTCAAGCACAAATAAAACATGTATTGATACCCTACACATGCTAGGAATCAATTTTATAACAAAACAATATAACACACAATTTAATAAAGGCATAGCAATAATATGCAGAAAATGGATAAACACTAAATATTGCACCAATCCTATTCTGTAACTCCTAACATCATGAAAATCTAGTATATGGTGCTCCTAGTCACTAGCAAACCAACCCAATTGGATTTACACCAAAAATCATCACCAATAAAATTAAATAATTCACAGAAGTGCTCTCTGGCCTAAAAACTAACATGCATGTAATTTTCACATATCAAATCAAGTCAACACAAGGCTACTCAGAACATTTGAGTTTGCATGTTTTGGATACCTAAAACTCAAGTTATTAAAGAAATGGTGTTCATGAGTGTCTCTGCCATTTATTTTATTTCTCCTAAAATATACCACAAAATGCAGATCTACAAGTTGGAGGTGGTTAAGATTTTGTATATCTACCTCTGTGATTTTTATCTTGGCAATATTAACTTGTTAGCATTTTTGTTTTGAATTAAAGTAAATAGCTAGAAACAGATCTGCTGGGAAAGAAATACCACCTGCAGAAAAAAAACAGGAATGGGCCAGATTTGGAGAGTAATGGGCCGCGCAGAGGCAGGCCAGCCCGCGAGCGAGCGCGCGCGGTCGAACCGGTATGCTGCCGTAAGATCAGAAATCAGCGGCCGAGATTCAATGTTCCAGGATTCAAACAAGTCCGTTGGATGTGGATCCAACGTCTCTAGAGGGGCCGCATCGTCGAGGCCGGCGGCGACCATTTCCAGGCGGCGGAAAAGAGAGGAGGTGGCGGTCCACGGCGGAGCTTCTCCGGAATATCGCCGTAGGGCACTCCCGGCAACGCATGGAACCGCGGAAACATCGAGGAGGATCAGGGCGATGACGCGAATCACATGCCCCCACTCCCGCTTGCAGGGGATGGACGAGGGGGAGTCCGTGACGAGGTGCGGCAACCGGCGTCCAAGGACGTCGTCGGAAGCACACCTGCAGGGGGTAGAACTTAAAATTAAAAGAGACAAGAGCTGAGAGATGCCAAGGGAGAGGGAACGAAGGATACGACAAGGGCGGAGAGGACCTGCAATGGTGGCTTGACGAGGAGGCCGTCCGCGGTGGTTCCGGGTCGATTCCGGTGATGCAGAGGGAAGGGGAGGGGGCTTTTCCACCCAGTGTTCGATTAGAGGCACTAGGAGGTGGCTGGACAAGGTGCGAAGCAAGGGGATTGCTCAGGGAGGTTTAGCCGCAGAGCACGGCGCCCGGCGGTCATGGCGACCATGGCGGCTCGGCTGCAGGCTTCAACGAGGGAGGGAGCGATGTCCAGGGTGCGTGGGATGCTAAGGGGATCCTCCAGGGAGGGAGAAAAGGGAAGGAGGAGGCTTGAGGCGAGTGGGAGCCGAGTGGAACATCATACACCCGCAGGTGTTCGACAGCATCTCGAGGGAGAGGGAGAGAGATATGGGGGAGAGGAGGGGCACGGGTGTGCTCGTGGTGACCCCGTGAGGCGTATTGACAAGGAGATTGGGGGAGGGGAGCTGCCCACGCGTAGGAACGCGAGAGACGTGGCGCGCATGTCCTGGGCGCCATGGACACCTCATGGCAAGGAAGAAGAAGACAAGGAGAGGGGGATGGCTCTTCCAGGGAGATCACATGTTGCACTAGGAGCCCTGTGGCGCAGGGGCTCGACCTGGAATGGACTGAGGAGTGGATTAGATATATGGGTGGTGATCACCATCCTTGGCCTCTAGCTAATGGTTGAGAGAAAAGGAGAGGGAGAGAGATAGGGGTTGGTAGACCATGTCTAGGAGTTCAATATGGACGTTTACAATGCCAGGGATGAAGAGAGAGGTGGATAGGAGGCAATGATTGATCAACACATGGATGAACTCAATAGTGACCAGAGTAACCAGAGGTGGTTTTTGCTTGTTTTCACCAAAATTTTGAATGGAACACATATAAACTATCATGTCCATTGGATAGAGGATGAAAATTGAGTCTTGGGATGGTGGTCTCAAAGTTTTCTAAAAACATTTCTTTCACAAAATTTTGGAAATTCAAGAATGGCAGAAACTATTTTTAAATGTTTTCTCCGAATTTTTCAAAACAACTTGCAAATGTTTTTCTATAAATAAGTCCTACATGACCCTAGGCATGTTGGGTAATTTTTCCAAGATTTTAGGAAATACTTTTCTTCACAAAATATTTTAATGTCCATTTTTGGCCTTTTGGAAAATGGAAAATAATAAATAGTAAAATGCTTTTGAAACAAATATTTTTGAGTTGGGATGACAGAGTACATAATATAGGTCTCAAATGTGATTTTTAATAAACAACTCCTTTGAAAATATTTGAGACACCAAGTGGTAAAATGGTGAAATAGGAGTTTAATTAATAGTTTAAAAACCATGAGAGATAAATAATCAAATGGTCTTTGGAAAATAAATGGACCATATGAAGGTGATTTATAGGTCATGAAAATTACCAGGGTAGGTTCATTGGGCCTGAAAACAAAGAGGAGTGGTTTGGAGTAACATGGACAAAGTGATTCATAATAAAGGAGATATGATCATTAATTTGGGGGTGCCTTCCATAGGACTCGGATAGATGATAACAAAGGGTTTCAATATCCAAGTTAACAACTTGGATAGATATAATAGATATATATATACAAAGAGATTTATGATGATGCATTGTGAATAGAAGAAAATAGGACATAAGAGCATGTCTCCAAAGTTGGAAGTTTTTAGGAAAGCAGAGGATAAAATGGACATGTGATGGAATATGATATAGATGCATGATCTGGTTATTAATAGGTTTGATTTTATTAGAACAGAACACATTGATCAACAAAAATAAATAAATACTTCAAAGCACACACAAGATAGGATCACACCACAAGCAGATAAAATAACAAGACACACAAGGTCACTCAAACAACTATGTTCTTCAATTTAATTGCCAGGTGTTCTTCTCAAGTGTTAATTTTAGGTAGTGATCAAGGCATACCATGACAAGAGGGTTTTGTAAAAAATGTTTATCTCAAAGCTTGTTATTTCCAAAAGAATATAATTGAGGTTAAACACAGGGGTAACATAGTCCCCTTTTATTGTTTTTGCAAAAGAAGGAGGTGATAAAGAGTTTTTGAAATACTTGCAAAAACATATTGGTTGAAAACAGGTTGGAGATGATTAGCTCCAAAATACTCTTCATATAGTTTTGGAAATTATCTTTTGTTTTTACTCAAAACTTGGTCTTTGGGTTTCTTTTAAAATCAAAACATTTTCAAAAAGGTTTTTGCCAAAACAGTGTGATGAATGAAGATGATAAGCTTTCTTGTCATGACTTGATCACCAGGGTTGTGTTTTAAGAAAGTTATGACCATTGTTTTTAATGTTAGTTTTTAACAAACTCAAACACAAACACATACAACAACCAAATAGAAATGAAGACACAAGCATAAGTCAAACATATTAAAAAAAAATTGTTGGCCCTGATTTTTAGGTTACTGAAAACAAGTTTTTCTTGTCTTCCAAAAATTGGGCTGTTACAATGCCGATGGCCACTAATGATCTGGGTGTGCTATTTTTTTACATAGAGCAGATAGAGAAGTTTGAGTGACCTTTTATTTGGGCATTGCGTATTTTGAACTTCTGTGAAGTAGTAATGTTCCGGAGAAACCTATACTCACTCCGTTCCAAAATAGATCACTTCCATCAGGCTACATACATGTTTGTTTAAATGGAAGTCATCTAATTTCGAAAGGAGGGAGTATATATGATGAGTTAAACACAAATACACCTAGCCACAGCTTACAGGGAATCATGTGCCGAATAAACCAGTGTGGATACCTTGGGCCTAGTAAACGATGCCGCTTTGAACGGTCGGTGCATGCCCACCATGATTTTGAGTAAATATTTAGCCCACCGCGTGAACGAGTGAAGGAACACTAGGACACCTTCGGTGCAAAGGCCCGATGGCACTACGGCGAAAGAATAACGGGTGAAGGAAATGGGGTTGTGTAGCGACACGTAGGGGGGGATGAAGGACTCCTCTCCAAACCATACAATTTATTACTCCCTACTTATTGAAGTGTAAGATGTTGAAGTGTAGGATGTTTTAATATTTTCTAGATTAGACGTAACTAGACATATTTTAGTGTAAGATGCACATGAATATACACACTAAAACGTGTCTAGATAGTTGTCTATATAATGATAAAACATCTTATATTACTGTACGGAGGGATAAATAGTTATTAATCAAACATAGAGAAGTTTGAGTGCGGTTTTGTAAGACATCGCATATTTCGACCTTCTATGGAGTAGTAATGTTTCAGGGAAAACATATGTGACAAGTTAATTGTCATAAAGATGGACAAAATTTGATGTATCTAACACTAAATTACGTCTAGATACATCCAATTTTGTCCAGTTTTATGATAATTAATTTGGGACAAAGGGAGTATATGACTAGCTATCTGCTAGATGTTTGGTTTGGTTTCGTCTCATTGTACGTTGAGTTTGTTTCGTCTCATTGTACATTGAGTTCGTTTCAATGCACATGGGGTGTTTTCCCTAATTTAGAAAAATTGGTTGTTTTTCTTTTTTTTGCATTGCATCACATGCATCATCTGCACATTGTTTGCAAACCAATTCAAAAACAAAACAAAAATTCAAATCCATTTAAATTTTTTCAAACAATGCACCTGTGTTTTTCAAACTCAAATTGTTTTTTCAATATAAGTTGATTGGAATTAATTTTGCTTGGTTATTTCAAAAATCATTTCTTTATGAAACACTAATTGAAAATTAAAATGGCAAATTCAAATCAATTTGGCAATTTGAAATTTTTGAAAATAAAGTTAACAAACATTTGATCTTGCTGTTAGGTATTTCAACAAAAATTATTCATAAAAGAAAAACCCTAAAGACCTATTCCTTTTCTCTTCTTTTCTTTCCTACAAAAAAAAGAGAAGAGAAACAAAAGAAAAAGAAAACCCAAAGGGGGAGGCAACCAGGCCTAAGCCCAGCCCACCAAGCCTAACCGAAGCAGCCCAACCCCCCCTTTCTTCCTCGTACGGACAGACAGGAGGGGGGAGGTCGCTGTCACCTCCATGGCCCCCACCTCCCACCTGCTCCCCTCCTCCCTTAAATCCCCTATCCCCCTCCTTCCCAAACCCTAGCTCTCCTCCACCCTTTTTCCTCCTCCATCCGCCGCCATCTCTATCCCTCCTCTGTCTTTTTCTTGTTTGTTCTTTCCTCTGAATTTTCTTAACAGAGAGGAGAAGTCGAAGCCCCCCTCATGCCCCCCTCACCATGATCGCCGTCGACTCCACCTGGGGGCGGGAATGAAACCCCCGTGGTCTCCTCCGCCTCTACGCTGAATATCAGGAGCCGAAGCCTCCTAGGTCATCGCCGGCAAGGTCGTCTACCTCCCACGTTCGCGAGCACGTCAGCAACAGCCTCACCACCGAGCACGCCCGCGATCCCGGCCCCTCCTCGACCTCGTGGTGAGCGCCCCTCGCCCTCGCCCTCTCCTCTCTCCCCTCTCTCCCCTCTCTCCCCTCTGCCCCGCGGGCGCACGCCCAGCTCCCCGGCGCGCCCACGCCGGCGAGCAGTTCGTCGTTCTGTTCCCGGTCACGATCGGTAACTGAACGTGTTCGTCAGTTAACACCGGAAGCGATACTTCAAAACCCTGCGCTCTCCCTTTCTCTCACAACCGAGCCAGCTACCACAGCGGCTAGGATCCCTTGCGCGCGCCCAGCAGGTCTTGGGTTCGATCCCCCCCAGGCGCAAAGCCACCCCTTTTCTTCCTCCTTTTTCTTTTATTTCCCTATCCCAGAAAAACAGATCTGGATCTTTAATTGTAAAATCAATAACAAATTGAATTTTGATCCAATTTCAACGATTCAAGTTTCTGTGGATTCATAATCTTGTGCCCTTTCTGTTAATGTCAAAATTGCAACATGTTTCTGTAATAATTTTTGCACTAAATAATTAAAATACAGAAAATGCAATAAAAATTTGAAACTTTGGAATTTCATAACTTGAGTTCTGTCCATCCAATTTGAGCAAACTTGGGCTCTAAAAACTTGTCTTAACAAACTCTACACATTGGTATTTTATTTGGTCACAATTGAATTAATTTTGAACATGTTTCCCTCTGTTTACAAAAAAGGGCAGAATAAAAATGCTTATGAAAAATTTCATAATAAATTCAATAATAACCCAAAAATTATGTTTAATAGCTCAAAATGTTTAGTGAAACATTTGCTACATGTTTTCAACCTTTTCAATGCAATTTGTTTACTGTTTTTCCTAATTAAAAGTGGTGCAATAATTCCATGCTTTAATTAAACCCTTTTAAATTGCAAAAATTCATAACTTGGGCAATTCAAATCCAATTCCAACATGTGAAATATGTTTTCCATCCCATTTTTCATGAACTTTGCAAATATCAACTTTGTTTTATGTTTTGAATAATTTAAATTGCTGAAAACAACTGTTTCTTAATTAATGCATTTAAAATTGTCAAATTAATAACTTGCTCATCTAAAATCCAAATTCAACAAATGAAATATGTATTCCATCTAAATTTTGTGTTCTTTCCAAATATAAATTTTGTTGTCTGTTTTGAACATTTAAAATTGGTGAAAACAACAAATGTTTGTTTAAATCATTTAAGAAGCCAAATTTCATAACTTAATAAATAAAATTCCAAACTTGGTAAACAACATTTCAAATTGAAGCTATTGTTGTTTTCTTATTGTTTTCATCATCCATGCCTCAACTTTCACATGATGGTTATTTGTAGATCATTTAATTCAACATTAATTCATGGGCTTTTCTATATGCAACCCAAATTGCATATGGTCCCATTTAACTATGTTTACCCTATCAACTAGTTTATCTTTGATGCATCCTTAAACTTTTCATGCATACATATCTTGATCATGCTGGATCTTTTACCGTAGAAGTATTTGCTGCATCCGGTGTTTGTTCGAGGTTCGTTGCTTCTTCGCGGATAGGACGTTGAGATGATGTGAGCAACGACAAGTTCGGATGTACCTCTACTTGCTGGATTCCAGGCAAGTATACTCACTTGCTGCCTATGGCTGCCCTTCATCACTTGTTACCGATTCTTTCCGTTGTTCGTATTCTAGCCTTTTGATTCGATGCTTGTGTCTCGATCCTATCATATGTTTACCTTGCAACCATGATATAGCCTACCTTCCACTTCCTATTAACTGTTGTTTGTTTACCTTGTTGGCCCTCGTGTCGTAGTTGCCTGCTTAGTGTTGTTTGCGCTCAAGTCTTGTTGTCCGTCTTCTCACCTGTTAGTTTGATAGTTGGGTTTCAACTGAATCAACAACATGTTAATGTTTTGGGTAATAATAATTTGATGATAAGGCACCGGCAGGAGGCCCGGCGTGGTTTTGAGGCCTGCTAGTGTCGACCTTAATTAGGAAAAGGGTCTTGTCCATTGATCCATGATGAGCGCACTAACCGCATGTGGGAAGCGAGTATGGGCGCCCCCCGCAATTCTGATTCGATTCGCATCTCATCCAAATCGCCAAACTTAGTTCGGGCTTTCCATTTGATGCATGCATATGCAGGTGCGAGCCCTTGGCGCCAGGGTGGAAATTTTGTAGTCGGCATTTAGGGCGGCGTGGTCTTAGAGTGCTATGAGGGTCCCCCTTTTCTTCGTGGGGGCTCGATTAGCCGCGCACGCACAGCACATGGTTCTTTGGGCTTGATGCGAAGAAGAGTTGGGTTGTGTTGAGTATCTCGCTTGGTGGGTTGATCCCCCGTCTGGCGGGTTATTTTTACGTGTACGGCCAAATTGGTGCATCCCTGCAGGGTTAAATCTTCTCGAGAAGCCGTGTTGTCCGCGGTTATGGATGACTTGGTGAAAGTGCTGGCTAACAAGTACTCAGACAACTTACACTTAACGATGATAACTTGACTAGTAATATAGATTACCTCCACCATAAAAATGAATGTCACCTTAATCAATAGTGTGAGTGTCGGATATATACCGAATAGGGGTATAGAAGATGGTAGACAAAAGAGCTGGACTACCAGGGTGGCCTGCAAGGTAATGGGCTTAGGTCCATTGGGCGGCCCAGTAGTCCAACGCGTAGAAGCCGGATTCTAGAAGAACCCGGATCACGGCCTGCGTGATCTGGCTTGGAGGAGAAGACGGATTCCTTACTTTCCAAGTTATAAGTTAAACGTAGTCTTCTAGGTTTCTGGTTCTGTAAGCCCTAATCCGGCTATTATATAAAGCCGGACGGGAGATAGATTTCATAAGTTCAATAAGTTCCTTCAGTTCCAAGGTTCTAGGTCCAAGCTCAAGCCTTACGCAACTCGCCGGGAATTTCATCCTCGACGAGTAGCTGGATCTATTCCCTTACATTGTAACCTTATTATACGGGCTTTAGTCCCACATAGTGAGAAGTGCAGGAGTAGGTACGCCGTACTGTCGCGACGTACCGAACCTGGGTAAATCCCGTGTTCTGTGTTTACTACGCTATCCCGTTACCCCACGTCTCTACCGTAGTCTCATGGCACCCCAGTCTATGAAAACTACTACGATGTCTCGACAGTTGGCGCCCACCGTGGGGCAAACGACGTCAGGCGTGAAGTTCCGATCTGGGATATTAGGCGGAATCGGAAGATCGATCACTGTCGGAAGCTTGGAATTTGACGACGACGTCGGGCGCTTCCTCGACAACGGATCCTACATCCCGGCGCAAAACCATCTGGTAAGTGCCTGCGTTTTACCGATTGGATCTGCTAATATCTTTATCGGATTAACCGCGGAAGCAATGGGGTTTTGCGGTGAAAGCAATTATCTCCCACCCGCCCTATACCCAGTCGAAGACGACTATGATGCCGGATTTTGCTCAGATCGCCGACAAAACATACATACGCACTTTATCGGCATGGTGCAATCCGAGATCGCCGAAAACACGGATGACGGAAATCCCGTGCAAGAGGCAGACAACGATACACCCGTCACAGAAACGGAAGAACCAATACCCGTCACAGAGACGGAAGATCCGACATCCGTCAACCAGACGATGAGCTCGGAAACAGAGTCCGTGCTTGCCGCCATTGAGGCGAGATTGGAGTCGGAAACCGGATCGGATAACTTCTCCGAAGACGAAGATGATGATGCCTTCGTAAGAAAAGTTAAATCCTTTCAAGAGGGGTTCCATGAAGTGCTAATGGCAAAACCAGCTGATACAACGGGTGCCGATAGCCAGGAAAGCCCTAAAACCCCTCCGCCAGCAGAGGAGAGGGAAGACGGAGAAACTTCTCCGATATTTCCTAATGTCAAGGAGATGACAGAGGATGAACCTGTCAAAAAACCTCCCTCTTCCAAGAAAAAGCACCGTGCTTCTAAAAAACTCCAGTACAAACTCCGGAAGAAAAAGTCAGCTGATCTCGCTGATGAAAACCTGGAAGTTGGAGATATTAGTGGCACAAAGCCTACGGAAAAGAAATCTAAGGAAATCACTGCTCCGCCAATGACAGAACTGGAAGAGCAAGAACTATTACAAACTCCAGTGGGACCCAATGAACCCCCTGAGATGCTGGAAGCCAGGAGACAAGCTTTCCAACGGCAACAGCAACAACTGCTTAGATCTCGGCAACACCTCCAACAAACCCATAATGACATCAAAATTATGAAGGAAGAAATTGAGGAGTACGAGAGAAAGCACAGATCTGCCTTAAAACCTACAAGGTTACCCGGAATTGCAAAACCGGAAGAACTGCCGCCGAAAGAAAGGTTCTATAACCCATCTTGGCAAAAGCAGTTAAACGGCAAAGATGCCAAGGGCGAACCAATATACAAAACCGCAGCTGAAAACGCGGAAGCAGCGTTCGCCATCTTGAACAACGATCTGTACTCCAACGGGGAAAAACTCCAAGGGGTGTATGCTTTCCTAGGAAAAGCATTACAGCAGCAACAGCGAGGACAAGAGCGATCAGGGAGGCTGCATGATAATTCCGCCCTCTGCAAAACTGTTACTTGCGCTGCTGGAGCACTTGGACCGGAAGAACCCGGAGATTCGGACAAAAAAGAGGATCCGAGAAAAGACAAGAAAAACCCCGACAACCGGGACGCAGCGTCTAGAACCGGACCTCATCTCCCGAAAGATGGATATAAACCACACGATCGGGAAGACAAACACCGGAATGACGGCAAAATAATGCCACCTCCGAGAAACCCAGCTGAAAAAGCTGGAAGATACGATACACCTCACAGGCGTGAAAGATCTCGGACACCGCCCAAAGATAAGGAAAGGTATAGGAGCAGGACTCCACCTAATCCCAGAGGGCGTGACAACGGAAGAGATAGAGATAACCTCGGAAAAACGCGTCCGCGTAACAATGGAAAAGAAAGGAGTAGATCCCCTTCTGTCCATTCAGCCGGGAGATATTCTGCGCATATTGACAGAGCAGAAAAGGATGATCTATACTTTGGTCCTAAGTGTTTCACTGACAGGATCCGAAGGATAACCCTGCATTCTGGCTTTGCCAAAGTTGGTCCAACCTACCAAAAATATACCGGCAGTACAAACCCGGATACCTGGCTTTCAGATTATTACACAGCCGTCCAGATCAACAACGGGACAGACCTGGAAGCTGTTAAGTTTCTTCCCCTAATGTTGCTAGACGGAGCCAGAGATTGGATTAATGGTTTACCATCAAGAACTGTCGACAGTTGGGATGATATGGCGAGAGTATTTACTCAGCATTTTCGAGGAACATACAAACGCCCAAATAGCATCAACCAGCTGAACCGTTGCACCCAATTTGAAGACGAACCATACGTGGATTTCATCTCCAGATGGACTGCAATGAAGAATAGTTGCTCTGGGGTAACTGACGTACAAGCAATGCATGCTTTCGTCAATGGCCTAAAACCCGGACTTGTACCGTTCATGGTTGGCTCTAAAAAGCACAAAGATCTAGGATCTATGCTTACAACCGCTAATGAGCATGCTGCAGCCGAAGACGATATCAGAGCAAGAGGAGGCAATATTGAGTCACTGATACTGGCCAAGAAAACACCTCGTTCTGATAAAAAAGGAACTCCGGAGTCAACAACAAAGCCCAAGGAGGTTAACTTAGCCTTTGGAGGAGAAAAAGGGAACAAGTGGAAAGGCCGCAGTCCGGATCCCATCAATTACACTCCTGAAGAATGGGAGAGAATTAAGTCGGAACCCTGCGTCCACCACTCTCAGTTTGGGAAACCAACCCACACGAACGCGCAATGCCGGCTAAACAAGCATATGAAAGGCAATGCAGGATCCGGAAGTAAAGGGAAGGGTTCCAAGAGGAAACCTGCCAAACAAAAGCCAGAAGCTGAAAAAGAAGACAGTGAATCGGACACTGATGACAAAATCCAGGAACAAAAGCGAAAAGGCGAACCTAAATTTCCGAGAGTTGACGGAGAAGCAATGCTAACTTTCCTCGCAACCCCGTCAGCAAAGGTGGCCAAAAGGACACTTCGAGAAATAAACGCGGTTGTTCCTGCAACCCCAAAATTCTTGAAGTATTCCAACACACCGATAATCTGGGATCAGTCTGATCATCCCGGAAATATCCCTGAACCCGGCACACAAGCTCTTGTTGTAAGCCCTATTGTTCAAAACACTAGGCTAAGAAGAGTGCTGATAGACGGAGGATCCAGCATCAATATAATGTACCTGGATACACTGAAGCACTTGAAGATATCCGAGTCCCAGCTCAACTACAGCAATATACGCTTCCATGGCATCGTTCCTGGCAGGCAAGCACGATCCCTAGGAGAAATCTCCCTAGATGTCACCTTCGGAGATAAAGATCACTTCCGGCAGGAAAAAGTATCCTTCGAAGTTGTGCCGTTCGAGAGCGTGTATCACGCAATACTCGGACGTCCGGCTTTCGCCAAGTTTATGGCAAGATCTTGCTACATCTACAACAAGCTGAAGATGCCAGGACCCAAAGGAGGAGTAATCACCATTGCCGGTGATTTCAAGCTGGCAAACGAGTTGGAGAAGCAAAACGCCCTTTGCGCTCAAAGAGTTATAGCTCAGGAAGAACTGAAGGAGTTAGCCAAGGAGGTATCGCCGAAAGAAATGCCGGCAGGAAAAGAAACTCGGAAGCCAACAGATAGCTTCAAGGCATCCGAGAATACAAGACAGGTAATCCTAGATCCCAAAGATCCGACAAAATTCGTCGTTGTAGGGACTGGGATGACCGACAAATAGGAAGGCGAGCTCATCAAGTTCCTCCGTGAGAACTGGGACATTTTTGCTTGGTGTCCAGCTGACATGCCAGGCGTACCCAGGGAACTTGCTGAGCACCAACTCAAGGTTATTCCCGGATCAAAACCCGTCAAACAAGGTCTCCGTCGATTTGACGGAAGAAGACGGAAGGCTATTGGCAAGGAAATTATCCGGCTTTTAGCAGCGGATTTTATCAAGGAAGTAATCCATACTGACTGGTCCGCAAATCCGGTATTAGTACCGAAGAAAGACACAACTGCCCTCAGAATGTGTATAGATTACACAGGATTGAACAAGTTATGTCCGAAAGATAGGTTTGCGCTGCCGCGAATCGATCAAATAATAGACGCCACTGCAGGCTCTGAGCTTTTATGCTTTTTGGATGCATACTCCGGGTACCACCAAATACGCATGAAAAAGGAAGATCAAATCAAGACTTCTTTTATAACCCCGTACGGGACGTATTACTATGTAACCATGCCTTTTGGCCTGAAGAACGCAGGAGCAACCTACCAGCGTTGCATGCAACGTTGTTTGCATAGTCAGATTGGAAAAAACGTCCATGTTTACGTGGACGATATTGCTGTCGTAACCAAGGAAAAAGATACACTCCTTGAGGATTTGCGAGAAACTTTCGAAAACTTGCGCACTTACAAGATGAAGTTGAATCCATCTAAGTGCGTATTCGGGGTTCCCTCAGGAAAACTTCGGGGTTTCATCGTTTCTCGCAGAGGAATAGAAGTTAACCCGGAAGAGATCAAGGCAGTCTCGAACATCTCGGAACTTACGTGTGAAAAAGATGTCCCAGAATTGCCGAGTTCCGCCACAGCCATAAAAAGATTTCTTAGTTGGCTGGGGGCTAAGAACCTACCATGCTTCAAGCTGCTGAAAAGTTTCGACAAGGTCAAGTGGATCGCGGAAGCCTGGGAACACCTAGCAAGTTATGTCCCCTTCTGTACTTAGTTCAAATCTATGTAAACATCTTTTGAGATCATGAAATAAAGTTGTCGGAATGCTGTCATCTATTTTTCTTATAAGTGCAAAGTGTTTCCGCCTCATCTATTTCCCAATGATCTTACAAATTTCTCAATGTTAACCCGAATTGTGCTTGCGTACTCGGCGTTACTTAACTGAATGATTTTTCAGCCTTTTAACGGCTAAAGGAAACTTGAATTGCCTGCGTGCCCAAGTTTCACTTAAAAATTTCCTTGTTTCTCTAAGTCTTATCTGATCGTGCGTATGCTGGGTTACTGGAACTAGTTAGTAAAAATGCCTTTAGCATGATTCATGTTTTCGAGTTTCAAAACTGCTTGGTTCGTCCCCAGTTACTCGGCATAACGATTCATAATGCTATTTGAGCCATTTCAAACACTAAGGACAGTTAAAGCATACACACCAGAGAACTTAGAAGATAAAGGAGTGGTAAAATTCAAACAACTTGCAAAGTAATTTCATAGTTTAAACTGCAAAAGGCGGAATTTTCATTAATACATAAGAAGCATTACATTTTAGATTACAAATGAAAGAACAGTAATGCTCCTATTGTCTAAATTTTCTATCCAGGTTCCAGGCAACCCTTCAAGAATCCGACTCCTCCTCGCTGCTTTCTTCATCGGGAATCGGAGGAGCTTCTTCTTCTGGATAGTGGAAGCCGACATTTACCATGGCGGCAATCTGGGTGGCGTGGCCCTTAACTTCACCAAAGATGGTGGATCGTTGCGCATCCGTGTATCCCTGAGGGACACCGGTGGCCACACGCCAGGATTTGGCACTAGGGTAGTGCATGCGCATAAGGCCTAAGGCCATACGCGCACCACCCCGTGCAGCGGAGCGGAGAACAGACTCCTTGGACTCCGCCACCTCCATGATGATACCCGGAAGTTTTTCAACCTCCGAGCATTCCCCAGATTTTTCGGGAAGAAACTTGCCTACCAGCTGCGTTGCAGCAGCCTTCATCAAGTTCCATGTCTCCCCGAAAGCTCGGATGCCTGCAGCCCGAGTGCCATCTGGGGTGTCTCCTGTTTGATCCGATAAAGCATACAAAAGGGTTAAGGAGACAAACAGAGAAAGCAAAACATGGAAAGATGAAGACAAGGGTAAAAATTTACCGATGAGTTTATCGATTTCCGAAACTTCCTCCAGGCGAAGGTTCAGAGCTTCAGTCAAATCCTGGATGGTGGATTTGTCTTTCTCCGCCTGCTCGGAAGCCTTGGAGTTAGCCACTCCAAGGGCCAGATTGCTGGCTTCCAGGTCTTTTTGAGCCTTCACAAGATTCTTGTGAAGCTCAATGTTCTCATTGCGGAGAATCTCGGCGTTGCCGGAATCTTCCGCTGCTTGTTTAGCTTCAGCTAAAGCAGCTGAAAAAGCAAAGGGAAAATCCGAGTTGATCAATTTCCTCGGGAAAAAACCTCAACAAAGTCTTAAATCGGAAATTTCAAAACGAAAAAGCTTACCTTTCGTTTCCGTCAAAGCAAGCTGAGACGATTCCAGCTCCGCCTCTCTCTCCTCAAGAATAGAAAGAAGACTTCGAACTTCTTTATTCTTGATAGTGAGCTTCCTGAAAACTTCAAGGTTTATGGCCTCGGAGGTTTGCTGAAACACAGCAAGGAAAAGTATGGTTAATAAAAACATCAAAGCAAAAAAGCATGCATTTTGTTTAATGCTTGGGGGCTAGAGTTACATACCTGGCTCATGCGTTGCAAACCTGCTAAGTTTTCCCGGAATTCCTTCACGTATTCCGCGAAGTGATTTTCGGCCGCGTTCAAGCCGTCATTTATAGCCTTAAAATCCTTGTCAAAGGTGGGGATTTCCTCGTCGAATGTCCGAGAAGATTTCCCCACCTCTGGAGCCGCCCTTTCCCTCGTGTCCGACTCGGACACAACGGGCTGGCTGGGCTCTGGGGGCTTGGTGGTGGTGGCGGCAGTAGGTTCTTCCGCCATTGTCTGCGGCGTATCCGGGGCGACGGCGGGAGATGGTTGGCTGCCTCGGTTGGAAGAAGCTCTGAGCTTCTTCAACTTTCTCGGCTTCAAGGTGGAGGGGGGCAAGCTAAAAACCAAAAACCCGGAAAAGGTTAAAACACCGAAGATGGACGAAAAAGATCCCATAAAAGAAAAAACCCAGAAGAAAATAACCTGGACGTGGCGACGGGGATTCCGTCAAGGTCGATAATTTCATCCGAAGAAATTATCTTCTTGCGTTTGCGCCCACCAGTAGCGGCAGTACGCAGCGCATCCAGCTCGGCCTCGGAGGCTAACTCCGAGTCTGGAAGATCCACAAGCTGTTGGAAAAAGCCAATCAGATTCGAAAGGTAGATTATCCAGGAAGTAAAAATTATACCCAAATAACGGGAAAATTACCTTAGGAGCGGGGTTGTCGGCCGTGTACATTGGCCGACTCTCCGTGTATTGATCGCGCGAAGCGACCAACTGATTGATGCGCCGCCGGAGCTCCTTTGCGGGCCAATCCTTGTCGGTTGTCCGCATTGGATCCTTGGCTCCTGTGTATTCACACAGGAGACGGCCTCCGTGGTTTGCTAATGGCTGAATCCGCCTATTCAGCCAGCAAAAGACCGTGTCCATTCCGGTCAAAGGAGGTTTGGAGGAAGTGAGTTTGGCGATGCGCCTCTTGATCCTTAGTAGATCTGGAGGCAGAACCTGGACGGCCTCTGTAACCCAGTTATCCTGGGGAACAGCGGCGGAGTTCACAAAAGGTGGAACCCCGACGGCTTTTTTAGGAAAAGGCACGTCGGGGTGATAAAAGAAGGAACCCGTCCAGAATTTGACGGATTCCGAGGTTTTTATTTTGGGGAACCAATCCTCTCGGAATCTCCGAAGAGTAAAGGAAATGGTTCCGCAATTTGGGAGTGCGCCCTCCGAAGAGTTACGCTTAACCCCAAAGCAGTACAACCAAAAATCTAACCTAGGCTCTATTCCTAGGTAACCCTCGAATAAGGCCTGGAAGCCGGCCATATACAGAATGGAATTGGGAGGGAGATTATGAGGTTGGATGTTGTAGTGAGCTAGAACTTGGAGGAAGAAAGAAGAAGGGGGAAGCCCCATACCTCGCAGAAGGTGGGAGGCGAGAAGCACCCTTTCGCCCTCTTGCGGCGCGGGTTCGGTCTCCTCTTCCGGGAGCCGCCATTTCTTCTTCAAAACCAGGCCTTCCTTCTCCAAGTTGGGAAGAAGAGCCGGGGGAATACTGCAGGCAATCCAGTTGCCTGCAGTTTCCTCTTCTTCATCTCCTCCGGCGGCGGCGGTGGTGGCGGCCTTCGCGGCGGCAAGCTGCTCGTCGAGGAGCTCCACCTTTTCCTCCGCCGTTTCGGGAGCGAACGGCGGGGTTGATGCGGTGCTTGGTCCCGCAGCATCTGTGGTGGCGGAGACGTTTCCTCCGCCCGCTGTGGACGCCGTAGTTTTTTCCAGCTCGCCGCCGGCGTGCTTGGGCGACCCAAGTTGGGGATCTAGATCGCTCAGGAGCTCGTCGACGGAGGCGCGAACTGGCGATGATTGCGGAGACGCCATCTTTCTCGGAGGTGTTGGTGCGCTCCGGCGTGGGAAGGGCTCGTCGGGGCAGGGAATCGTTCTCGCTCTCGAGCTCGCGTTCGCACCAATGGTGAAGGCAGTGAGGGAGTGAAGAAGGTTGATGAGGAGGACGAAGACGGCTATTTATAGCCTAAAAACCCTCTAGATACGAGCCAACGGCTCTTTTGACCGTTGGATGTTCGACGCGTGTCGCTCGCCGGAAAATCCGGGAAACGGAACGACAGAGGAATGATGGCTATCTCCTCGTTTCTCGTGAGAATCTGTCAGAGATACGTTGCAGGGTTTCCCGCGTGAAACCAAGCGGCGCTTACGTCAGTATGATTAAAGCGCTGATGTCACATGTTCCTTTTCCGCGAAGGATCGCGAGAAGAAAAGCCGGATTTTCATAGTTCCGAGTTTTATGTTACCATCTCCTTCAAGAGGAAAGAAGAAAGAATCAAGACTGCTGAATCAAGTTTCCCGGACAAAATGTATTTGACGAAAGGCGGAGTTTCAGAGTTTTGATCCTTCCTGGGGGCTACTGTCGGATATATACCGAATAGGGGTATAGAAGATGGTAGACAAAAGAGCTGGACTACCAGGGTGGCCTGCAAGGTAATGGGCTTAGGTCCATTGGGCGGCCCAGTAGTCCAACGCGTAGAAGCCGGATTCTAGAAGAACCCGGATCACGGCCCGCGTGATCTGGCTTGGAGGAGAAAACGGATTCCTTACTTTCCAAGTTATAAGTTAAACGTAGTCTTCTAGGTTTCTGGTTCTGTAAGCCCTAATCCGGCTATTATATAAAGCCGGACGGGAGATAGATTTCATAAGTTCAATAAGTTCCTTCAGTTCCAAGGTTCTAGGTCCAAGCTCAAGCCTTACGCAACTCGCCGGGAAGTTCATCCTCGACGAGTAGCTGGATCTATTCCCTTACATTGTAACCTTATTATACGGGCTTTAGTCCCACATAGTGAGAAGTGCAGGAGTAGGTACGCCGTACTGTCGCGACGTACCGAACCTGGGTAAATCCCGTGTTCTGTGTTTACTACGCTATCCCGTTACCCCACGTCTCTACCGTAGTCTCATGGCACCCCAGTCTATGAAAACTACTACGATGTCTCGACAGTGAGTTTCCTTGGGTTGCTTCCTTAGTAGGGGGTAACATTGGATGGGTACTGTTTGGTGAGTAGTTGTAGTTGATTCTGATTCGCTATCTTATCCCTTTCTTTTAGCCGGATGTTGTAGCGAGTCTCTGTAGTTAGTTAGTGCAGCCAGCTGCCACTTCTTTGCAGTAATCCCTTCCTTTCCGTTGTACCCAAAGTATTTGTATCTTGTGATGACTGGTTACGCCGGTATCTTGTGAGTATGGTTTATCCACTTGCCAGTACTTAACCGTACTGACCCACGAATCCTTTTCGTGGCTGCATATTCCACATTGCAGTCAACAGGTTTGAATTCTGACGACGTTAGCTTGGGAATCTCTCCGGCTTGGCCTGGGTAGGGATTAGACGCCATCGGTTATCTTCAGGACTCTTAGTCCAATTTGTATCTTGTCCGTAGTCGGACACTATGTTGTTCTTCCGCTGTTATTTGGATCTTTGTATTGTATCAGTTGTATCATTGACTCGTTTGAGTCTTCTTGTATATATCTTTTCTGTTGTTGTTGCGGAATATTCGTGAACTGTTGTAATGTTATCACAAGTGGCAACCTGGAATCGGTTGTTATGTGGATTTTGGCGGGAACGCTGAAATCGCCATAGTACCCGATCCCGGGGCGTCACAAATCGTATCAGAGCATGGTTTCCGATTCCCGATGTTGTTTCGATACGAATGGTTATCGAAGCAACGGGTCCGCAAAGCCTGTAGGATAACCTCGCTAACAATCGTTGTTTCTAGAGTGTCAAAACTATTTGTGCAAAAATTCTGTTTTGGAAACATCTCAATAGGATTCTTGTTTTCTCCTTATCTCTATTCTATTTCCCCTCCCATCTTATTTCTTTTGGAGTCTCCCCCCTTGGCTATCTTTCAAACTGTTAGGATCCTACATGGGTGGACGTTTTCTGAGCCTTTAACCTAATAGGTTCGATCATCGGAAGATTCCTGGTGGAAGAACATCGTCGTCACTCCGAGCAAGAATCTCTTGTTAGTGGTGTCGAGAAGCCCTTGTTAGTGGTGTCGAGGAGATCAACTGGAAGCATGAAGAATCGATAGTCGAACTTCTTCTCCCTCCCGGGTTAGGGGGTGGATTACGAGGGCGCAATCCCTTGTTAGTGGTGTCGTCTGTAACACCTGGGGTGTTTTCCCTAATTTAGAAAAATTGGTTGTTTTTCTTTTTTTTGCATTGCATCACATGCATCATCTGCACATTGTTTGCAAACCAATTCAAAAACAAAACAAAAATTCAAATAAAAGGGGAGAGGGAACCCTCCCGGTTCCGTTCCCGAGGTTAGCAGACGTCGAGGTGGCCTAGGGCGACAGCGAGGGGAGCTTCAAGTTCCGGTAATGGAGGCCATGGAGGAGGTAAGGTTCAGAGAAGAAATTGGACAGGGAGAGGAAGAGAGAAACGGCGGCGGCTTGAGGAGGAAGAAGGGTGGAGAGCAAGGTTAGGGTTTGGAGGGGAGATGGGGTAGAAATAGAGGAGGAGGGAGCAGGTGGAAAGCTGTTGTGTGGGGGAGCCTCCCCTCCTCTGTCTCCGTACAGAGGAGGAAGACGACAGGAGGTGGGGGCGCATGGGCTCGTGGGGTGTGGTGGGCTGGCCCAATTGGGCTGGCCTGCCCCCTTTCTTTCTTTTTTTTGTTTTTTTTTCTTTTTGTTTTTTTTTGTAGGAAAGAGAAAGAGACAAATAGAATAGGATTTTTTGGGTTTTTATTTTAACCATAATTTTTATTGAATTTAAAAACAGTAAGATCAAAGGTATGTGTGCTTATTTCCAAAATTTTGAAATTGCCAAAATGATTTGAAATTGCTATTTAAATTTCAAATAGGGTTTCAAAAGAATGGAATTTTGAATTAATCAATATCATTCCACAATTCCAAACAAATATGAATTTCTTCTTGAATTGAAAATGTTTGCAAAACTTTAATTTGAATTCACAATTGGAACATGCCAAGTATGAAATGGATTTGAATTTGAATTTCAATTGAAAACACTAGAAGACAAATGCAAAAGTTTATGATGCATGATGCAGAACAAAAATTTAGCAAGAAGCAAACAATTTGGGATTGTTTTCATACTTGGGATGTTACAAAACGCCCCCCCTTGAAGGAATCGCACCCCGAGATTCCTACTGAGAAGAGAAAAGGTCCGGATACTTCTTGCGAAGATCCTCTTCGGTCTCCCACGTTGTCTCTTTATCGGAATGATGAGACCACTACACTTTTAAGAACTTGGTGCTCTTGTTGCGAGTTTTGCGCTCGGTCTCATCGAGAATTCGAATAGGGTGCTCCTCATAAGAGAGGTCTTCTTGCAGATCAATTGAATCATGATCAACTGCAGGACCTGGATCTTTGAAGCACCTCTTGAGCTGTGACACGTGAAACACCTCGTGCACCTTAGATAGCTTTTCTGGAAGTTCAAGACGATAGGCATTTTCTGCACGCCTTGAGAGAATGTTGAAAGGACCAATATATCTTGGTGCAAGCTTTCCTTTGACATCAAAACGATGAGTGCCTCTGAGGGGAGTTACACAGAGATATGCTTTGTCACCAGGTGCATAGACCATGTCCCTGTGTTTACTGTCATAGTAGCTTTTCTGACGAGATTGAGCAATCCTCGGATTGTCATGAATGATGCGAACTTTCTCTTCGGCCTCGTTAACAATGCCAGGGCCTAAGAGTGAACGTTCACCAGCTCCAGACCAATTGATTGGACTCCTGCATCTGTGGCCATAGAGAGCCTCAAATGGTGCCATGCCTAGGCTTGCCTGGAAGCTGTTGTTGTAGGAGAATTCAGCATATGGAAGACATTCCTCCCATTTCATGCCAAAAGAGAGACCACATGCTCTGACCATATCCTCGAGAATCTGATTGACTCTTTCGACTTGCCCTTGAGACTGAGGATGGTAGGCTGTGCTGAACAGGAGTTTGGTCCCCAATGCTTCTTGAAAGCTTTTCCAGTAATGAGAAGTGAAGATGCTTCCACGGTCTGAGCTTATTTCCAATGGAACACCATGAAGAGGAACAATCTTTGCTATGTAGAGCTCTGCTAACTGACTAGCTGAGATTGTCTCTTTGACAGGAAAGAAGTGAGCGACTTTAGTGAGTCGATCAATGACAACAAAGATTGCATCGTTGCCCCTCTTGGACTTTGGAAAACCAGTGACGAAGTCCATTTCAATCATGTCCCACTTCCACTCAGGGATTTTCAGAGGTTGGAGAAGACCGACTGTTTTCTGATGAACTGCCTTAATACGTTGACAAACGTCGCATTCAGAAACGTATTGAGCAATTTCACGTTTCATGCCAGACCACCAATACAGTGTCTTGAGATCCTGGTACATCTTTGTACTTCCAGAGTGTATGGAGAGAGGAGTTTCATGAGCCTCCTTGAGAATGACATCTTTGAGACTTTGAATCTGAGGAACTGCAATGCGTCCTTCGAAGAACACAGTTCCCTTGTCATCCACTGAGAAGGACTTAAATTTCTCATTGCCTCCTTTGATGTGTTCTACCATCTTCTTGATTTCAGCATCATGAAGTTGTTCAGAACGAATCTTGTCCTCGAGAGTTGGACTGGCTGTCAAGTTTGCAAGATAGCCTTGAGGAACAAGACCAAGGTTGAGCTTCTGGAATTCTTCATGAAGAGGAGGTTGGCTTTCCATGATCATGAGATTATTGCAATATGACTTGGGACTGAGAGCGTCGGCCATAACATTAGCCTTGCCTGGAGTGTAAGAAATGGTAAGATCAAAGTCTTTGATCTTTTCAATCCATCTCCTTTGCCTGAGGTTTAGATCTGGTTGAGTGAAGATGTATTTCAGACTCTTATGATCGGAAAAGATTTAAGTGCGATTACCCAACAAGTATTGTCTCCATTTCTTGAGGGCAAACACAACTGCTGCAAGTTCAAGGTCATGAGTGGGATAATTGAGCTCATGTGCGTTCAACTGACGTGAAGCATAAGCCACAACTTGACGTTCTTGCATAAGAACTGCACCTAGACCTTGGAGAGAAGCGTCACAAAATATTTGGAAAGGTTTGGAAGGATCTGGGCCAACCAGAACTGGTGTAGAAGTGAGTTTAGTCTTCAGGAGATTGAAACTCTCATCACATTGTGGAGACCAAACGAACTTCTTGTCCTTCTTTGTGAGATCAGTGAGAGGTTTGGCAATCTTGGAAAAGTTTTGGACGAAGCGACGGCAATAGCTAGCCAAGCCAAGAAAACTTCTTACTTGCTTCACCGTCTTTGGAGGTTTCCAATCAACAATTGCTTTAACCTTTTCTGGATCAATGGCTATGCCCTTGGCAGAGATGACATGACTAAGGTAAGCAACTTCTGATATCCAGAACTCACATTTGGAGAACTTGGCATAAAGACGATGCTCGCGAAGCTTCATGAGAGTGAGACGAAGATGTTCTTCATGCTCTTCCTCGGATTTGGAATAGACAAGAATGTCATCAAGATATACCACAACGAACTTGTCGAGGTATTCATGGAAGACAGAATTCATGAGTCGAGAGAAGGTCGCCGGTGCATTGGTGAGACCAAAGGACATGACGGTGAACTCATATAGACCGTAGCGAGTGGTGAAGGTTGTCTTTGGAATATCCTCTTTTCTGATCTTTATTTGATGGTAACCCATTCTCAAGTCCAACTTTGAGAATATTGAGGCTCCAGCAAGTTGATCAAAAAGTTCATCGATACGAGGAATCGGATACTTGTTTTTGATGGTTTTCTCGTTAAGAGGGCGATAGTCAACAACGAGTCTCTTTGTGTGATCCTTCTTCGCAACGAACAGAGTTGGGCAACCCCAAGCTGAGGAACTAGGTTGAATGTAACCTTTTTCCATGTACATATCAATTTGTTCCTTCAACAACTTCAGTTCGGGAGTTCCTATATTGTAGGGATGCTTAGAGATTGGAGCAGTGCCTGGTTCAAGTTCGATCACGAACTCAACTGCTCTGTCCGGAGGCATTCCTGGCAACTCTCCTGGAAAGACGTCAGGGAAGTCGCAAACCACCGGAACATTTTCAAGTGAAGGTAGAGGTTTTGCATCGAGGGTGCATAGCTGAATGGAACTTGATTCATGTGGAGAATAGATTATATGGCCAGAAGGGTGGAACAGAGTTATTGACTTTTGAGCACAGTCAATCCTTGCTTTATTGGCCTTCAGCCAATCCATACCAAGAATGACATCAATGTCAGAATTGCCAAGAAGTATGAGAGAAGCAAGGAATATGTGGCCTCCAATTAGAATTTGATTTTTGTGACTGATCTTGGAAGTTTGCATAGTTTCTCCAGGGGAGTTGACCACTAGCGGGGAACCCAAACCAACAAAAGGGAGTTTAATTGCTGTCGCAAAGATCTTTGACACGAAAGATTGTGATGCTCCGGTATCAAACAACACTTTAGCTGGATTAGAGTTTACGGGAAATGTACCGAGAACGACGTCAGGAGCTTCCTCAACTTTGTCGATCTTGACATGATTCACCCTTGCGGTCCTCCCGACAGGCCTGTTGTTGGAGTTGAAGGCCTTAGGCGGGGGAGCGCGCACCATTGCCTGGTTTGTGTTAGGACGAGGTGGTGGTGGAGGTAGCTGCCTCTGCGTGCACTTGTCGGCGTAGTGCCCCGTCTGCTTGCACTTGTAGCATGTGACGACACGAGGAGGCCCTGGCCTTGGCTGCCCCATCAAAGCCCTTTGATCATGCATCTGAGCAGGGTTGGGTGGGCGGGGAGCGAAGCCTGGAGAAGTTTGGGCGTATGGAGCCCGAGTGACAACACCATTTGGTACCCAGATGCGGCGCTTCTGCGGAGGGGTGGTCATGTTGGAGGAGGAACCACCCTCACGCGAGTGCTTGCGAGACTCCTCGAACGCCTTGCGCCCATTTTCTTCATTGAGCGCGGTGTTAACGAGATCCTCGAAGCTGTTGGCCTTGATATTGGTGAGGGCATACTTGAGTTCCGGGTTAAAACCTCTACGGAACCTTGCCATCTTCTTAGCTTCAGTGGACACCTCATCTCCAGCGTACCGAGCGAGTCGATTGAACTCACTCTGATACCCGATGACGTCCAGCTTGCCCTGCTTGAGTGAGCAAAACTCTTCACGCATCCTTTCCATGAGACCATCTGGAATGTGGTGCTTCAGGAAGGCTTCCTTGAAACAACCCCACGTGACTGGTATCCCAGTTCTCATGGCCTGGAAGTTCTCCCACCAAGTAGTTGCCTGACCCTTCAGCAGATAGGAGGCATACTTGACCTTGTCTTCTTCAGCTACGTGAGCAATATCCAGAGCCTTAGCTATCTCACGGATCCAGTCATCAGCGTCCAGAGGCTCGCGTGTGGCCACGAAAGCTCTTGGGCCCAGACTGAGAAACTCCTTGATGCTGACCCGTGGAGCTGTCTGGTTGTTGTGCTGATTAGTCTGAAACTGGGCCATCTGCGCCATGACTTGGGTCATCTGAGTTAACAGCTCCGCGATTGGCGGTGGCTCAGGCGCGTTGTTCCTTGTTGGCGGCATCCTGACTGGAAATGCATTTTAGCACAACAATAGAAAAGGATAGACTTGGCAACCGAAAGAGAGATTATTCCGACGCATGAATAGATAACCAACAGGTACATCATCACATGTTCAATTACATCAGAATATCCAACACACCATAAATGGTTCGAATGCCAAAGGATAACTAAACATAGCTAAGAATGGATACATCGGTACTCCCATGCTCATCACGCAGGACGGCGACTAAGGAGTACGGTGAGAGGTACGGTGAGGAGCACGCCCACGAAAGTAGGTAGAACGACGATCCACATAGATCTGACGTGGTCTGAGAGCAACTCTAGGTGTGGTGAAGTACATAGCATCGACTCCCTGTGCTCCAAAGCGTGGAATCCCAGTGTAACCAGCACCAAGGTTAAGGAGTGGACCTCTGATCGGCTCGTAACCTCCAGCATCTGGCAGACGACGACCAACTGGCTGATCGAAACGTGCAAAGCGCTCATCTCTAACAAAGTCTATGGTGTAAGTCGCCAGACGAGTCAAAGCAAGGTAGAGCTGCTCTCTGACTGAAGCCAACTCCTGAGATAGTGTGCTGGCAACTACGTCACTGTGCCTCACAAACTGAGCGGTGGTGTGTAGCCTGGAGTTATCATGCTCATAAACATCCAAGTTGTCGTAGAGAGTGAAGTGAGCTCCCTCCGAAGTGATGTAACCACGGGGGATGTGGCGATAGATAGAATCGTCAAATCCCCAGTAGTCAGCACGAAGGACGGTGAGGCTCACATAAGCTGCCTGCTGCACAGCCATATCCACTGTGGAACCTACTGCCTCGTAGCGGTGGACTACGCTCATGCCATCATCTGACAGAATGTAGACGATAGCCCGGTAGTAGGTCTGGTCAAACTCTCGCTGCTGCTCGTAGACCTGGTACTCTGGTGCCCAACGGAACCCCAGAAAAGTGACCATGTCCCTCAGCATTTCCGGATAACCGGAAGTGCTCTCGCAACGAGTCATACGAACCACCTGCGGGTAGAACCTGAGATCCATCTGCAGATGATTGGGGAAGTTTTGATTAGACGCCGGTAGAAGAACTGAAGTGGCAAGCAACAACAAGGTTTCAACGGACGAAAAGGATGTTGAGAAGAACAGGATATCGAAGCAACATTCGGGAAACACGAGATCAAACACTCCTGAGGTGCTACGGAAAACCCATCCGGGCTTCTAAAGGATAAATATCTACTGCTTAAGGAATAGAGGATCTGCTTCCGGGGCTTATGTGCCTCCGTTCTCAATCGTGAGTAGGCAACATGATAAATCATGTCACAACCACCTCCATTCCTATGGTCTAGTAGATATAACTATCCTAGAGAAACCAGGATACGTGAAATCCTATCTTGAAAGTTTAGGTGAGAAGATAAAACAACGGTTCACTTCCTTACCAGAAAAAGGGAGGGTGGGTGGGCAAAGACATAAAAGAACAGAATTCCTACTCTCACGTTTCATTTTTCCTATATAGCTACAAAATAGTTTCTAGACTCAACTGCGACCAGTAAAAGGGATCCTACAGGCAGACAGGCTCTGATACCATTTGTCGCACCCGGACTTCTAGAGGATACTCACAGCCCGCTAAACAGTAGATAAATGGCTTACGGGGCATACCGGCACCCGCATCTCAATATGAGTAGGCCAACACGTAAACGTGTGACAACCATCCTCTACTATTCATCGTCTGCGTAAACCATCCCATAGAAATCCGACTACTTCCATTGACGTACTTCATAACATACACACATGGTACGTCAACGGCATTTGAACAAGTGATATCACAACAAATATCTAAGACACAAAGAAATAGAAATAAGTTGCAAATAGCTCTCACTAGAGCAGAGATAGCAAATACAATCATCCAGAGGACACATGTCCCAACAAGTCATCATTACATCACAGCGGAAGCATCCAAAGTGTCTGAGTACAGACAAGATCCAAATAGGCCTAAGAGGCCGGAAACAAAAAGACGGAGCCCATCCACGATGTCTCGGATCCTGCCCAGGTCCGCTATCTACTCGTCAGCAGCCTCGTCATACTCCATGTAGTAGCCACCATGGGGATCCTCGGAAATGTAGTCTGTAGAACACGCAGCCCCAAAGGGGTCAGTACAGACGAGTACTGGCAAGCAAGACGCACAAGATACCAAAGTGTACCCGTCAACACCAAGTACAGATGCCTTGGGTACAACGGAAGATAGGTGATATAAAGATGCGGCAGCGGGCTGCTCTAACCAACTACAGAGACACGCTACAACATCCGGCTAAAAGAAGGGATAAGATAGCGTATCGGAACCAACTACCACTATCCTCAAACAAACCCATCCTGGATCTCGCCCCTTATCCAAAGAAGCAATCCGAGGAAAACTCACACAGTTGGATTAATGAAGGTTCAAGTTATTGTGTCAATAAGCCTATTACTAGTCAAATTGATATTAATTAGGTGTAAGTTGTCTAATCCTTGTTAGCCAGCCCTATCACCAAGTCATCCATAACCGCGGACAACACGGCTTCTCGAGAAGATTTAACCCTGTAGGGGTGCACCAATTTGGCCGTACACGTAATAATATCCCGCCAGACAGGGATCAAACCCATCAAGCGAAACACTCAACACAACCCAACTCTTCTTCGCATCAAGCCCAAAGAACCACGTGTTGTGCGTGCGCGGCTAATCGAGCCCCCACGAAGAAAAGGGGGACCCTCATAGCACTGGAAGACCACGCCGCCCTAAATGCCGACTACAAAAGTTCCACCCTGGCGCCGAGGGTTCGTACCTGCATATGCGTGCATCAAATGGAAAGCCCGAACTAAGTGTGGCGATTTGGACGAGATGCGAATCGAATCAGAGTTGCGGGGGGCGCCCATACACGCTTCCCACATGCGGTTAGCGCGCTCAACATGGATCCAGAGGACAAGAACTTTTCCTGAGTTCGACACTAGAAGGCCTCAAAACCATACCCGGCCTCCTGCCGGTGCCTTATCATCAAATTAGCATTACCTCAAACATTAACAGGTTGTTGTTTAAACATCGAGCCCCCAGAACATAATATATATGGTAACAGAAATAATGGACAACAGACTCGAGCATAAACAACCCTAAGCATGCTAGTAAGACACATGCAACAAGCAACGGGGTTATAGGTGTGGAGGATAGGCTATATCAGGGTTACATGATAACATGTGATGGGATCGGACAAGCAACGAATCTTAGGGCTAGCAGATTAGACAACGGAAAGTATCGGTATCTAGTGTGGAAAGGACACAATGGTTCAGGTGAGTGAATACTTGCCTGCAAACTCAGTAGCCCGGTACTGGGCTAACTCCTCTGAAGTAGTGTCGTAAACCTCGTCTGTCTCAACGTCGTCGTCTATTCGGGAAGAAGCAAACAAACAACGAAGAGAGACGAACAATCAATAACATGGCATAATGCACAAACATGGGATGATGCATGACAATTTAATTGATGCGTCAAAGATAAGCTAGTTGACATGGTAACATAATTAAATGGGATCATATGCAATTTGGGTTGCATATAGAAAATCCCATGAATTAAGGTTGAATTAAATGATCTACAACTAACCATCATGTTAAAGTTAATTATAATGATGCATGTATGAGGAAAACAATGAGAAAACAACAATAGCTTCAATTTGAAAAGGTGTTTACCAAGTTTGGAAATTTTATTTATTAAGTTATGAAATTTGGCTTCTTAAATGAGTTACATAAGCATTTGTTGTTTTCACCCATTTTAATTGTTCAAAATAGATAACCAAATTCATATTTGGAAAGAACACAAAATTTTAGATGGAATACATATTTCATTTGTTGAAAAAGGAATTAAAATGAATTAGTTATTAATTGGACAATTTCAAATGTAATAAATAAAAAACAGTTGTTTTCAGCAATTTAATTTATTCAAAACAGAAAACAAAGTTTATATTTGTAAAGCTTATTCAATTTTGCATGGAAAACATATTTTACATGTTGGAATTGGATTTCAATTGCCCAAGTTATGAATTCTGCAATTTAAAAGGTTTAATTAAAGCATTGAATTATTGCACCACTTTTAATTATGAAAAACAGTAAACAAATTGTATTGAAAAGGTTGAAAACATGTAGCAAATGTTTCACTGAACATTTTGAGCTATTAAACATAATTTTTGGATCATTATTGAATTTATTATGCAATTTTTCATAGTCATTTTTATTCTGCCCCTTTTAGTAAACAGAGGGAAACATGTTCAAATTTAATTCAATTGTGACCAAATAAAATACCAATGTGTAGAGTTTGTTAAGACAAATTTTTAGAGCCCAAGTTTGCTCAAATTGGATGAACAGAACTGAAGTTATGAAATTCCAAAGTTTCAAATTTTTATTGCATTTTCTGTATTTAATTATTTAGTGCAAAAATTATTACAGAAACATGTTGCAATTTTGTTACTAATAGAAAGAGCACAAGATTATGAATCCACAGAAACTTGAATCGTTGAAATTGGATCAATATTCAATTTGTTATTGATTTTACAATTAAGGATTCAGATCTGTTTTCTGGAATTCGAGAAATAAAAAGAAAAGGAGGCAAAAGGGGGTGGTTTTGCGCCTAAGGGGAATCGAACCCGGGGATGCTGGGTGTGCGCGCACGGGTGCTACCAGTGGGGTACTGATCCGTTTGTGAAAGGTGAAAGGCGCGCGAGTTTTTGAGGTATCGTTTCGGCATACTGTCGAAACTGAACACGTACGTTTAACTGCATCCGATCGGAAACAGGAAACGATGGACGGCGATCGCCGGCGACGTGCTGCCGGCGTGGGCGCGCCGGGGCGCTGTGGCTGTGCGTGCGGAGGGAAGGAGAGAGGGGAGAGGAGAGACAGGGGGTGTGCTCACCACGGGCCTGGCGAAGAAGCAGCGACAGGGAGGATGGCGCAGCGACAGGGAGGATGGCGCAGCGACAGGGACGAGCGGCGGTCGACGGCGGCTTGGCGGCGGCGAACGGCGGCCTCCCGTGCCTCGCTCCCTTCGGCAAAAGGGGAGAGGGAACCCTCCCGGTTCCATTCCCGAGGTTAGGAGGCGTCGAGGTGGCCTAGGGCGACGGCGAGGGGAGCTTCAAGTTCCGGTAATGGAGGCCATGGAGGAGGTGAGGTTCAGAGAAGAAATTGGACAGGGAGAGGAAGAGAGAAACGGCGGCGGCTTGAGGAGGAAGAAGGGTGGAGAGCTAGGTTATGGTTTGGAGGGGAGATGGGGTAGAAATAGAGGAGGAGGGAGCAGGTGGAAAGCTGCTGTGTGGGGGAGCCTCCCCTCCTCTGTCTCCGTACAGAGGAGGAAGACGACAGGAGGTGGGGGCGCATGGGCTCGTGGGGTGTGGTGGGCTGGCCTGCCCCCCTTTCTCTCTTTTTTTTTTGTTTTTTTTCTGTTTTTTTTTGTAGGAAAGAGAAAGAGAGAAATAGAATAGGATTTTTTGGGGTTTTATTTTAACAATAATTTTTATTGAATTTCAAAACAGTAAGATCAAAGGTATGTGTGCTTATTTCCAAAATTTTGAAATTGCCAAAATGATTTGAAATTGCTATTTAAATTTCAAATAGGGTTTCAAAAGAATGGAATTTTGAATTAATCAATATCATTCCACAATTCCAAACAAATATGAATTTCTTCTTGAATTGAAAATGTTTGCAAAACTTTAATTTGAATTCACAATTGCAACATGCCAAGTATGAAATGGATTTGAATTTGAATTTCAATTGAAAACACTAGAAGACAAATGCAAAAGTTTATGATGCATGATGCAGAACAAAAATTTAGCACAAACAATTTGGGATTGTTTTCATACTTGGGATGTTACAAAACGCCCCCCCTTGAAGGAATCGCGCCCCGAGATTCCTACTGAGAAGAGAAAAGGTCCGGATACTTCTTGCGAAGATCCTCTTCGGTCTCCCACGTTGCCTCTTTATCGGAATGATGAGACCACTACACTTTTAAGAACTTGGTGCTCTTGTTGCGAGTTTTGCGCTCGGTCTCATCGAGAATTCGAATAGGGTGCTCCTCATAAGAGAGGTCTTCTTGCAGATCAATTGAATCATGATCAACTGCACGACCTGGATCTTTGAAGCACCTCTTGACCTGTGACACGTGAAACACCTCGTGCACCTTAGATAGCTTTTCTGGAAGTTCAAGACGATAGGCATTTTTTGCACGCCTTGAGAGAATGTTGAAAGGACCAATATATCTTGGTGCAAGCTTTCCTTTGACACCAAAACGATGAGTGCCTCTGAGGGGAGTTACACGGAGATATGCTTTGTCACCAGGTGCATAGACCATGTCCCTGTGTTTGCTGTCATAGTAGCTTTTTTGACGAGATTGAGCAATCCTCAGATTGTCACGAATGATGCGAGCTTTCTCTTCGGCCTCGTTAACAATGTCAGGGCCTAAGAGTGAACGTTCACCAGCTCCAGACCAATTGATTGGACTCCTGCATCTGCGGCCATAGAGAGCCTCAAATGGTGCCATGCCTAGGCTTGCCTGGAAGCTGTTGTTGTAGGAGAATTCAGCATATGGAAGACATTCCTCCCATTTCATGCCAAAAGAGAGACCACATGATCTGAGCATATCCTCGAGAATCTGATTGACTCTTTCGACTTGCCCTTGAGACTGAGGATGGTAGTCTGTGCTGAACATGAGTTTGGTGCCCAATGCTTCTTGAAAGCTTTTCCAGAAATGAGAAGTGAAGATGCTTCCACGGTCTGAGCTTATTTCCAATGGAACACCATGAAGAGGAACAATCTTTGCTGTGTAGAGCTCTGCTAACTGACTAGCTGAGATTGTCTCTTTGACAGGAAAGAAGTGAGCGACTTTAGTGAGTCGATCAATGACAACGAAGATTGCATCGTTGCCCCTCTTGGACTTTGGAAAACCAGTGACGAAGTTCATTTCAATCATGTCCCACTTCCACTCAGGGATTTTCAGAGGTTGGAGAAGACCGGCTGTTTTCTGATGAACTGCCTTAACACGTTGACAAACGTCGCATTCAGAAACGTATTGAGCAATTTCACGTTTCATGCCAGGCCACCAATACAGTGTCTTGAGATCCTGGTACATCTTTGTACTTACAGGGTGTATGGAGAGAGGAGTTTCATGAGCCTCCTTGAGAATGACATCTTTGAGACTTTGAATCTGAGGAACTGCAATGCGTCCTTCGAAGAACACAGTTCCCTTGTCATCCACTGAGAAGGACTTAAATTTCTCATTGCCTCCTTTGATGTGTTCTACCATCTTCTTGATTTCAGCATCACGAAGTTGTTCAGAACGAATCTTGTCCTCGAAAGTTGGACTGGCTGTCAAGTTTGCAAGATAGCCTTGAGGAACAAGACCAAGGTTGAGCTTCTGGAATTCTTCATGAAGATGAGGTTGGCTTTCCATGATCATGAGATTATTGCAATATGACTTGCGACTGAGAGCGTCGGCCATAACATTAGCCTTGCCTGGAGTGTAAGAAATGGTAAGATCAAAGTCTTTGATCTTTTCAATCCATCTCCTTTGCCTGAGGTTTAGATCTGGTTGAGTGAAGATGGTCCAGTTCTAATCTGGATATAAAAGTGCTGGAGATAATACTAACACTCAGGGTTCTTAATAAATGTTTGTCTGGATTTATGAGAAAAATATTGGAAACGAACTTTACCAGTTAGCTATTCATAAATGTTATGCTCCAGGTAATACGCAACTTTACCAGTTAGCTATTCATAAATGTTTGTCCGGATTTATGAGAAAGAAAAACATATAACTGTATTGTGTTCGTTCCAAATTAACCTTTGAAGCCAGAATACCCCACAACCAATTGGAACACAATATACTTGGTCACGAGCGAAGTTTAAGGAAGGAACAGAAAGAGTATGGAATTTATTCTTATTCTGTAGTACTATCGTTCATTGGCACACTGCCTTGAGACAACGTATACCTAGTTGTTAACTAGAGGGCGAGGGAGGATCGTTCTTGGTCACCGGTACGCCTGCAGGAGAATTCTTGCAGTCTTGGCTGCAGAAGTCTGCGGTTTGGTAGCACATATCAGTGACTAAGCAACAGTAGCAATCACGCCAGCTGCTGATGCACCCTGAAGAACTAGTTGCTCTCTCCACGCACAGTCCGTGTGGCAAATTTATCTTCTCATTGTCCACGCCTTCCAGGCAACGGCCTATATATGCAACAGAAAAAATAAATAGAAAACAACATTAGGTAGTATTCACCTAACAAAAAACAATATATCGAAGGGAAAAACTGAAACTTGGAAGACGAATCGGAGGTCCGATTAATGCCCCGCTGATCTGCACTTACACTGCGCGTGGGTAGCCAAGCAGACTAGAAGAAGCACCAGGAGAAGGGTCGATGCGCTGAGATGCTTATCCATGGATGGTGACTAGTACGCAACAGTATACGCTACGCGCTAGGTTACGATCTCTGATCAACTCTAGCTACCAGATGGTTGTTCGATCTGTCTCCACATCGTTTCATATATTTACGTGACCCTAATCAACCAGCTGTATCGCCTTGCAGTGCCCCATGCGGCCATGCCATGTTGTCTCGGTCTCATACGGCGCGCGTACGTGCGCCACGGAGGGTTGTTATAGATCGAGAAACGTCGACCATGCGTGTCCTGAGTTTTCCGTGACCTAGCCCAGGAGCGGCGACTAGGGGCACGACCGCCTACCACCGATCTTCACCGGCTGGCGCGCTGGTCCCCTCTCCCTCCTAGTGCTGCTCCGGCGGCAGGAGAGAGGGGGACCCTGTTCCTCCGCTCTGTAGTTAGATTTTGATTCTGTAAATCGTGGTGCGCCGTTGGGGTGGTGGGAGCGGCGTCGCGACGAATAAATCTGCCCCAACTCTACTCCCACATCGGCGTCGTCCCTCACGGCGACGTCTCAGAGTTGATGGTATCGTGTGTTTGTCGATTCTTCAGATCGGTGGCTTTAGAGTTCATGGATGGTGTCGGCGAGGCGGTGGCGGCGATCCCATCAGGTGTGTCTCTCCTTCTGCTCTGTCCCCGTTGCTGCGACGTTGTCTCCGACGTCATGGTGGAGCAGAGAGGATTGGTCGTCCGGGAGTACGCGCAGACGGTTGCCTGCGCAGTTGATAGCTGGAAGATGGTGCATCTTGTGCTGGATTTGTGGTTGGAGGCTGTCAGTTCTGGTATCCTTCTCCGACGTTGTAGTCGTGCGGGGATGTCAGGTCTGGAGTTCGATGGCGTGTCCGGGGACACGTTGCCCCGGTCTGATTCGTTCAACGATAATAGTTTTTGTTTTGGCAAACTATTTTGGAGGTCCGTAAAGCTGCAGATCACCGATGGAGCCGCGTCGAGCTCAAGTGAAGAGGTGATCTGTCTACTCTCTCTGGGTGGTTGCTTCGGTGGTGCCGAAGGAGAGGGACAGACGATGGTTGTTTGCACAGGATTTTTCTATCCTTTCAGTACTGTAATGTCAGTGTTTACGTGTCTTGTAACCGGATTTTTATCTTATGAATGAGATCGTATTACCTTGTAAAAAAAGTGACCATGCGTGTCCTTGTTGCTAGCTGGTTATGGACTGCGCAAACTCGATCGATGGATCGTTGCACGCGCACAGCGCCACGCGCATTGATCGGTGGGGTGAAACGTACGGTTTTTTTTTAGACAAGGGCGTGTAGGAGCGATTTCTTGCGGTTCAACAAAGGTGCATGGCCCAATTGCATCACACCGCACGTCTGGTCCAGAGCTCATAGGGGCCGACTGGGCCGAATGAAACGGTCTGAGCACATTCGGCCATCAAATACTACGCCCGATTTGATGCCCACATATGGTGGCAATGTTTTTTTTCTTCCTTTTTTTCTCTCTAAAGCTGAAGAGAATTACGCCAATTTATAATCGGCTGACATTAGCACGTGGATTTCTACGTGCATGCAGTGATTTAACGAATTCAACCAGGGGAAAACAAAACTCATTAACTCCATAGCCTACCTCTTGTTTTCTTTTTCTTTCATCTATCTCTCTCTTGGCAGCGACAATCAATTCATCAGAGAGGGTACCAAATTTTAGAGACAACAAGCTACATCCAATACCAAACCAGCAGCTACGTACTACAACCTATAATAACAATCCTAGCTAGCAAGAACACAATATCAAGACATACACACAAATATTCTTCCAGGTGACAACAAACAGGGATACCAGCTACTCCCAAGCAAACCGAAACCATTACCAATCCTAAATATCAACCCCAAGCACTACGCATCTCCGTTGTAACCAAAGCGAGGGGCTAGGCCGCTAGCGTGTGGTGGGTTCCCAGCGTGTTGTGCGTGACCTGGATCAAACGGTACGAAAACGAGAGACGGCATCGGACGGTGGGTAGGGCGTGCGCCAACATTGGCATGTGGAGGTTTGTCTCCGTAGGATCTTGCATGATTCGGTAGGTGTTTTTTCTTCAATGGATCTGGCTTGTATACTTCAAACTATGTTTCTCTTGATCATCGACGACGGTTGTTGTACTGGCGCGCTGGTCCTATGATGGCTTCGCACGACGACTTCTAGACTACCTGTTGCTACAAAATTTGCTTCGTTCCGATGTGTGAGAGACGATATCAGTGGCCAACCTTCGGCTGGCTACCGTGTTTGTAGTACTCGACGTAATTTCCGTTACTTCTAGTAGTATTCTTTATATTGCCGACCATGCCTCCTCGATCACGCGCGTGGAGTTAATGCGTCCATCTCACAGGGTCAAGATCACGTGCACGCTTCCGTTCCAACTTCCATGCATGCCAAGTGCACGTAGAGCCACAATTTGGAACAATATCAAAAAAAAAAAATAGACCAAGTCCTTACAAATAATTGCTTCAGTCGCTTCTAAGTAGGAGTTTTTTCCACTCTAGTCAAGAATCTTCATTCAAATTTTTCGTTGTGAAGCATACAAAATTTTAAAGTGGCGCATTGTGTATTTTCCTCTTACTATAACCCTTATATGCACACATTAGAAGACTATGCTAAAAATCCGGCAATTTTTTGGCGTGATTTCATGTATCCCTTGTCCTATGGCCCCCGAAAAGGGAACGCGAATATTTCCATTAAAAGAGGTAATTTTTTCGACAATCCAAAATTTAATATTTAAACAATTCATTGACTAAGTTATTAAGGAAAAAAAAACCAATCCATTGGAAGTAGGAGTTTTCCACTATAAATAATGAATCTTTCGGCGAGATAGTCATGTTTGTGAAGAGTCTACCACTTCAAACTTGTGTATTAGGTTTAACCCTTTACGTCAAGCTTAAGTACTTCGGCAAAGTAGAACTCGATGCCAAAAATAAAGGGTCCACGAAGGTCTTTGACGTTATTCCATGACCCCGGTAATTGGAAAAATGACTTGGAAAAATTTGACGAGTTGGAAAAATTTCCAAGTCATTTAGAGCCATAGATGCGTACGTCTCCTACGAGTTGTTCCGCATCTACTCGAGGGAGCCATAGATGTATGCGTTCGATATATATGCATGTAATGGGTATCTTAGTATTGTGAGACTTATGTTTGTGTTATGTGTGATCGTAAGACCCTATGTTATGAATGTGATATGATTGTGTTCTATTCATGATTGTGATGTCTCTACTCGTATTTTACTTGTGATTTAATTATCACTTGTCTTTTGTTGTTCATAAAATTATTTTTGTTTCCTAGTTTTAAATGACTTGGAAAAATTTGCAAAGTGTTGCAAAGTGTAATGGATATTATTTCTATATTGATTCCTAGCTATACTATTTCTATATTATGTCAAACACACGTTTCAAAACAAGCAAAAATAAAAACACATCAAGAAAACAAACAAAAACACATCAAGAAAACAAAACAGAAAAACTATAGTTTCTATATATCTGTTCACCAAAAATTAATCTAAGCCAGGAAAACATATATCTAGTCAAATACCAAACTCATCCAGTATTAAAATGAATTAGTATTATTTTTCTTAATTTTTTGATATATTGTTTGTATTTTTTAAGATTTAAAAATGAATTAGTTTTATTTTTCTTAATTTTTTGATATATTATTTGTATTTTTTAAGATTTTAAAATGAATTAGTATTATTGTTCTTAATTTTTTTGATATATTATTTGTATTTTTAAGATTTTAAAATGAATTAGTATTATTGTTCTTAATTTTTTGATATATTATTTGTATTTTTAAGATTTTAAAATGAATTAGTATTATTGTTCTTAATTTTTTGATATATTATTTGTATTTTTAAGATTTTAAAATGAATTACTATTATTTTCTTAATTTTTTGATATATTATTTGTATTTTTAAGATTTTAAAATGAATTAGTATTATTGTTCTTAATTTTTTGATATATTTTTTGTATTTTTTAAGATTTAAAAATGAATTAGTTTTATTTTCTGAATATTTTGATATATTATTTGTATTTTTTAAGATTTAAAAATGAATTAGTTTTATTTTCTGAATATTTTGATATATTATTTGTATTTTTTAAGATTTTAAAATGAATTAGTTTTATTTTCTGAATATTTTGATATATTAATAGTATTTTTAGAAATAATACAAATTAAAAAGTTAATGTTTATTTATTTATTCAAAATTATTAATTACATCATTACTTTTATTTATTAAAAGATTTATTTGAAATTCAAACAATAAAGAAATATGGCATCGACCAACATGTTAATAAGATTGGTATGATACTACTATCACATACATTCGTGCAAAACACTTGGATGCGGGACGGTATGGAACTTGGAAGTTAAGCGTGCTAGTGTTAGAGTAGTGGGAGGATGGGTGACCGAGCGGGAAGTTTGACCATGAGTAAGTAATTTGACTAGAGATAATTATAGTTAGACGCTAAGCAAATAATATAAATTCTGAAAAAAAAGGGAGTGAAAAAAAGGGAGAGAAAAATTGGTGTGGAAAATAATTAGAAACCCAAATGAATTAAGGAAATAAGGAAATAAAGTCTAGTCCCGGTTCAGGTGGCCAACCGGGACTAAAGGTCCTCCGCCCCCCGGCTCGGCCACCCGCCCACGTGGCCGGGCCTTTAGTCCCGGTTCGTAATCGGCGCGACTATAGAGTGGGGGTCTTTAGTCGCGCATAGCTAGTCCCGGTTGCGCGGCCGGGACTTTTGGCCCTGGCGAACCGGGACTATATGCCTATTTTCTACCAGTGGCAAAACTACTTGAAGTGTGAGATTTCCGCTTTAAGTCTAGAATCTTCCAGCGAGGTAGTCCTATTTATGAAACATATACAATTTGAAAGTTGAGTAATGTATTTCCCCCTTACCATCACCGTTGTATACACATATTAGGAACGAATACCTAAAAAGGGTTCCAACGAGCTATCTGCGTGTTCCCATGCGTGCGGGGTGCGCGTGCGTGACTTATGACTATAGGCTATAAATATAATAAAATGTATTGTTTGTTTTTTCTTCAATTTCCGGGACAAAATTCCTATAAAATGTGGTGGATGTGATAACCTGGATTTTTTAGAGTTCAAAAATAATTAGCTTTTAATCGTTTTTATTTTGTTAATACACTGTGCTGGTTGATCCTACTTTTCTACGCTTACGCGTGTATAGGCCTTCGGGTCTATAGGCGCGCGGCAGCTGTCATTCTTCAGGCCCGGTCTCGGGGCGTGACAGTAGGCTTGGAGCTCAATGGTAAATCCGTGGAGGACATCCATTTTTATTTCATAAGCTATATAATTGATTTGAGCTTGTTTGGTTATTTATTAAAGAGAAAACAAAATAGATATATAATATGCACCCATCACATAGGTCATTGGAGAGCTTGCATATTTCAAGTGATGTTGTGAGTTATTATAGTGCATCTTGTATCATGGATTAATTCGGTCGATAAGGAAAACTAGTGGAGATGTTGGATAAGTGCTTCATATGATCCATGTATCGAAGTCGGCGTGTAATTTATGAAGAGAGGAATTACCATAACCCAATTCATCTACCTTAATTCTACTATGGTACTAGAAAATAAAATATAAAGAGGTTTTGGAACTCAATGTTCTCACATTTATTGCTACTTCAATGTTCAAATAAATTCCCGTTATTCTTTTTTACTTGTTATTTATGCAAAATCAGGCGGCCACAACGATTAATTTCAATTCAAGTTAATCATTGAGGAAATAGAATAGGATAATATTTGCAAGTCTTAAACATTGTAATTGAATTTACAAATTGGATTATAAGTATAGAACCGTGAAGCATAAATGAGCATAATTTTTATTTAATACTTTTTTCATTACTTTGGTGATTAATTAGAATTTCATAGTTTTCTTATGGATTGTAGTCCAAGAAATAGCGTAGCGCTCGCTCGACCTCAACGGAGAGTGAGAGGTGGCCAGGCCTCGAGTCGGCAACGACAACGACAAGGAATAGAGCGAGATGAATCCATTGTTGATGCATCAAACAATTGCGTAGTAGACGGATGGGAGTAATAAACTTAGTTTCGGCGTGGGGGTTTTCTAGTGCCAGAGAAGCTGAGGGATCTCACAAAACTTAGAGGAATGTGTCGGGGTCATGTTGGACTGGCAGATGATGACTCTGGGGCAGGGCGGGACGACAAGACGTTCCACGGGCCACGTGACAGGAATACGTTGGTCTGGTTGCCTGCACACACAAATTATCTTGATTGTAAATGCCATGTCAGTCATAAATATGTGACTTGTTGGTCTTTATAGAAGAGCATTAACTACACAGATTCGTTAAAACACTCGGGTCTCTTTCAAGAGTGGATGTGATCGTTAGTTAATTGGGTCCGAAAACAGTAACCAATTATTTTGCATATTTTAGGCAACAAATCGCTGGGCAAATAAAAGAACCAATAGAAATATAGCTGCACAATACAAATACAATGGTTGTGCACTATCTAAATGTACAATTGGTGTTTATTAAATGTTCAATTTTAGACAAGTATAAATAACTTGTTGTGTTATTTCTGACGGTAAATTTATGTTCGGAGGGGTCGCCCTCATAGATCAATATGTTAGCATATGAGAGACAACATGCATGCAGGTTCGAGCCCCAGTTTACAACACTTGTTAAAAAAAAGCGGTTCTTGTATGGAGGCTTGTATTATCTGCTATATGCTCGACAATCTTGAGGTAAATCCTATGTGGGTGGTGAAGGTGGATGGATGGTGAGTACTTGTGAATGACCCTGTCCCGTTTGGCGGCCCCCATTCTCTTATATAGTGTTAAATTGGAGTTAGAGAGTAAAGAACAGGGCCTTGAATGTATGCATCTACTCTAAAGCTTTACAAGATATTCTAGATCCCATCTGATCCAGTTTATAATGTGTATCTGCTAAGTCCGGTGTTTGACAATCTTGGCGTAGTTTGTACTCCAAGATAGTGCATTCGGGCCCCTCCTAGGCGCAAACCCTCGAGGTGGGACACCCAGATCCGCGTGGCTCACCTTCTGCATTCATAGGCCTACCTAGGACCCTTGATCGTGTAAGAACAGGTTTAACCCAAAAAAATAGTTGACTACATAAAATAAATTAAAAGTTTCACTAAAATTAAAAAACAATCGGCATTTTGAAAGAAAATTATCTTGAGTTTAAATGTCCCACGAATAGTTGGATCTATATTTTTGTACTGTAATACTATTAATTTCAGCATGTTCTCCAAAATTAATATGTGGTCTAGCATGTCTGGGCACACAAATTATCTTGATTGTGAATGACCTGTGATGATAAATATGGGCTTTATATAAGAGAATTAACTACATAGTCGATAGAATCCTCATATATCTTTCAAGAGAATTAATTACATGTACGCAGGTTTGAGCCCTAGTGTACATCTCGGTAAAAAAAATCCGATTATTGTATGGAGGCTTGTATTATTTTTTATATGTTCGGCAATCTCGAGGTAAAGCTTATGGTGGGTGATGAAAGTGGATGACGATGGTGAGTACTTGTGAATGACCCTGTCCCGTTTGGCGGCCCCCATTCTCTTATATATTGTTAAAATCAGACTTAGTATCGAACATGCCACTGAATGTGTGCGGCTACTCAAAACCTTAACAAGAAATTCTTGATCCCATCCGTTTCAGTTTACAATGTGTATCCGCTAAATCCGGTGTTTGACAATCTTGGCGTAATTTGTATTCCAAGATAGTGCATTCGGGCCCTGCCTAGGCCCGAACCCTCGAGGTGGGACACCTAGATCCGTGTGGCTTACCTTGGGCCTACATGAGACCATTGATCGTGTAACAACTGATTTAACCCAAAAAATAGTTGACTCTACAGAATAAAAATAAAATTTATTGAAATAAAAAAGGTCGACGTTTTGGAAGAAAATGATTTTTAGTTTAAATGACCTGCTCGAATAGTTGGCTCTATATTTTTGTACTGTAATACTATTAATTTCAGCATGTTCTCCAAAATTAATGTGTGGTCTAGGGTGTCAGGGCACACAAATTATCTTGATTGTAAATGACCTGTGAGTGATAAATATTGTCTTTATATAAGAGAATTAACTACATAGTCGCTAGAACCATCAGATCTCTTTCAAGAGTCGATGCGATCAATAGTTAATTAGATGCTGGACCTGGTCCTCCGCCGCTTGCTCCTGCCGGCGGCGGGGTCGGCGGGGGAGGGCGACCCGGGAGGGGTGATAGCCGATGCGTCCTTGTCTGTGGGATTCCCAGTGTGGTGGTCGGGGGCAGAGCAGAGCAACGAGCTGGCCGAGGAATGCTCTATTTGTGCAGAGGAGGGGAACAGGACGCCGTACGAGCCTTGGGGGTTCGTGTCGGCGAACTCGGCCTCGGGGTCGGCGAAGGCAGGGGGCGGCTGGAGCTCGTTGGAGGCGGGGTCGGCGGGGGAGGGCGAGTTGGCCGAGGAGTGCTCCATTTGTGCGGCGGCGTACGAGGCTTGGGGGTTGGTGTCGGCGAACTCGGGGTCGGGGTCGGCGGAGGTATGGGGCGGCTCGAGCTCGTTGGCGGTAGGGTCAGGCCCGTTCCAACTAAAATTTGGACCCGGGGCGAGTTATTTAGAAATATAATTGTACTAAAATTTTATACTTTCTTTGTTTTTCTTATAATATTGTAGTTTTAACAAACATCTGTTTTATACAACTTGATTTACAGTACTAACAATATAATAATATTTTTCCAATATTTTTTTCGTTACATGGTTGTAATGCATACCAAAATATATTTGAGGTGCACGTTTTTTTTATTTGTGAAGTATTTTATTTAACAATACATCTTAAATGTGAAAAAATAAGGGAAAACACATGACACATTATCATTTTTACAATCGTTGAATTATATATGTATATTTTTTTGAATGTTCTTATGTTCTTTGAATACTATTATATATATATATATATGGGTACAAAGTAAAAATTCATACACCCTAACAAATATCTTCATATAGGTTCGTAGTGTATGGTTATGTAAACAAATATATAGAAATTTCTCGAGTATAAATTGAAAATTTGGCGTAATCATTTTTTTTGTGTTACAAGTTAAAATGGATTAGATAATAGGTTTATAAGATGTGGATAATCCATATTTTCTTTACTAAAATAGCATTTCTTATTGTAATCATCGATAAACATTAAATGTTATGACTTCTACTAATTTTGCACACACAGAATTCAGTTATCATATACGCTCACCACAATATGCTCTATGTACATGGTCTAAAGAATATCTTCTCTTAGTCTCTCAAATACGAATTTACGCACCAAATTAAACTTGTGAAATATATATATATATATATATATATATATATATATATATATATATATATATTACCATAGTATGTGTAAGTCATTCATATGGAAACTTGCTACCAAATAAAACATGTCAACGATGGATGTACATTATAATGTTCCGTCTTTTACATTTGTTTATATATATTAAGTTTTAATTTCTAATGTTTATAAATACTCAATAACAAATACGTGATTCCTAGATGATAGTATAATAGTTACAATGTACTTTAGTATTTGAGTCCCTCCCCCTCTTTGGGCCCAGGGCGGTTGCCCCTTTTGCCCGGCCTATGGACCGGCCCTGGATGCCAACATCTTCTATTGCAAGTGCGAGTTGGTTGCTTTACTTTTGTGTTTCTTTTCTGCAACGCAACTCAGTTCATTTTGATTGCTGCAGCCCCAAATTGATTCGCCACACACTCAAGTGGCCGTGTGGATTTTTAATGCTGTTTAACCAGTGTCAGGTGGTTGCGAGAACGCTATGCTACTAGCTGTTGATTCAGGTTATCACAGTGTAGTAGCAGCGGAGACATGTTGCCAACATGCAGACCGCCGGGAGGGATGGATTGCAAGGAGATGCGAAGCTACCTGCAGGGATTCAAACTCAGCTTCTTAAAGCGGGGTGACAAGGAAGGAGGCTCTCTTCCAAGAAAAGTGAGTTCGTTGTTAGTCATGTATAATCCCCGGATAGATGTGATAACAATCAGACATGTACCCGCTGTCTAATAATGAATAAATGACTTGACGGTGGCTTAAGAAAAAACTAGTGTGCATAATCAGGCGTTTTTCTATCCTTTTCATGTGATGATTTTCGTACCAATGATGCCGGGATGTGGATTTTCTGCCCGCTGGATAGTATATTTTCTTGTCTCATTTTTTTACATCCAAGGTGTAACACAAGTCGTTTTATATATGCTAGTAATGTTTGTTTTGGGTCTCCCTAACGCTCAGAGAATTAAGCCAATTTTTTAATCTGCTGAATTAGCATGTTGATTTCTACCTCTAAAAAAAACCATGTTGATTTCTAGTAATCAAAATATTCACATTTAAAACAGAGAAAGAAAAAAAATTACCTGATGGGCCGAGGATCAACCTACTACCATAGGGAAGAGCGATGGGCGACACCTCCTATCTAGACGGGACTTGCCTGTGGCGCATTTGTGCGACCATCCATGCGACGGACGCGTGGAAGCCATCGAACGACTTCGCCACCCGCAGTCCCACCCGTGCCCGTTTCCTTCTAGAAAAAAAACAGTCCGTACCTTATCCTTTTCCACGTACCAGTTGTCTTCCGTAAAACAGGCACATCATTAAAAATTACAAAATAGGATAATGCTTTGCGTGGGAAAACATCCATAAAATACACCTTTGCACGCCAAAATATAATATGTCGCTAATGCAAAGAGAGAAACAGCAGAAGCGCGGGAATCAACAGAGGCAAATCATCCCCAATTAAAAGATAAGAATAACTTCATACAAGGGCTCTTTTTTACCTGGCGGCAATCAGCACAAGCGCTGATGGCTTCTTCAAGTAATCACGGGCGTGATGGCGACAAATCTCACGCACGGACAGTAAGAAATCTTGCCCACTCTTCATGACGATCCATTGTTTCTTCTTTGCGAACTGGTTGTGGGAATTCATCCAATCCCGCCATCCCCTTCCTTTGGCGTTCATCGTCAGGCCATCTGACTATATGTAGACCATCAGGTTCAACACCAAATCTAATGATCTATACAGCATATACTTGTTAGATGGATCTCCTTTGTTACTGCTTTGGAAATTCACTCTGATCTCAATGTTAGTCTCTTGTCCTTGGGCTCCTCCAAAAGATTGATGGATCATTATTCTTGATTTAGGCAAACAGTACCTCTTCCATGCATTAGATACATATTGAAGCATGAAGGTGAGTGTACCCGTAGACTACATCTAGTACTAGAAAAGTGTAATGCTAGCAATCAGTAGATTCTGATCTTTGTTATACAAGCATGCCAAAATTTAAACTATGCTAGTAAATATTGACCCAAGCACTCAGAATGCCACATCTGCGTATTGAGTAAATTGAATATTAATTGATGTAGTATTTTCAAGAAAATACAGCAGATCCCATTGATGGAAGGGTACCAAAACTTGGGATGCAATTTTTATCATAAGAGGAAGCTTATTCCTTTTATAACAAGTATGCTAAAACTGTTGGTTTTAGAGTTAGAAGAAGTAGTGGCCATAAAGTGAAGAACTCTTCTACAATGCAACAACGGACATTTACATGCTCTCTGTCACACCCCAGTTTTTGGAATCTTGTACTGTAGTTCAAGGAGACAAAAATTAGGGCCAACAAATTTTATTTCTAACAATATGATTGTTTAAACCAACATGTGTTTATGATCTCAATCCTAGTTTCAATTCAAGTTTTGTTTCTTTATAAAACCAATAGCAAATTTTCTTGAAAACAATTTTATAACTATTCCCTGTTGTTTTCTCTGATGTTACTTGAATGGATTTTTATTCCAAGACATCATTCTTGGTTGCATCTTAAAATAAACTTTTAACTTTATTGGATCCAAGAAAACAAAATTTCAAAATGATTTACGGAGGTTTTCTTTAAAGTTTTCTATAGAAACTATTCCCTGAAAATATAGCCAAGTACCTGTTTTCCACCTTTGTTTTCACTAGGCTATAAAATGTTATTTTATGTTTTCTTGACTTTTAGTTGTTCCTTGATATATGGAATACAAATCCATAAGCTTGGTTTGATTTGTGAAATGAGTAAAATAATCTTTTGCTTGTTGTTTTTGTGGAAGAAAAATAAGGCAGAAAAGACATTTTTAGAAAACAGAGAAAAACATTAAGTACACCTTTTCCCACTTTGTTTTCATGGCCTTAAACTATTTCAAAAAAAAATTCAAAAGATGTTTCTGAAATTTTACAACATATTTAACAAAATTGAACTTGGAAAACAAATTTTGGAATCTATTTGGTCTCTGAAAACAATCTAAACTTTTTGCTCATTCTTCTGTTTCCAACACTTAAAAATATTCCTAAGTGTTAACTGATTTTCTGAATTTTTGCAACAGTGCTAGATACGATTTTGGACAGATGTTTTCTTTGCTTTTTTGTTGCAAGTTTTGAAGTGATACTTTGCCTATGGTGTTGACCAATTTGTGTACTCGACCTAGGACCATTTTCTTTGCATCTAGAAGCTTTGTGGAAAAGAGAGGGGACAAGGTGATGTGGCAAGGTATGGGCACACATACCTTGACCCTTGTGGTCTTTCCCTTGCCTCTCCTCCACTCCCTGGTTGCACGCCCTCCCATCCCTCTTGCTCGCCTTGGTTGAAACCCCCGTGCTCCCCTGACCGCGCTGACCCCTTCCCCGTTGTTTGTTAACCCGCAGAACGCCGCCGCCGTCCACGGTCGCCGCCATGGGCAGCCGCCGTTCCCCGTCGACTGGTGTCGCGTCTGCGCCCGAACCCTGCGCCCCTCGACTCCCTTAGGCCCCTGCACCCTCCCTGACGCAGCGCCGCCCTCCCCCGAGACCCATTGTGAGCGCCCGAGGACATCCCGTGCCGCTACGTTTTTACGGTGAGAGAGAGGAGAGGAGAGGAGAGAGATGACCAGCAACCGTTGTTCTTCGGATCAACGGCTATGCTTGAACCGCGAAGTTCCCGCGCCGCGCGCACTCCTAGCATGCGTTGGGCCCCTTCGGTGCCTTGTTGGGCCGCGCCCGTATCAAAGCCAGCCAGCCCTGTTATTTCTTTTCCTTTTTAATCCGTCCACAATATTGCATGTTTGCTTTGAGCTTGTGAAAAATATTTTTCATGCAAAATAAAATCAACCAAAATTCATGGAACCACTTATATGTTTTCCTAACCATATAAACTTGGAATATCTAAGTTTTGACTTTTATTTTTATCGCAATAACTGTTTTTCCACAGACTGTCTGGTTATCCATTTTTGGCATAACTTTTGGAATATGTATCCATTTTGGTGAAACTAAATTTTTTTGGATATCTAGTGAGTAGGTACAGCCATAGGACTTGGCCTCACATCAGTTTTAGTTACCAAATGGAAATTCCATCCATTTTGGTAAAATTCCAGTAGGCTTTTCTAGGATTTTTAGAATGAGTTTCAAAATGATTTTTGAGGTGAATCCAATTGGATGATTTTTTATATGTTTAGATATATCAAATACTAGCTTGGATTAATTTTTAGAGCTATAGATTATTTTTGGTGAACCTTTTAAGTTACAACAGCTATTTCTGTTTTCTTGTTTATGTGTGTATTTGTTTGTAAACAAATGTGTGATTGCTTGAGACTTGTTTCCTAGCATGTATAGATGTGTTGAAACTTGTTATTAGGTTGTTTTCTTGCAGTACATATACCTTATAAAGTGTGTGCATGTTTGGAAAGTCAAATAGAAATAAAAGTAGCAATTGTTATTTTCCTAGTTTTATTATTTGATGAATTGTGTGAACCAATCTTTGTAGGGTTGTTTTACCTAAGTATTGATGTGCTTGAATTGAGTCCATTACCATTTTTGTACTTTTATTTTGAGGTTATTATCTCTGTTAGCTTGCACCTTATATTTTAGCAAAGCATGTGTAGCATTTGTTGCTTGTTTTCACTAGTATGAATAGCCTTGTGTTGATTACTTTGTTAATTAAATTTTGTCAAGTGTGACCAGAGGCCTTGTTACCTCTTTTGCCTTAGTATTAGTGGGCCCATAACCCACTGCTACCATTGCATCTTGGTTATGGATGCAAATCCCCTACCATGCACTTGTGTGAAAAATAGCATGTATTACTTTATGTTTGTTTATTATTTTCCACCAAGGAAAATGGTTGTTTGTTTTACTTATTTGATTGAATCATTAGTAATACTTTGTGACACCTATTATGTTTAGCTGTGGTGCTTTTTTTTAACATGATGTTCCCTTAGGAATATCATGTTAAGAGGTGTTCACCATTGTTTTGTTGAATTAAGTGTGGTTTGCAAAATAGAATGTTTTCCTAGTGATTGATAAATTATTTGAGAATGTATAATGTATTTCATCTAGTGTTTTGATTTTTTGAAAGTGTTAGTTAAGCTTGTGTTGAGTGCATAGCTACTGGTTGTATAGCTTGTACTTTGATTGCTTGCTATTTAAATTGATTAGAAAAGCATGTATTATTAGAATACATGGATGCTTGCTTAGTAGATGTTTTCGTAGAATTATTATAGTGTCTATGCTTACTAGCATGTGTAAGGTGTGGTGTTCTGTTAGTAGGTATTTATATTCATGAGTGCTTGTTTAATATTATGCATCCTTGTATTGATGTTTGCTTCTCTAGTGATGAACTAGTGTCACCACTAGATTGTTTGAGTTGCTCTAGTATTGTTGTCCTTTATATTTTATAAGTGTATGATTATCCAATAATGTTTAGGACGTTATTACTTCTTTTATTATGCCCTGACTTCTTGAGTTGCTTGTTGCTATAGTTGTAGAAAACAATTATTTCTTATGGCATGCTTGTGTAGAATTCTCATACTAGAATGCTATTAGTGGACCCTTGTTGTTTTGTATGTTCTAGATTTATTATCCCTTGTAATGATTGCGTGTTAGTATGTATTTTATGACTTGTTACCATTGGTTGAGCTACTGGTTTGTTTTGTTTATTTTCATGATTGATGGATTCCATAACTTTTAGTAGGCATAAGCATAGTCTATAACTAGCCTATTCATTTGTGGTGTGTTTGCTTGCTGTTTAGAAATTGTCTGAGTGCTTACCTTAGCATGAGAAGTGTACTTATGTTATTTTTGTGCTAGTGTTGTTGTTGTGTTTAGTGGTATCTTGTTATCTATGCATTAGTTTAGTCGTGAACTTGTTTGGTGATGATTGCTTGTGTGTTGTTAATACCCACTGCCATGGGTATTGCTTTGATTGGTTGTTAGTATTTTAGTAGCCTCACCTTCTGTGCCCACAAGCTATATTTTTAGCTTCTTGAATATCTTATTATGAGAGTGGTACACCCACTCCATATATGGTATGTAATATGTGGGATATGGTTTCTCAACCATATGTTTGTTTGACGATAGTTTTGCATCATGAGAGTTTGTGAGGTAGTTTCCTCGATAACATTTGAGTGGTTGTGCTAGCATAAGTTTGCACGTTGTATGTGTTGTTTTGTTTAGTTGTTTGGACTTTAGTTTAGAGTGTGTGTCTTTTATTCTTTTACGACGTTAGAGAACGAAGGAGAAGAAGAAGCAATTGTGGAGCTGTGCGTCAAGTTCAAGCTACTTCAAGACCAGGAACACTAAGAGTTTTAAGGCAAGCCATCCTGATGCTTGCTGTTACAACACTTATCATTATCTATCATGCATGTTTTACCTCCAATTTTTTTTACAAAACTTTGATTGCCAAAAACTATTTTTGAGTGACTATTACTACTACTAATATTATATATTATTACTAAGCCACTAGTTGATACTTGGTGTTACCAAGCCCATAGCCACCATATGGTATTGATTACCGCTCCAAAGATATAAGTCCCTAAGTGGACACCCTAAAAATATGTTTTCTGCAAAACAAAGGCTTTATGGAAAACCCGGAGGAAAGACTGAGCCTTATCCACCGGAGGATTGTTGAGGTGGTCATTTTTGGAAAAATGGTGTTTTACAAAAATGATACATAACCTAGTATTCGCCGTACAACCTTTACCGTACTACCACTTTACCCCAACATGGGCACAGGGCTTAACTTGAAGTTTGTTCTTGTTAGCGTGTGTTCTATCTCAATTTCCTTTAAGGGTCGTCGAGCCCTCGAACCGATTGTTGCTAGGTAGTAAATACGGGACATACACAGTGAGGGATTAAGTTCTCCTCCGGTCGCAGCAGTTGGGTCCCTTGCGGTGGCGCTGGTGGATAGGTTGCCAGGGGAACCAGGCCTAACTGAAGAGATAGACATATTCTAGCTAGAACATAGTGGATGGTTAGGATCAGTTATCTGGTGTTCAGATACTGTTGTTACAGTCCGTGGTTGTTCACGGAGGATGTACTGGATCTGGTGGATTGTGTACACCTCTACAGAGTCAAACTATTCGGAATAGCCGCGTCCTCGGATATGGACAGTTGAATGGCCGTGTAGCTAGCATTGTGTCAATGTTTTCAAAAAGGAGTTCTCAAAAAGGAGTTGGACTTATGAAGTACCGAAAGGAGGAAATCTTGTACCGTGGAGGTACCGTTGATGAAAAGCCAGAAGTTGTTTTACAAAAAGTTTTGCAAAGAAAATCTTTTTTTTCTAAACAAAAACTTGAAGTTGATTCCAATAAGTTTTGCAAAGAGAAAACTTTCTTTTAACAAAGTTTTACAAAACCTCTTGTACATGTGATATCTACAAGAGAAAGAAAACTATATTATTTTCTTTTGAAGTATCTTCTTCAACAAAGATGCAGAGATTTTAAAAATCAACTATGATATATTCTTCTTATATCATGGATAGTGAACCCTATGTATAGCCTACCTATTACACTATATAAGCATACTTTCATTTTGGTAAGCTAGATGATGGGTGTCTTTCTGAGTACATTCAAATGTACTCATATTGGTTTCGTCCCTGGTATTTACTTGCCAGACATCGAGAAGGAGTCCCAGAAGGAGATCTACGAAGAGGAGTACGGAGCTGATGGCTTTGCGAACTAGGATCGTCTCCCGGTCAGCAGCCTGTAGGTTAAGGCGTGACTTGGGCTCTACTACGTTTGTGAGTTTAGTCTTCCGCTGTGTGTGTTGTGTGTTTGCCTTGCGTGGCAGTTGTGTTGACTTGGTCATGTGACCATGTCCCTTTGAAAGTGTTTCTTGCAATCGTATTATGGATATTCTATCTGCGTACCAACTTGATATGTTGTTCACGACTTGTGTGATCTGGGATCGTGAATGTATGCATATCGGAGGTGTCCTTGAACAGTGGTTCTGGGGAACCTTACACTCTCGTCAAGGTATGGGCTATATAGTTTTCTTTTTTATGGTTGCAATCATTTTTTGTTGTACTAAGAAAATTACAACAACTTATAGGCTATCGTGGAGATGATAAAAGAGAGGATACATTCATCTACAGCAGGCCTGAAACACGATGTGGATGTACCTCCCGTATGAAGATAAGCCTGAGAAATGAATTTTATGATGTGTATGAATTTGAGGTATCACATTACCATATTCTTGCTCCTGGAACCATGGCACACTTTCTGAGATCCCAAAGAAAAGTAACAGAAGCGCAAATAGCAAATGCATAGGTTGCAAACTCCATAGGTGAAGATATGAAAAATCGGTTGTACTCAAAGAGAACAATAAAAGCAAAGGAAGGTGACACAGGGGGAGTGTTAGAATACATGGAGAAGAAGGTATCGGAAGATGTCAATTTCTTCTATTCAAATCAAGTAGACGAGGATGATCTGATAACTAATATATTTTGGGCTTACTCCAAAATGGTCTCGGACTATGCGATGTTTGGTGATGTTATATGCTTTGACACCACATATAGGAAACTAGATGATGGACGCCCATTTGGTTTGATTGTTGGCTTAAATAATCACGAAAAAACAGTTGTCTTTGGTGTTGCACTCCTGTATGATGAAACCGCTGAAAGTTTTGGTTGGCTTTTTAGAAAAAATTTAAAAGTATGTCAGGAAAACATCCACGGACAATTGACTGATGAAGATGCATCAATAGCGAAGTCAATCAGTATAGTCCTGCCTTATTAAATTCATGGACTTTGCGTGTGGCATATGAATCAAAATTCTTGCGAACACTTGGGTGGAGTTGTTAAAGAATATAAGAAGTTCAATACTGATTTTCAGCATTGTATCTATGATATAGAGGAGGAAGATAAATTTTTAAATGCATGGGATGAAATGCTTGACAAGTATGGACTACGTGAGAATGAATGACTTCAAAGGTGGTTTGATAAAAGGGAGCATTGGGCACTAGTGTATGGAAGAAATACTTTCTCTGTCCACATGAGCACTATCCAAAGAAGTGAAAGCATGAACAATGAACTCAAGATATACATCAGTGTTAAATATGACATGGTTACTTTTTTCCATCATTTTGAGCGTCTAGTTGCAGATAAAAGATTTGACGAGGTGAGGTGTGACTTCAAAGCAACACAAACTAGTCCAAAGCTAAAGGCAGAAGCTAGTTGTATGTTACGACAAGCTGTCACCACATATACTCCAGCAATGTTCAAGTTATTTCAGGAGCAAGTGCTTCGGACCTTGAGCAATGATAATGCATTTCTAAATTGCAATGCAAGAGCTGCTTACCTTTAATTGCTTACCTTTAATTTCTTGAGCTTGCACAGGCACAGAAGGTACGCGCAGAAGGCATCCAGCTTATCTGCGTTGTGTGCGTTGCCTCCTCAGCCAGGGGCCAGGACACCATGGCCCCGTGGAGCCACCTCCTCGCCGTCGCCCGGAGTCGATCCAAAGCTGACCCCGCCCGTTCCCTCTTACGGCTTCATGCGCCACTGTCCGGCAAGACCACCCGAGACACCTGGCCGTGATTTGCAAGTGGCCGATGTTGCCGGAAACCGCCGGGAACGGGCGAGCGGCGGAGGAACGGAGCCGCGGTCAAGCTTGTCCAGGTCGAGGTTGCACAACTTTGACCCCAATGTGGCGAACTCGTCATGGCAAGCTCCATAGATCTGACCCCGATGCAGTGGAGCGGCGAGATCCTTCGATTGGATGGGGCTGGAGGCCGGAGAAACAAGAGCACCTGGGGCAGAGGTCTTGCCGGCAACTAAGCTTCCGCTGCTTCAATCCAGCTTGATTTCAGACATGGGATGGATAAGGAAAGAGGAAGGGAAGCACCAATGTATTCTCGTCTCGGGGATGGATATTGGACGCGTACAGCGAGAGGCATACGCAAAAGGATAAGGTACCAGAGTATTTTTTTTTCTAGAACGAAACGGCCACGGGTGTGGGTGCGGGAGGCGAAGTCGTTCGATGGCTTCCACGCGTCCCGTCGCACGGATGGTCGCACAAGTGCGCCACAGACAAGTCCCGTCCCTCCTATCTACGTTGCAAAGCACGGTGAATAGAAGCTCCCAAGGCGCGCACACATTGGGGAAGCAATGACGTACTTAGTCAAAAAGCACACAGACATACACCTGGTCCACATCTCACAGGGAAGTCTGGGCCAAATAAACCATTATGGGTTTCATTGGGCTAACTAATACTACTCCGGATCTGATGCCCATATGTGCGGGTAATATGTATGCTCCCTCTGATCCTATAGAAATATCGTCACAAATGAACTAGTCCTATACAACCTATTGGTATAGGTTCTAACACTTTTTTCGGATCGGACGGAGTATTTTACAACCTGCTGAAAGTGGGTCGTGACCCAAAATCTAGCACCCTTTCACTTATAAATTTTTACTTATTTTTTAACTGATTTTCACGGGATGCCGATGGCCACTAATGATCTGGGTGTGCTATTTTTTTTACATAGAGCAGATAGAGAAGTTTGAGTGACCTTTTATTTGGGCATAGCGTATTTTGAACTTCTGTGAAGTAGTAATGTTCCGGAGAAAGCTATACTCACTCCGTTCCAAAATAGATCACTTCCATCAGGCTACATACATGTTTGTTTAAATGGAAGTCATCTAATTTCGAAAGGAGGGAGTATATATGATGACTTAAACACAAATACACCTAGCCACAGCTCATAGGGAATCATGTTCCGAATAAACCAGTGTGGATACCTTGGGCCTAGTAAACGACGCCGCTTTGAACGGTCGGTGCATGCCCACCACGATTTTTAGAGTAAATATTTAGCCCACCGCGTGAACGAGTGAAGGAACACTAGGACACCTTCGGTGCAAAGGCCCGATGGCACTACGGACGAAAGAACAACGGGTGAAGGAAATGGGGTTGCGTAGCGACACGTGGCGGGGGGGGGGGGGGATGAAGGACTCCTCTCCAAACCATACAATTTATTACTCCCTACTTATTGAAGTGTAGGATGTTTTAATATTTTCTAGATTAGACGTAACTAGACATATTTTAGTGTAAGATGCACATGAATATACACACTAAAACGTGTCTAGATAGTTGTCTATATAATTATAAAACATCTTATATTACTGTACGGAGGGATAAATAGTTATTAATCAAACATAGAGAAGTTTGAGTGCGGTTTTGTAAGACATCGCATATTTCGACCTTCTATGGAGTAGTAATGTTTCAGGGAAAACATATGTGACAAGTTAATTGTCATAAAGATGGACAAAATTTGATGTATCTAACACTAAATTACGTCTAGATACATCCAATTTTGTCATGTTTTATGACAATTAATTTGGGACAAAGGGAGTATATGACTAGCTATCTGCTAGATGTTTGGTTTGGTTTCGTCTCATTGTACGTTGAGTTTGTTTCGTCTCATTGTACATTGAGTTCGTTTCAATGCACATGGAGATAATACTAACACTCAGGGTTCTTAATAAATGTTTGTCTGGATTTATGAGAAAAATATTGGAAAGGAACTTTACCAGTTAGCTATTCATAAATGTTATGCTCCAGGTAATACGCAACTTTACGAGTTAGCTATTCATAAATGTTTGTCCGGATTTATTGTTAACGTATACCTTTTGTATAGATGACTTGTATAGGCATGTAATCAGGCCACTTACCGAATCCTGTTTAGATACGATTCGGTCATGATCCCGTTGGGATTTTCCTTGCTTGCCAAGGCATGTAACCGGCTTGTACTCCTATATATTCATAACGTGAGATCGTCCCCGGGCGTGGCATTTCCCAAACTCGTACGTTCGCTTGGTATCAGAGCGACGATCCCATCTCCCAAAACCCTAGTCCCGATCCAATCTCCAGCCGGCCGCCTCCCATGGCCTCCGCCGGCGCCCTCACCTCCGCCACCCTGCCTGCCACCAACAACTCCACGTCCGGCGCGATCGTCAACGCCGTCATGCCTGCTGCATCCTCGGCGGTGAACGTGGCCAGCGTCCGCACTCACGTGCCGGTCACCCTCGACTTGAAAACCTCCAACTTCACGAAGTGGAGGATGCTGATCCGCGTCCTTCTCGGGAAGTATGATCTACTCGGCCACGTCAACTCCATCACCGCCGTAGAAGCTCGCACGCCGGACTGGACTCGCGAGGACTACATCGTCCGGTCGTGGCTCTACGGCTCCATCTCCGACGAGATCCTCGACATCATCATGGCAGAGGACCAGACGGCTCAGGAGGCGTGGACGCTCATCACCAACCTCTTCCTCGACAACCAGATGACTCGCGCCGTGTACCTCGAGGCGGAGTTCCGCGGCTTCGTGCAAGGCGACCTCTCCATCACCGCCTACTGCCACCGCCTCAAGGCCCTCTCGGACGCCCTCCGCGACGTCGGCACTCCCGTCAGCGATCAGACGCTCGTCCTCAACTGTCTTCGCGGCCTCAACCCTCGCTTCGCCGACATCACCACGATCGTCACCATGCAGAACCCGCTGCCCTCCTTCGCCCAGACGCGCTCCCTCCTCACTTTGCGCGAGACCCAGCTCGCCAACTCCAAGGCCGTGGCGAATCAGACCGCCCTCTACGGCTCCAACGGCGCCGGGAGCTCCGGCACCAACCGTGGCGATGGGAACCCCGGAGGCAGCTACAATGGCGGCGGCAACTCCAGTGGCAACAAGAACGATGGAGGCAACTTCTACGGCAAGAAGAAGAAGAACGGTGGGAACCGCAATGGCGGCAATGGTGGTGGCGCGCCTACGCCTGTCGGACCCTGGGTCTGCTTCAACCCGTATACGGGTCAGGCCCAGCAGATGCAGGGACCCCCCGCCATGCGGCCCAACCCCGGGCCCGGCCTCCTTGGATCGCGGCCACCTGCACTCCCTCCCGCGCAGGCCTTCACCTCCCTGGCGCCCCTGCATGGACAGGCCTTCGGCACCAACCCGCCCCCGATCCCAGGCTTCGTCAGCGCGCCGTCCCCGGGCTACAACACCTCTCCAGCTCACAGCTACACCAGCGCACCTGCTCCCGTCTACAACAACTCCCAGGCTTGGGACTGCTCCGCGCTCATGGCTGCTTTGAACAATGTGGCCACCCCACCCCACGTCGGTGAATGGGTCATGGACTCCGGGGAGACCGCACAGATGGCCTCCGACGCTGGTATGCTACAAAGTCGAGCACCTTCCTCTCCTTCTTCTCTTGTCACCGTCGGCAATGGTTCTACCTTGCCTATTTCTCATGTCGGCCATACATCTATACCTGCTTCCGCACACACACTCTTTCTTCACAATGTTTTAGTCGTTCCTAACCTTGTCAAAAATCTTCTTTCCATCCGCCGTTTTACTATTGATAATCGTTGCTCTATTGAATTTGACCCGGTTGGTTTTTCTGTGAAGGATCTTCGCACCAAGGCCGTGATTCTTCGCTGCAATAGTCGTGGAGAACTCTACGTCTTCCCCTCATCAATCCTCCACCACCATGCCCATGGACTCCTCGCCACCACCTCCACCGAGCTATGGCACCGTCGTTTAGGTCATCCGGGTCGCGACACCATGTCGCATCTTCATAAGCAGTCATTTATTCCATGCAATAAAGCACTCTCACATGTTTGCCACGCTTGTCAACTTGGCAAACATGTGCGCTTGCCCTTCGCTAGGTCAACTTCAATGAGTGTGAAACCGTTTCAATTAATCCATTGTGATCTTTGGATATCTCCTGTCTTGAGTAATTCCGGTTTGAAATATTATCTGATTATCGTCGATGATTTCTCTCACTTTATGTGGACCTATCCTCTCCAACGGAAATCGGATACCGCTACGATACTCATCGACTTTATATCCTATGCCCGTACACAGTTTTCTCGGCCCCTGGTTGCCATGCAAGCTGATAACGGGACCGAGTTTCTCAACTCTACTGTCACCTCGTTTTTCACCTCTCACGGCATTCGCCTCCGTCTCTCGTGCCCCTACACATCCGCTCAAAACGGAAAGGCTGAGCGCGCCATACGTACAATTAACGACGTCACGCGCACGCTTCTCTTCCAGTCATCTATGCCACCATCGTATTGGGCGGAAGCACTGGCCACGGCGACACACCTTGTCAACGTGCGCCCGTCCCAACCCATTGGGTTTGCCATACCCTACATTCGCCTTCACAACACCACACCCGACTACGGTGCACTTCGTGTATTCGGATGCTTATGCTATCCCAACCAATCCGCCACAACCAAACACAAACTCTCTCCACGCTCGGTTGCTTGTGTTTTCATCGTCTATCCTAGTAATCACAAAGGATATCGATGCTTGGATCTCCAAACTCGACGGGTCATCGTCTCGCGCCATGTCGTTTTCGACGAATCCGTCTTTCCCTTCTCTCACATTCCTAATCAGCCACCCAATGACGTCGCGGCCCTCGACTTTCTCCTCGATCTTGCCGCCACGCACACCACCCCTACGCCTGTCGTAAGCTCTCACGCACCCGCTATGCATGCGAACCCGCAACCCGCTATGCATGGTGGCATCACCTCCACCCCGGGCCGGCTATCACCCATCAGCACGCATGGGCCTCCCTCTGGCTCGCCCGACTCGCCCATTGGGTCTCCCGGCCCATCCATCTCGCCCCTGTCGGCCTCGCCCGGCGCATCGAGCTCTCCTGCATCCGTGTCTCCCGACACATCGCCTCCGATCGTCATCCATCAGCCACCCTCTCCATCTAACACCCATACGATGGCCACTAGAGCCAAACAAGGCATTTTTCAGCCTATCGATCGCCTCAATCTCACTGCCTCTCACTCCGTTCCCTCTCCTGTTCCTAAGACATACCGGGGTGCCCTAAACGACCCGCACTGGCGTCGCGCCATGACCGAGGAATATGAGGCTCTTGTTAACAACGGGACTTGGTCACTTGTTTCACGTCCCGCTCATGCTAATGTTGTTTCAGGGAAGTGGATCTTCAAGCATAAATTTCACTCGGACGGCTCTCTTGCTCGCTACAAGGCTCGCTGGGTGGTACGCGGCTTCTCTCAACAGCCGGGTATCGACTTCGATGAGACGTTCAGCCCCGTCGTCAAGCCGGCCACGATCCGCATCGTCCTCAGCCTTGCGGTCTCCCGTTCGTGGCCGATTCACCAGCTCGACGTCAAGAACGCCTTCCTCCCTGGCAATCTTGACGAGGAGGTTTATTGCCAGCAACCTCCTGGTTTCGTTGATGCTCGCTGCCCCGACTACGTATGCCGTCTTCATAAGTCCCTCTATGGACTTAAGCAGGCCCCGCGCGCCTGGTACCAGCGGTTCGCCCTCTTCGCGCACCGGCTAGGCTTCGTCGCCTCCAAGTCCGACATCTCTCTGTTCATCTACAGGCGCGGACAGGATCTTGCGTACATACTATTGTACGTGGACGATATCATCATTACTGCTTCTACGGGCCAGCTTCTTCGACACCTCACGCACCAGCTGCACTCCGAGTTCGCCATGACTGATCTTGGCGCATTGTCTTTCTTCCTCGGCACCTCGGTTAGCCGGACAGCGGACGGCATGGTTCTCTCCCAGCGACAGTACGCGCTGGAACTCCTTCAGCGCGCCGGCATGCTCGACTGCAATCCATGTGCCACCCCGATTGACGTCAAGTGCAAGCTTTCAGCTCAGGCCGGTTCTCTTCTTTCCGATCCTACGGAGTATCGGAGTTACGCCGGCGCCCTGCAATATCTGACGCTCACGCGTCCTGACATTGCGCACGCTGTTCAGCAAGCATGCCTCTATATGCACGCACCTCGGGAGCCTCATCTGAACCTGGTCAAGCGTATCATGCGGTACATCAAGGGGACCCTCGACCTTAACATGCACCTCTCTCGCTCGTCGTCGATGTCGCTCACAGCCTACTCCGACGCTGATTGGGCCGGTTGCCCGGACACTCGACGTTCCACGTCAGGCTACTGTGTCTACCTTGGAGATAACTTGGTTTCTTGGTCCTCTAAACGCCAAACCACTGTTTCTCGCTCAAGCGCCGAAGCCGAGTATCGGGCTGTTGCTCATGCAGTAGCGGAATGTTGTTGGATCCGTCAGCTACTTGGTGAACTCCATCACCCCTTGACGACTGCCACTATTGTCTTTTGTGACAATATCAGCTCGGTTTACATGGCATCTAATCCAGTTCAGCACCGTCGCACCAAGCACATCGAAATCGACATTCATTTTGTCCGAGAAAAGGTGTCTCTTGGTCAGGTCAAGGTTCTTCACGTGCCATCCAAACACCAGTATGCTGATATCATGACAAAAGGTCTTTCTTCACAGCTATTCTCCGAATTTCGGTCCAGCTTGTGCCTCATCCCTTCAGACGCACAAACTGAGGGGGGATGTTAACGTATACCTTTTGTATAGATGACTTGTATAGGCATGTAATCAGGCCACTTACCGAATCCTGTTTAGATACGATTCGGTCATGATCCCGTTGGGATCTTCCTTGCTTGCCAAGGCATGTAACCGGCTTGTACTCCTATATATTCATAACGTGAGATCGCCCCTGGCGTGGCGTTTCCCAAACTCGTACGTTCGCTTTTATGAGAAAGAAAAACATATAACTGTATTGTGTTCGTTCCAAATTAACCTTTGAAGCCAGAATACCCCACAACCAATTGGAACACAATATACTTGGTCACGAGCAAAGTTTAAGGAAGGAACAGAAAGAGTATGGAATTTATTCTTATTCTGTAGTACTATCGTTCATTGGCACATTGCCTTGAGACAACGTATACCTAGTTGTTAACTAGAGGGCGAGGGAGGATCGTTCTTGGTCACCGGTACGCCTGCAGGAGAATTCTTGCAGTCTTGGCTGCAGAAGTCTGCGGTTTGGTAGCACATATCAGTGACTAAGCAACAGTAGCAATCACGCCAGCTGCTGATGCACCCTGAAGAACTAGTTGCTCTCTCCACGCACAGTCCGTGTGGCAAATTTATCTTCTCATTGTCCACGCCTTCCAGGAAACGGCCTATATATGCAACAGAAAACAATAAGGTAGTATTCACCTATCAAAAAGCAATATATCGAAGGGAAAAACTGAAACTTGGAAGCGTTTGATGATCTGCACTTACACTGCGCGTGGGTAGCGAAGCACACGAGAAGAAGCACCAGGAGAAGGGTCGGTGCGCTGAGATGCTTGTCCATGGATGGTGACTAGTACGCAACAGTATACGCTACGCGCTAGGTTATGATCTCCGATCAACTCTAGCTACCAGATGGTTGTTCTGTCTCCACATCGTTTCATATATATATCGAGAGACCGAGATAAACAAGGAAAATATATATGGTGCTACAGATCCCCGGGTATCAGGCCCCAGAATGCGAAAATTGATCGGCTACCTATGGCAAAGCTATATATCCTTCCATATTGCACATTATGTATTCCATTTAAGAGCAGATCGCTGGCATTAGTAATGCTGTAAGAGTATCCCCTGTTTCTAGACAATTACTGCTCGCGCACCGTTTTGGCAAGGCTGATTTCAACTTTCCAAGATTCAGAAAAAAAATCAGGAAAGTGTTTTCACATCAAAGAAATCTCTTGCCATCTTAACTTTTCCTAATTTTATTGTGTGGCCGAGGAAAAAACTTTCTTCTTTCGAGGATGTCTTTTTTTTTTTGTGCACTGGAAGAGAAATACTTTTATATTAAATCAAAGGTAGGATTACAATCAGTGGCAATGGCTGATCGGAGTTCTGGTGGATGTTTCAGAATGTTCACATTGCTTGGAGGATTAGACTCCAGGGTTGCTTGTGAACATGTTTTCCATCGCAACCCATGATCGGTTTCAAGCTAACAGCAAATGCTAACGGATAACGTATAGAGGCTGCAGCTTCAGAGATGGTCTGCCAGTTTAGGTCTCTGTGTGAGTTCAGGCTATGTAATATAAATTAAACTGTGTTTTCCCGCTCTGAATTTGCGAGTGAATGATGCGGCGGCTCTTTCGTCAAAGCCGTGGGTTTCAGTGCACAGAATGCAGACGAAACTCTTGCTATAAAACTATGTAAAGCCATTGGTCAAGAAATATGCTTCTGGTATTGACTAGTGTAAATAAACATAGCAAAGACTTTGTTCTGCTCCTTTGGTTTGCCTGTGGAAACTATCCTCCTGATCGCGCGAACTTGGCTGCGTCGATCCTTGCTTTCGGTAGCTGCTTTTGCTGGCAGGTTTATCTCGTTGGCTTCCTGTGTTTCGTTTTGTAAATATTTGGGTGGAGACTTTCTGGCTGGGGGTTGCGACCCATTGTAAAAAACGCTGTGGTCCGGACGGTTGTTCCGTTATTGAAAGGTAATGGAGCACGGGCCCTTTTAGGGGGTTGCCGTATGTAAAAAAGCAAAGACTTGAGTCCAAGTCCACCGGTGGGAACGACGAAAAGACAGGCTAACTTCTTCGTCATGGCAAAATCCATCACCTGGTCTGACAGCGCAAAAACAATGAAATCACATATGAGTTTCTTAGTGAAGCACTTGCATAGACAAATCAAACAGCTGAAAAGCAAACGAATTATATTTGAAAAACGTTGACATGGTCTGAGTAACGTGTTTTGTGTTATCCATTAAGACAGGTAATATACTTTTCGACACGACACAGAAGCTATGCTCGTTTGACTCATCCTGACAAATAGTAGCAAAATTATTACGCCAAAGAGTGTGCATCATCGAAACCCCAAGAATTCTTCAGAGTTGTTTCTCTGATGTGTGCTTGTGAACATGTTTTCCAATGATGGATCACGGTCTCCATCCTCCAAACTAAGAGCACGATACTGAAATTGCAAATGTCAGGTTAACAGGAAGAGTTGGATCAGGTATAAAGTGTTGCAGCTTCGGAGATGATGATCTACAAGTAGGCTAAGCTACTGTAAATGCAACCGTTCTGAACCTGCTAGTTAAGAGCTGCGCGTGAGTTCACGCTCTGCAACATAAATCTATATTCTGATATTCATACTTGAATATGTAGCAGAAAATTCAGCAGTGTTTTCCTGCTCTTGTCAAAGCGACGGATATCAATGCACAGAATGCGGGCGAAATTCTTCTTATAAATAATAAAACTGGTACTCTTATCGGATCAAGTATAGCATTGACTTTTGTCCAAGACCATATCCCAAAGCAAAGACTTCGGTCAAGTCTACATGTTCGCCTTATCCAACAAGATAAGGAATATACTTCTGTGACAAGACACAGAAGCTATGCCCCTTGACTCTTGTTGCAGTGATAGATAATAAACCTGACACCGAAAATCAGAGTCTATTCCAAAAAAAAATTACAAACGACACGGGCCGATTCCATTATCAGGGGATAACATAACAGAGGTCTTTTTACAACTGCGAACCGAGTAAAACTCGTAAGCTCGGAAGCAGGCAACTCCACCCCCAAGCAGGAAGGAAGAGAGCCCCCAAGCAACTAACCAAAAGGGCACACAACATCTAGACGACATAGTTTGAAACACTCCAGGTAGAAAACGGAAACTACCCAACGGGGAACGGAGAGTTTTAAGGCAAGTAGCAAACAACCCAACAGCTGCACACAGGCAGACACCAACCAGACAGTAAGATGGAGAGTGATCACCCAACAATATCCACGTCTTCATCAGCGTCATCCTCCGAGTTGATTGACAGGCGCGACCTTGCTTGATTGCGAGCATGCTACCCCAGCGCTGCTTCCTGAATCATCCTGGCACCATACTCAACCAAGCTCCTGTTCTCTGCAGTCTGGAGACCTGCCCAATATCACAGAAAAGTACACATATAACAGATAAGTTCAACGGGAGAAGAAATGAATTTCTTCTCAAAACAAGCCTTATTCCTAGTCTTCCAGATTGCCCAGCAAAAGGCAGCAATCCCGACAATATGTAGATTTGTTTTATGTGGAAAAAATCTAGCAATCCACCAAAAATACTGAGTGAAATATGCAGGCCTGTTAAGAGCCCCAAAAACGCAACAAACAATCCCCCACATATAAACAGCCAAAGGACAAGAGAGAAACAATTGATGAATAGACTCAGAAACAAAACAAAAGCTACAAGAGTAGTCCCCTTTCCAATTCCTTTTTTTCATGTTGTCTTTTGTGGCAATAGAATAATGTCAGATCAACCACAACTAGATTTTGATTTTAAGAGGGATTTTGGCCCTCCATAGCTGAGAGAAAGATCTGTCCACAGCAGAGGAAGACAGATGATTATACATAGATTTGACAGAGAAAACTCTAGATTTAGTGAACTTCCATTTTCGTCTATAAGGGGCCACACCCAGAGCCACAGTCATGATACGATCCCTTAGTTTTGAAGCTTGATGTTGCAGGTCAACACTGAGCCATCTCCTAAACTCAAACTGCCACCTCTTATCATGCATTTCCTTGACAGTGCAAACCTGAGTAGAACAGATTTCATACAGATCAGGGTAGGCATCACATAGAGGTATTGCTCCACACCACTGATCATGCCAAAAGTCAGTTTCACCTCCCCCATTAACAATCATCAATCTCCCTTGAATGTACCACTTCTTGACTTTCAATTGGTTATTCCAGATAGGTGAGTCTTGCTGCTTCAATGAAATCCTCCAAATCCCATGAAATATGCCATACTTATTCTTAACAAGATTCTGCCATAAACCATCCTCCTTCTCCAGCCTCCACCACCACTTACACAGGAGAGAGATGTTGAAAAGCTTCAGGTTCTTAATCCCAGACCCCCCTTTAGATCTAGGTTTGTTGATAATATTCCACCTGACCAAGTAATATTTCTTCTTGGAGCTGCTACCTTGCCAGAAGAATCTCCTGATAATTTTTGTCATCTCTTCCAAACAAGTCTCAGGAAGGAGATACATAGACATGTGATAAATAGGGATTCTACTGAGAGAAGATTAAATTAAAGTGAGTCTCCCTCCAATGGATGAGTTGTGACTAGCCCAACCATCCAATTTCTTTCCCAACTTATCAACAAGGGGTTTTAGATCAGAAACCTAAATCCTTGAGCCACTAACAGGGACTCCTAGGTACTTCATTGGCCAGTGACCTAGCTAACAATTCAACACATTAGAGTACTCAGTGCTTTTGACAGAATCTTCCAGAATTAGGAAAAGCTCACTTTTCATGAAGTTTATCTTCAAACCATACATAGCCTCAAACAAATACAGGATCAATTTTAGCTGTCTTATCTGATTGATATCATCATGAACCATTAGAAGTGTGTCATCAGCATACTGAAAGATGGCCACGCCTTTGTCCACCAGATGTGACACCGATCCAATAATTTGGCCACTGCTCTGAGCTTGTTGAATCAGTTTTGCCAACCCCTCAGCTTCCAGATTGAACAGAAAGGGAGAGAAAGGGTATCCTTGCCTCACTCCCCTATGACTACCAAAGTCTTTTCCCCTAGTGTTATTAATTTTCACACACAAAGTGCCATCCCTGACAATCTCCTCAATAAGCCATCTCTAGAGTGGACTAAAACCTTTCAAGGATACACAATGAAGTAGGTAGGACCAATCCACCTTATCATAAGCTTTCTCAAAATCTATCTTAAACACTACTCCTTGTTGCCCTTTCTTCTTGGACTCATGCACAATCTCATGAAGAGACATAATACCATCCATAATATTTCTACCTTTGATAAAGGCAGTTTGACACTTGGATATAAGCTTTTTCCATAAAAGGTTCCACTCTGAGGGTGGCCACTTTAGTGATGATCTTGTAAATTAATTGCAGTAGACAGATGGGTCTATATTTCTGTAAACATTCAGCATCAGGAGTTTTTTGTAACAGAATAATCATTCCAAAGTTAAGCCTATACAAACCAAGGACCCCCAAAAACCAATCATGGAACAATCTCATGACATCATCTTAACAATACTCCAACAAGCCTGGAAGAATTCAATAGGAATCCCATCTAGGACATGTGCTTTGTTCTTAACCATAGAATCAATTGCGGTTGTAACCTCACCCACAGAAAAAGGACTATCAAGTATTACATTATCATCAACTGATAACTTCCTCTTCCCCCAGACATTAGCAGAGAATCTCATCAAACCTCCTCCCGAGGCCCAAAAAGCCTTTTATAGTAATCAGTGGCATGTATGAGAATCTCAGCAGTCCCTTGGATACAAATATCACCATTATTTAAAGAGTACATAGTGTTCTTCCTCCTCCTACCATTAGCAATTCTATGGAAGAAAGCAGAGTTTGAATCTCCTTGAAGAAGCCAGCTCTCACTTGACCTCTCATGCCAAAATTTCTCTTCCTCGGAATACAACCTCATCAACTCACCAAGAATAAATCTTTTTCTCTCATATTGGACAGGAGATAACACCCCCTATTCTTCCAACTGCTCTAGATCCTCAAGCTCAAGAGTGAGCTCTTTCCTTAACCTAATGGAATCTCCTCTAATATTGCCCCCAACCTTTCAGACTATTCTTGACTTTTTAAAGCTTCACTTGCATGGATGAAACACTATCCACAAAGGGGATATTGATTCCCCATGCTTTCTCAATTCTAGGAACAAAGTCAGGATGTGACAGCCAGGATTTTTCAAATCTAAACTCTTTCTGCTTAGGGACCACCACTTCACCAGTATCCACAATCAAAGGATTGTGATCTGATATGATCCTAGGGATTTTCTAACACTTGTGAGGGGAAAAGGAGTTTCCCAATCATAGCTCATGAGGACTCTATCAAGCTTTTCAAGAGTTGGATCTTTCTGATTGTTAGTCCAGGTATAAATACCACCTGCCATATCTACCTCTCTGAGAGAATAGGTTCTAATAACAGAATTGAACACATCAGAAAATTTTGTAACCCCGCCAGGTTTATTCTTCTCAAAGGAAAATCTCAAAATATTGAAGCCCCCCCCAATCAAAGCAGGCAAAGACAAATGAGAACACACACAGCAAAAGAAGCAAAAAAAGTCAGTCTTATGATTATCCTGAGCAGCCCCATAAATCACCATAAGAATAAGCTCCTTTTTGATTTTCTTATCTAGGACATGAGCTTTAACAAAGAATCTGTCAACTGAGGCATTTATGGTGTCAAATCTAGAGGACTTGACACCACATAAAATGCCCCCGGATCTACCAACAGAAGGGGACCAATGCCAGAGGTAAATACCCTCCGGATCAAACTTTCTCCAAACCTTAGGACCCACAACAGTTTTCCATCGTTTCTTGTAGCCCAATAAAGTCAAAATCAAACTCTCTAATCATATCAAGGAGATTGGTGGAAAAGCCTTTCTTTCCCACCTCTCTACAATTCAAGAAAACACCAATCATAATAACTTCTTAGGTTTGGATCTTACCCTGGGCCCATCAACAATGCCACTCAGAGGGTGGTTTGCATGGACCCCGCCAAGGGAAGAAGTACCTCCAAGGGGCACACCCTGAGAAATTTTGCCTTTAGAAATAGATTTCTTTTTTAATCTTTTAGATATCCTTTTGGAAATAAGAGGAGTAAAAGGGGTGGGATCACTACCAGAGGAGGAATCGCTAGCCTGTTCTTCAATGGGTAATAACTTTTCAGTAGTAGAAGCATTTAGGGATATGGGAGCTACAGGCCCCTCAGGATTATCGACAGATAAGACTTCCTTTTTACTTACCAAATTAGCCCTAGCCATTTCCCACTCTCTAAGTAATTGACAGTTTCTAAAGTAAAAGATGAAGGATCAATGCCAAGTTCTAAAGACTTATCTGAAATATCATTATCAGCAAGAACAGAAAATGAATTAGAGCACACAGGTATACCTTCATCCCTCCTGGCAATAAATTGTGAATCCCTTTGAACCATATCCTCATTGGCTCTTCCTGAAGCATTAATCCTTGCACTGGCCCTAGATGGTACTAGCTGTGCAGGTGTAATAGATGATGGAAGTACCCAGAAGGAAGAGAGCCATCATCCATGGATGGGATGTGAGTGATTTCAGTAATGTGAACACAGAGGGATTCACTTGCTGAAAATCCTCAGATTCAGCAGATACAGTAGAAATAGATTTGGATAACCCTGCAGAACTGAAAGAAGTATCAGGATATTCCACCCACAGGCTGCAACTGAGCACCAGGGATTTGATTCAGTTCCCTTTTCCACATATCTTTCTTATCACTTCTAGATTGCATAAGTTGTTTGAGAAACTCTTCATAAGTGAGTTCATTCTGCGGTGGTTCTTCAGGATTTTCAACCACCCCAGCAGTAATGGGTTTGGGGTTTGCCAAGTACTCCAGATACTTGCTGTAGTGATCCACAGGAGGAGCAGACTTGCTTTTAGAACTAGAGCTTCCAACTGGCAAAGGAATCAGCTAATTTTGTTCATGATTTGCATTGTAGCCAAATTTATGAACCTGGGATGAGAAGGATTCATCCTCACTGTCCTCCTGTAAACTCACAGACGGTTCAAGAGCTTTCCTTTTGCCCTTCTCATCAACTGGCATATCCTTGCACTGCCCAATTTGAGTAGAACCACCAGCCTGCCTGCCATAGGAGACCCTGGCATCCCTCAAGAAGCCACCAGAAACAACATTGGTGGGGGTCCTATTAGAACTGGGTGCATCTTGTCTGGCCCTTTTTGGGGTATGATGTGATTCACTCCCACCATGGTTGCTACCCTCTTTGTCTTTGCCGACATGCTCAGAAACTTTCTCTGTACTCTGTTTACTCACAGGAATCTCCCTAGTGAACACTATATCATAAAACTTACTTGCAATGTTGACATTGGACACCAACAGAGGGACCATTGATACATCCAAGTTCTCTATCTTAAACCTGGTCCATATTGTTAAGACTGTGCCTGTCCACCAGCATAGTCCTCCCAACCAGGCTGCCAATGAAAACAACAGTGGGGCAGTTCCTGTTATCAAGAGGGATACCCTTCACTTGGAACCAAGTATCTTCCAGCTCACCAGTGGCACCATACTCAGGGGTCCAATTCTCAACTCTGATCACCACTCCACGGACGGTTCGAAGATGAGCATTTCTAAAGTGGACCCAAGCATCAATATCCCTAGAGCTGGGAAAGCGCATAAGAAACTTTTTCGCTGTGAGAGGTTTTGCTACAGGCCCCTCAGGATTATCGACAGATAAGACTTCCTTTTTACTTAACAAATTAGCCCTAGTCATTTCCCACTCTCTAAGTAAATTGACAGTTTCTAAAGTAAAAGATGAAGGATCAATGCCAAGTTCTAAAGACTTATCTGAAATATCATTATCAGCAAGAACAGAAAATGAATTAGAGCACACAGGTATACCTTCATCCCTCCTGGCAATAAATTGTGAATCCCTTTGAACCATATCCTCATTGGCTCTTCCTGAAGCATTAATCCTTGCATTGGCCCTAGATGGCACTAGCTGTGCAGGTGTAATAGATGATGGAAGTACCCAAAAGGAAGAGAGCCAGCATCCATGGATGGGATGTGAGTGATTTCAGTAATGTGAACCACAGAGGGATTCACTTGCTGAAAATCCTCAGATTCAGCAGATACAGTAGAAACAGATTTGGATAGCCCTGCAGAACTGAAAGAAGTATCAGGAGATTCCACCACAGGCTGCAACTGAGCACCAGGGATTTGATTCAGTTCCCTTTTCCACATATCTTTCTTATCACTTCTAGATTTCATAAGCTGTTTGAGAAACTCTTCATAAGTGAGTTCATTCTGCAGCGGTTCTTTAGGATTTTCAACAACCCCGGCAGTAATTAGTTTGGGGTTTGCCAAGTACTCTAGATACTTGTTGTAGTGATCCACAGCAGGAGCAGACTGGGTTTTAGAACTAGGGCTTCCAACAGGCAAAGAAATCAGCTGATTTTGTTCATGATTTGCATTCTAGCCAAGTTTATGAACCTGGGATGAGAAGGATTCATCCTCACTGTCCTCCTGTAAACTCACAGATGGTTCAAGAGCTTTCCTTTTGCCCTTCTCATCAACTGGCATATCCTTGCACTGCCCAATTTGAGTAGAACCACCAGCCTGCCTGCCATAGGAAACCCTGGCATCCCTCAAGAAGCCACCAGAAACAACATTGGTGGGGGTCCTATTAGAACTGGGTTCATCTTGTCTGGCCCTTTTTGGGGTATGATGTGATTCACTCCCCCCATGGTTGCTACCCTCTTTGTCTTTGCCGACATGCTCAGAAACTTTCTCTGTACTCTGTTTACTCACAGGAATCTCCCTAGTGAACACTATATCATAAAACTTACTTGCAATGTTGACATTGGACACCAACAGAGGGACCATTGATACATCCAAGTTCTCTATCTTAAACCTGACATAGTCCATATTGTTAAGACTGTGCCTGTCCACCAGCATAGTCCTCCCAACCAGGCTGCCAATGAAAACAACAGTGGGGCAGTTCCTGTTATCAAGAGGGATACCCTTCACTTGGAACCAAGTAGTGTCCAGCTCACCAGTGGCACCATACTCAGGGGTCCAATTCTCAACTCTGATCACCACTCCAGGGACGGTTCGAAGATGAGCATTTCTAAAGTGGACCCAAGCATCAATATCCCTAGAGCTGGGAAAGCGCATAAGAAACTTTTTCGCTGTGAGAGGTTTTGCATACCACCTCCAAGTACACGACTCCTGAATAGCTTACCTATGCTACCTAACTTATGCTGCCTTGCCTTTTTTTCTAGATGGGGCTTGTGGGTAATCTCCCGCATGGACAGCGCAGCCAGCAGCTGCAAAAACCACTTCTGTCACCTATAAGGGTGTCTGATCCTTCTTCTATGGATGAATTCAGAGCTTCTAACCAAATTTAGCTACCTTGTAGCCTGAACTATCCAACTGGACTCCGGCTATGCGGATTGCTTTCTTCATTTCAGTTGGGTAATTCGACCGTCCACCTTCCATACAACTTGAGTTGGCTTTGATCGACCCCCAAACCCATCCACTATACGGTTGAGGTGAGGGGGGGACAGAAGAGTGGGCATGTGGGCTTCTTTCACGGTGATCTTAAAGGGGGTCCTCTAGAATTTCGCACATAAGGGGTTATTTCTTGGTTTCGTCCAGTCATTAATAACTTGATTATTTGTGTTAAACAGAAACCGCAACTGTTCCTACCGCCGCAAATACCTGAAATGGCCCATAGTACCTACACGAGTCAAATATCCAACACCACATTGGTTTGGCTGGTGGAAAAAAATTCTTAGAAATCAACCATGCAACCATGCTTACTAAACAACGCAATCATGCACTCATAACCACGAGTTCCAGTGCACTAGATCTTGTAACACTTAGCAACGAGGCCCTATCCATTAGTATTCCACATAAGAAATCCATTATAGAAAAAAATACAATTAGATTAGCTCTTCATAGACAAACTTGGGGTTTGTGAGCCAAGGTAAGATCGGCTCGGGATCATGGGACCCTTTTCGTATAGAGAAGCAAGTTCTCATATCGGATCTGGAGATGCTTTCCTGTTGGTTAGTGGTCCTACCCGTATCGATTCTTCTATTGAGAAGCACCAGTAAAAACCAATGTGCTACCTTTTGGGCTAAACTGTCATGGTGTTCGTGTGGCACATCCCAAGAACATGTTGGAAATAAAAAGTTTAGAAGTCTTTGCATTTTATCTCTCGTCATCACTCGATCTTTACCAAAAACTCTTATGAGGAACCTTTCAATTGGATTTTTCATTGTTTTATTTACTTTCATTGTTTTTTTTACTTTCATTGTTTTATTATTTTTCCTAGTTCTCTTTAGTTATGTCGAAGAGATTTACTTATTTGCCGCTCCTTGGCTGTCAAACTTTCCAATTCCAATTTCCAATTCCCACCCCCGCGGCGATGACCCGTACATCGAACGCCACATCCTACCAGCCCACTGTAAGAACTCTTCCTCAATATCCCTCCCAGATGGATTACCTTCCAGAACTTCAATAACAGCTTGGTGAATTTCCTTGGGAGGGGCCGCATTCCTAATGTCAGGAATGACAAAGAAGCCACCCCCCCCCCCCCCGGAACCGCTGCACCCACAAAGGGGGCTGCAACCTCCCACGGGTTGATCTCATTGAAAGAGAACTTATCACATTGATCATCACCACACATTAGACATAGACTATCAGAATCAACCTGGACAACATTATCCTGAAAACGAACTGAACGAGGAGGATCTTGTTCATCCTTATCATAGGCAGAGGCATCATCAGATTGGTTACGAAATGTAACAAAACCAGTGTCATTCCTAACCCTAAGAGTCCTCGCCTGCTGTGGCAAAGTCACAAACCCATGATCATGACCCACTTCAATCGTCCCAATGACTGCAGAGGAATCATCAAGATGTTGCTGGCCAAGATTAAACGGAGTAGAATCCCTCCTATCTCCATTGGAGTTTTTCAGATTCAACCTCTATCATTTTTGCCCTATGATTCTAACGGTCCCTGATACCTTGAGTGGATGAAGATGCCTTGGGCGGAGCGCGGCCGATAGCCCCCAGCCGGTTGTTGTTGAAGTTGTTCCTCCCCGCATCACGGCCCGCGCCACGGCCACGGTCGCGGCTGCGAGACCGCGAATCACCAAAGTCGCGACGATCTTCACGGCGTGAATCTACTCTTCCCCGCGGAGGAGCTGGAGTAGCGAACCCCGCGACACACGCGCGAGGATTCTCCGAGTCGAACGCACCAGCAACGTAGCCTCCAGGAGGTCGTCGTGGTGGGAAATTCGCCCTGGGAGGAGGTCCACTCCCTCTGCCCCCCGCCTCTCGTAGTTGTAGGACATCGCCGGCGATGGAGAAGAAACCACCGCAGAAAAGCTCCGGGAATCGCCTTGCACCGTAGCGCCCCACGCAGCTACCCTCGAAGATGGATCTAAGGGTCGGAGAATGGATTTACGGGGCTGGATCTAGACGAACACAACCCTAGGTCTCCCCACCGCCCTCCCTCTCTCCAGATGTGAGAAAATCTCGAAAGTGGATCTGGAGCAGGTGTGGGGAAAGGGGATAAGGATAACACGCCGCTCTCACCTTGAGGCCCACCCGCAGCGGGCCTTGGCGGCGCACCGTGACACCTCACCGGTGGGTCGCGGAACAGAGCGCGAGGGCCCAGAGGCAGACCGGGTCGGCGAGGGACGCGTGTATCTGAGCTCTGGGCGCGTGGCAACGAAATCGCGTCACCGACCAAAGCGGAGTAGCACGGAAAACGTAGCCGTGTACCCGTGGTGACCACTTCATCGTGACGGAGTAGCCGCACATCAATGGCGATCCCGTCTGAACCAACAAGTACGAGTCAGTGTTCCGCGCATCTAAGAAGGATCGTGCCAGGACTTGTAAGGACCCCAGACCGGCAGTCTGAAACCCTCCGTATGCATACATTCACGATCCCAGAAAGACCAGTCGTGAACAACATACACAGTTGGCACACAGAAATACATCATCCATTACACGAATACATAAAGGTATTACACAAATGATCACATGATCAAGTTTAAAGCAACTGCCCAAAGGGCAGGCAACATAACAAACACAGCGGAAGACAAATAAAACACAACGTAGTTGAGCCCAAGTCACGCCTTAACCTACAGGCTGCTGACCCGGAGACGATCCTAGTTCGCAAAGCCCGTCAACTCCGTACTTCTCTTCATGGATCTCCTTTGGAGGCTCCTTCTCCAAATCTGATAAGTAGATACCAGGGGCGAAACCATAATGAGTACATTTGAATGTACTCAGCAAGACATCCATCATGTCACTTACCAAACATGCAACTATGCTTATATGGTGGAATAGGTAGGCTATAAATAGGGTTCACTACCAATGGTGTTCATATATGATGACACCACAGTTGCAGTCAGGTTAATCTATATCTTCGTTGAAGAAGATACTTCAGAAGAAAATAATATAGTTTTATTTCTCTTGTAGATATCACATGTACAAGAGTTTTTGTAAAACTTTGTTAAAGAATATTTTCTCTTTGCAAAACTTCATGGAATCAGTTTCCAGAATTCTTGCTTAGAGTAGAAAAGGTTTTCTTTGCAAAACATTTTGTTTTGTATATCAGCATCTGGCTTTTCATCATCGACGATACCTCCACGGTATAAGTTTCCATTTCCTTTCCGAACTTCACAAGTTCAACACTTCCTTTCCAAAAATCCTTTTTGAAAACATTGACACAATGCTAGCTACATGGCCATTCAACTGTCCATATCCGAGGACGCGGCTATCTCGAAATAGTTTTACTCTGCAGAGGTGTACACATCCACTAGATCCAAAACTCTGCCATGGACCACCCATGGATCGTCACAGCGATATGCAAGCACCAGAGAAGTTGATCCTAACTGTCCACTCTGACACAAGCTAGTATATGCTCGTTCCTTCAGATGGGTTGTTCTCCCCGGCACCAGGTCCCACCCTGCCTAGCCGGGAGGCCCAGCTGTCGCATCCGGAGGGAAAATTAATCCCACACTGTGTATGTCCCGTTTCCCCTCTCCTGGCGACACTTCGGTTCAGAGAATCCGCTTCTCTATAGCACTTTGGAATAAAGCATACACTAACAAGTTCAAGCATCTAGATAGGCCCCATACCCATATAGGGGTAGAGTGGCAGTACGGTAAAGGTTGTCCGGCGAAGACTAGGTTATGTGTCATTTTTGAAAACACCAATTTCTCAAAAATGACCACTTCCACATTCCTCCGGAGAATAAGGATCCGCCTTTTCTCCGGGTTTTTCCGTAAAGCCTTTGTTTTGTAGAATCACAATTTTAGGGTGTCCACTTAGGGACTAGTATATTTGATGGTAATAAATACCATATGGTGGCTTATGGGCTTGGTATTACCAAGTTTAACTACTGGCATGATAGTAACCTATATAATAGAATAGTAGTAATAGCCACATCAAAAATAGTTTTGATAATCAAGTTTTGGTAAAACTTCAGAGGTAAAACATGCATGATAGATAATGATAAGTATTGTATCAGCAAGCATCAGGATGGCTTGCCTCAAGTCTCTTAATGTCCCTGGCCTTGAAGCAACTTGAACTTGACGCACAGCTCCACAACTGCTTCTTCTTCTTCTTCTTCGCGTTCTAGCGTCGTAAAGGAAATAAAAGAAACACGCCCAGGTCTAAAAGACAAACAACTAAGCTAAGAAACACATACAGCAACAAATGTTCATTCTCGAGTTCTCTCGAAACGATAACGCAAAAACTATCTCACATAACTCTCACGGTCCAAAACTGTCGTCAGGCACTATGTATGGTTTAGAAAACCATATCCCACATCATACATACCATATATGGAGTGGTGTACCACTCTCATAATAAGATATACAGGAAGCTAAAAATATAGCTTGTGGGTGCAAAATATTAGGTTGCTAAGGTAAAACAACCAGACAGAATAATACCCATGGCAGTGGGTATTACTCACCACAAGCAACTATCACTTGATGTGTTCATGATTTTAGTTGGATGTTTTAGTTTCACAAGATACTCTTAAGCACAATCCTAACACAAGTATAAACTCATGCTAAGGTAAAACACTCAAACAAAATCCAAACAACAAGCAAACACACCACAATTGAATAGACTATTTATTCACTATGTTCTTGTTTACTAGAGGTTTTGGAATCCATCAATTATGAAAAATTAGCAAACAACCAGTAGCTAAAAACAAGGATAACAAGTCATAAAAATAATCTAAAAAACAATCATCACTCCAGAAAATACTCCTATCTAAAGCATAAAAACAGGAATGCACTAATAACACACTAGTATGCAAATCTACACAAGCATGCTATAAGGAATATTTGTATTCTACGACTATAGCACAAGCAACTAATTAATTCATGGCATCATAACAGAAGTAATAACTTCATAAATATGCTATAATAAACTCATACACTTATGAAATAAAAGATGAAAATACTATAGCAAAAATCACCATTTTCTAGTGGTGACACTAGTTCATCACTAGAGAAGCAAACAAGGTTACTATGATGCTTAACTATAAACAAGCAAGTCATGATCATAAATATACATAATAACAGAAGTAACATCATCCTAAACATGCTAGGATAGTCCTCCACTAAGAAATAAGAAGACAACAATACTAGGTAATCTCATAATCTCTAGTGGTGACACTAGTCCATCACTAGAGAAGCAAACACCACAACAAGGAAGCATAATCTTAAACAAGCAATACATGTATATAAACATGCCTACTAACAGCACACAAACCTTACACATGCTAGTAAGTACTACAATAGAATAATTTTATGTACACATCTATTAAGGAAGCATAACCAATTCTAGTAATGCATGCTTTTCAAATAGATTAACTAGCAAGCAACCAAGGTATAAACTAACCAACAAGTAGCTATACACACAATGAAAAGTTAACTAAACCTTTTCAAAAATCCAAACACTCAATTTAAAATCATTCATAATCAATCTATCAATCATAAGGAATTTAGTTTATTTGCAAACAATTTAATTTAGCACTCAATAGTGAATCATTTCTTAACATGGTACTCCTAAGGAATATTATGCTAACAAATGGATCACATCTACATACTAGTAGATTCTTATAAGAAATAAACTTCTCACTTGCATAAGTGAAAATAAACAATTATATTTTCCATGGTGGAAAATATCCTATCAACCATATAATTAAAACATGTTAATTTCTCACATGTGCATGGTTGGGAATTTTCATCCACAACCAAGATGCTATGGGACCAGTGGAATATGGGCCCATTTATATCAAGGTAAATGAGGTACTAAGCCTCTGGTTACTCATGACAAACATTAGAATAACAAAATAAATAAAACAAGACTATTTATTCTAGTGCATACAAGACTAGTGCATAAGAATAACAAAACCTACACATGCTTCACCATAAAAATACATGCAAGCTATCAGAGACAAAAGCATCAAAATAACAGTACCAAAATGGTACTGGATCTATAGCAAACATAGCACAAAAATTATCAAGGCATTCACACAAAGGTCTAGCCCTCACAATATTTCCAAATAATAGAACTAGAAAATTAACAAATGTTACCCATGCTTTGCTATAAGATCACATGCAAGTTAATGGAGATAATAGCATATAAATGACAGTACCAAAAGGCTACTGGACTCACCACACTCATAGCACAAAATTAGGTAACAAGCACACAAGGAGTTGGTTAACACAAAACATCAAATAAATAAACTAGGGAAATAACATATGCTACTTCTATAGCCAAATGATATTGCAAACATGCACACACTTTGTATGGTAGATGTAATGCAAGAAAACAACCTAATAACAAGATCCAACACATCTCTACATTCTAGGAACAAAGATTAAACCAACCAAACATATCATTTCAACAAAAACAAACAAAGAAAACAAAACAGAAAAGCTGATGTTTCTAGATCTGTCCACCAAAAATAATCTAGAGCTCAAACAATTAATGTAAGCTAGGATAAGATATATATACTCAATACAAAACTCATCCAATTGGATTTGCTCCAAAAATCATTTTTAAACTCCTTGTACAAAGGCTAGAAAAGCCTACTGGTCTTTTACCAAAATGGATGTCATTTCCATTTGGTAAATGGCGTTGATGAAAGGACAAGTCCTATGGATAGATCTACTCATAGGCTACTCAAAACATTTTGATTTGACCAAAACGGATACAGATCCAAAAAGTTATGCCAAAAATGGCTAAACAGACAGTCTGTGGCAAAACAGGTATTGTGACAAAAATAAAAGTGCAAACTTGGATCTACCAACGTGAAATGGTTAGGAAAACATAAGCCTAGTTCTGTGAATTTTTGTAGAAAATAATCTGCACGAAAACTATTTTTCACAAGCTCAAAACGACAGACAAACATCTGCAGGGATTTGAGGTTCCTCACATCGGTTTAAGAAAAATGGCCGGCGGCGATTTTGGAGCTCATGGAGCTCACAAGGCTGGCTCAAGGCTCCTCTCAGCTTGGGGATGAAGTGTGGTAGTGAAGGGAGGTGGAGGAGGGCTATGGAGCAAGGAAATGGTCTTGGGATCTTTATAGAAGAGGGAGTGAGGTGGAGGGGCAAGATGGTCACCTCATAATAAGGCAATGAGGCCAAGGGGCAAGACCACCAAGGGGCAAGTCAAGGTTGGCCTTTGGAGTGAGGAAAGATCAATGGCATGGGTCAAGGGTCAAGGGCAAAAATGGAAGTGTGGCATTGGATCCCTACCATTTGATGGCATAAGAGGTGTTCAAGGGACTTTTTGGTATTTTCCATTTGAGTGCACATGGTGTCCTATTCAAGTACACATGTGACATGGGCAAGGTTGGCCTTTGGGGGCAAGGGGAGGCAAGGTACAAGTGGAAAAGTCAAAAATATCTAAGATGCATGTGTGCCCATACCTATCCTAGTCACCATATCTATCCTCTCTTATCTTCATGCCTAAGGCTTCTAGAAGCAAGGTCAAGCATCCAAGATGGAGTACTAGTTGTGGTAAACACAAGGGACAAGCTTTTACTTCGAATCTTGCAAGGGAAGGCAATGAAATCTTCTGCCCAAAATCGTATCTGTGACTGTTTCGAATAATTCAGAAAATTCTCTAAGTGTTGGAAAACAGATCAAAGGTTCAAAAAGTTGAGTTTGTTTTCAGGGTTCAATTGTTTTCCAAAATTGGTTTTCAAAGTATGGATGTGTTAACCATGTTATACACTTTCAGAAACAACTTTTGAAAACAATTTTGAACTAGTTTAAGGCCATGAAAATAATGTGGAAAAAGACCTACATTCTGTTTTTATCTGTTTCTCAAAACTGCCTTATTCTGCCTTAATTTTATACCACAAAAACAACAAGCAAAAGATAGTTTTTATTTATCCAAAAATAAAAGTGAGCTTATGGGTTTGTAGTACATATATCAAGGATGAATTAAAAGTCAAGAAACCATAATATAACAATTTATAGCTTGGTGAAGACAATGGTAGAAAACAGGTACTTGGCTTTATTTTCAGGAATTGTTTTCTATAGGAAAGTTAAAAGAAAACTTTCATAGATCATTTTGGAAACTTGTTTTCTTGGATCCAAAAAGGTTAAAAGTTTGTTTTAAGATGCAAACAAGAATGATCCAAGTCTTGGAATAAAAATCCACTCAAGTAATAATAAGAAAACATTAGGAAAAATATCAGGAATATTTTTCAGAAACATATGGTGTTGGTTTTATAATGAAACAAAACTTATGTTGCAAATATGATTAAGATCATAACACAAGTTAGTTCACACCATCATGTGGTTATAAAAATAATTTGTTGGCCCTAATAGTTGTCTTTTTTAGCACAATCCAAGAGTCCAAAAACTGGGATGTGACAGACCTTCCCCCCTTACAAGAATCTCGTCCCGAGATTCGCAGGCAAGCGAAAAGAGGGTATGGTCAAAACAACAATGTTAGATGATTTGTTTACAAAACATGTGTTGGTGTTTTGTAACATTATTTACAGGGGCTTCCCCCCTTTGATTTATCTTACCAGAATTCACCGGTAAATTTGTTTTCTTTACAAAGGTTTGGGTGCCATGGTCTAAACCTCGAACATATTGCTCCTTAAATGGATATCCATCAACGTTTATTTAGTATGAGCTTTCTATTGCTCACTGTCCAAAATCCAGGAAAATCCACTATCTTCCTCTTACTAATATATTTAAATCTCAAAACATTTGTTTTCCTCAATGGTAGTTTATCAAGATCATAAAGCTATAGCAACTCTGAGTACTATCAACTCTAAAAGGTTCCTATAAAAAACTCCAAGCTCAATATTGATATTTCCTAAAATCTACCATCATCAATTTATATCCACCAATCTTTCTAAACCTCAACCATACTTTAAAACTACAAAGCTTAGTTACTGATAACGTCCAAATATTTGGGTCCTCAACTGGTTATCCCCGGATAATTTCATAACTTCACTTCACTTTAAAAATCAAAAGATCCTCAATCTTTCCCTCCTACGCTAAACCTCAAATGAGTTCCACTATTTCATACTGTATAATCTGGTTCCTCCAACACATATATACGGGAGATATTGTCGCCTAGTAATGATCATAGTTTTATCTATCTACTATTTTTTTTCCAACCTTTCACTACTTCAAAACAGCTATAGAATCATCCTAAGGCACCTTTCTCTTTGTTTTTGGAAAAAGTTGATTACGCGTTTTCTTTTTAAACTGGTGATAACAAACTCTGTAACATATCAAATCTATAAGTTACTTTGTAAGGTATTTGGTTTAGACAGCAGCATAAAAAGAAAATTGGTGAGCCAACTCTGTAGAGTTTTATGCTCAAGAGATGAGGTTATATTACCTAGTTTGTAAGGTCTCCAACTAGAATTAGATGAAACCATTTTACTAACTCTGTAGGGTGGCACCAATTTTATGTGGCAAAAAAATTTAATTTACTCTGTAGGGTGTTATACTAACATTAGATGAGATTTTTGTTAGTATCGTTAACTACTTAAGATTTTATTTAGCCCGACGTGACACTTCTAGTGTTCCATTTACGTCGGGTTTTTCAGGGTGCGATCACAAACAAAACAAGGGGGTTCACAGGTGTGGTTTGAAACGTACCATTGGCTATGGCATGAGTCGCAGATGCTTCTGCAACATCATCTCGGTCTCGAGGTCCACTCATCAGATTCTTGCGTTTCTTCTGGGCTGGACCTTGGGTTTCTTGGGGTTCTTCAGGATGAGCTAGAATACGGTTCTTCTTGGGACAATCACGAGCGAAATGTCCTTCCTGTCCACAGATAAAGCAACCCGTGGTTTTAGGCTGACTTTCACCCGTCTCCTTGAAGATTGTGGCATTGCAGGCAAAACGCTGCGAGTCACCCATAGACTAGTTTCTCCTGGCGTCACCATCTTTTGTTTGCGGCTCTCTCCAGCAAGCAGTTGCTGGTATCCTCTCATAAGGAATGCAATATCCTCAGCATTGGTGATGACAAGCTGAGTCATATGCTCCAGTATAGCATGAGTGGCGATGTGCTCCGCACGAGCGGCTTCACTTTCTTCCCTCAACAGAGTAAACAGTTGAGCAACTGTCTGCTCAGGTGACGGAGATAGATCGCTGGCCATGCTGAAGACAAAGAACGGTGTAAAGACGAGAGAAACTAAAGGTGGTTTTGGTTTTTAAAGGCTCGTGACATATACTGGCTCATAGCGGATATGAGAACGGTAGATAACACGACAACAAGCAAACATCGATGAAACTAAAGCCAACTCAAACCAAGATTAACACGCATGTGAAAAATGAGTCTTAACGAGCATAACTTATCTTAATGGTTCACAAGGCTACAACACAACTAGCACACACAACGCTCTAACAGAGGAGCTCACACGACACGAACACAAACACAAACACAAAGACAAACAAGCGTCTGAGGTGGAAAAACAACATAAGTCCTAACAACTCCATATAAGTTAGGAAGCAAGATTGAATAAAACGCAAATTTATTTCAATCAGGAGCACACAAAGAAACAAAAGCAGGAAAACTGCTGTTTATTAGATCTATCACAACCATTCCATCGTTCACTTAATTTCTAAACCCCGAATTTCATGGTACCTACAACGCATACTAAGATTTGGTTTCCAAAGTAGATACACCCGATATCCTATTGACTAGTAAACGAATAGGTCATCATCTCATTTTCTCGTGACTTCTCATTTTTACCAACTAGATTAAAAGGTGTCCTAAGTCACTTAATTCCTTGGTTTAGAAAGAGTGGTCAGTAGTTCGCATGCTTTGGTTAGGTGTCAACCTAATATTAGGCAAAGCATGTTAGTCTTGTTAGCTTTCTATTTAATCATGTTTGTCCGACAAGGTACGACTAGCGTCATCGTACGTCGAATTTTGAATTGTGCTCTTTTGATTGACTTTTGAGGGGGTTGCGCATCATGGCATGTGAAGACTTCTCTTGCACCTTTCTCCAGAGGAGGGAGGTATATAACTTCTAAAAGGGGGTCTCTCTAGTTTGGTCTTTTAAAAGGGAACATATAAAAGGTGCGACATTTAGCCAATAGGGTAAAAAGAGTCTTTTACTAACAGGCAAAACTAGAGGTTTTGGTTAGTAGTGGTTGATTTCTTCACGCCTTTTCATCCTTGAGGGTTGTCGTTGTTGGAGCTTTATCTGTTGGAGTGCATCACTGGTAGCAACACTATCAGCTCGTGTGGCTTGATGGTCCTCTATTATTAGGCCCAATGGTGCTTTTATTGATGGTGGGGGAGATGGTGGTGGTTCACGACGGGTCGCATTATGAAGCGAAAACAAGTATAAGTCTAAGCAACAAATTCTTGTTTTTGAATACTATACAAACATTTTTGCTTGCAAAAAGCTAACACGAGGCGATTCAAAAACAAGAGCGGGGCAAGCACAAATTTGCAAAATTTGAGCACCCCACACACATATAGAAGCCTAGATGAACCAAATTCTACACCACACAACAGCACAAAGTCCTACGGACACACATAAGCAAGCCAAAACACACAAACAAGGCTCCATTGGAGCTACGTAGGGGGAGGCGACTCATGGGTAATCGCTAAATTACTCCAAACTAGACTGATCCAAAAGTCCTAGAAGTGGCTGAAGAACTATATCTACTTCTGACCCTCACCACTGTAGAGCTAGGCAATTATTTTGGTCTTCTCGGGACATCGGCAAGTATATAAGTTTTTGGATAAAAACAAAATACTAGAAGTAAAGTTTTGATAAAACTTTTAACTGAGAGAGGTAATAATATGCAACAATCTGTTTTTGAAACCCCAACTATTTTCTGGACAGAAAACTTCAAAAACGAGAGATGTTTCAAAAACAGAGCAGAGCAGTTGCAAACAAGTAAGAAATAAACTCTTAACCGAGAGAGATACCAACTCGGTAAGGCCCGCCCTTCGAACCACTGTTCAAGGACGCCCTTGATATGCATTTAGAATCTTTTGAAAAGATCAGAAGGAGGGAAAATATACTAAAATTCCCTTAGATAAAAATAATGTAGATTGTAAATAGGTTTTTACTCAAAAATACTTTTCTTTCCTATCTGACGTCCATGCTAACTAAGGTCTCCTAAGGTCAGGATGGCTCTGATACCAACTCTGTAAGGACCCCAGACCGGCAGTCTGAAACCCTCCGTATGCATACATTCACGATCCCAGAAAGACCAGTCGTGAACAACATACACAGTTGGCACACAGAAATACATCATCCATTACACGAATACATAAAGGTATTACACAAATGATCACATGATCAAGTTTAAAGCAACTGCCCAAAGGGCAGGCAACATAACAAACACAGCGGAAGACAAATAAAACACAACGTAGTTGAGCCCAAGTCACGCCTTAACCTACAGGCTGCTGACCCGGAGACGATCCTAGTTCGCAAAGCCCGTCAACTCCGTACTTCTCTTCATGGATCTCCTTTGGAGGCTCCTTCTCCAAATCTGATAAGTAGATACCAGGGGCGAAACCATAATGAGTACATTTGAATGTACTCAGCAAGACATCCATCATGTCACTTACCAAACATGCAACTATGCTTATATGGTGGAATAGGTAGGCTATAAATAGGGTTCACTACCAATGGTGTTCATATATGATGACACCACAGTTGCAGTCAGGTTAATCTATATCTTCGTTGAAGAAGATACTTCAGAAGAAAATAATATAGTTTTATTTCTCTTGTAGATATCACATGTACAAGAGTTTTTGTAAAACTTTGTTAAAGAATATTTTCTCTTTGCAAAACTTCATGGAATCAGTTTCCAGAATTCTTGCTTAGAGTAGAAAAGGTTTTCTTTGCAAAACATTTTGTTTTGTATATCAGCATCTGGCTTTTCATCATCGACGATACCTCCACGGTATAAGTTTCCATTTCCTTTCCGAACTTCACAAGTTCAACACTTCCTTTCCAAAAATCCTTTTTGAAAACATTGACACAATGCTAGCTACATGGCCATTCAACTGTCCATATCCGAGGACGCGGCTATCTCGAAATAGTTTTACTCTGCAGAGGTGTACACATCCACTAGATCCAAAACTCTGCCATGGACCACCCATGGATCGTCACAGCGATATGCAAGCACCAGAGAAGTTGATCCTAACTGTCCACTCTGACACAAGCTAGTATATGCTCGTTCCTTCAGATGGGTTGTTCTCCCCGGCACCAGGTCCCACCCTGCCTAGCCGGGAGGCCCAGCTGTCGCATCCGGAGGGAAAATTAATCCCACACTGTGTATGTCCCGTTTCCCCTCTCCTGGCGACACTTCGGTTCAGAGAATCCGCTTCTCTATAGCACTTTGGAATAAAGCATACACTAACAAGTTCAAGCATCTAGATAGGCCCCATACCCATATAGGGGTAGAGTGGCAGTACGGTAAAGGTTGTCCGGCGAAGACTAGGTTATGTGTCATTTTTGAAAACACCAATTTCTCAAAAATGACCACTTCCACATTCCTCCGGAGAATAAGGATCCGCCTTTTCTCCGGGTTTTTCCGTAAAGCCTTTGTTTTGTAGAATCACAATTTTAGGGTGTCCACTTAGGGACTAGTATATTTGATGGTAATAAATACCATATGGTGGCTTATGGGCTTGGTATTACCAAGTTTAACTACTGGCATGATAGTAACCTATATAATAGAATAGTAGTAATAGCCACATCAAAAATAGTTTTGATAATCAAGTTTTGGTAAAACTTCAGAGGTAAAACATGCATGATAGATAATGATAAGTATTGTATCAGCAAGCATCAGGATGGCTTGCCTCAAGTCTCTTAATGTCCCTGGCCTTGAAGCAACTTGAACTTGACGCACAGCTCCACAACTGCTTCTTCTTCTTCTTCTTCTTCGCGTTCTAGCGTCGTAAAGGAAATAAAAGAAACACGCCCAGGTCTAAAAGACAAACAACTAAGCTAAGAAACACATACAGCAACAAATGTTCATTCTCGAGTTCTCTCGAAACGATAACGCAAAAACTATCTCACATAACTCTCACGGTCCAAAACTGTCGTCAGGCACTATGTATGGTTTAGAAAACCATATCCCACATCATACATACCATATATGGAGTGGTGTACCACTCTCATAATAAGATATACAGGAAGCTTAAAATATAGCTTGTGGGTGCAAAATATTAGGTTGCTAAGGTAAAACAACCAGACAGAATAATACCCATGGCAGTGGGTATTACTCACCACAAGCAACTATCACTTGATGTGTTCATGATTTTAGTTGGATGTTTTAGTTTCACAAGATACTCTTAAGCACAATCCTAACACAAGTATAAACTCATGCTAAGGTAAAACACTCAAACAAAATCCAAACAACAAGCAAACACACCACAATTGAATAGACTATTTATTCACTATGTTCTTGTTTACTAGAGGTTTTGGAATCCATCAATTATGAAAAATTAGCAAACAACCAGTAGCTAAAAACAAGGATAACAAGTCATAAAAATAATCTAAAAAACAATCATCACTCCAGAAAATACTCCTATCTAAAGCATAAAAACAGGAATGCACTAATAACACACTAGTATGCAAATCTACACAAGCATGCTATAAGGAATATTTGTATTCTACGACTATAGCACAAGCAACTAATTAATTCATGGCATCATAACAGAAGTAATAACTTCATAAATATGCTATAATAAACTCATACACTTATGAAATAAAAGATGAAAATACTATAGCAAAAATCACCATTTTCTAGTGGTGACACTAGTTCATCACTAGAGAAGCAAACAAGGTTACTATGATGCTTAACTATAAACAAGCAAGTCATGATCATAAATATACATAATAACAGAAGTAACATCATCCTAAACATGCTAGGATAGTCCTCCACTAAGAAATAAGAAGACAACAATACTAGGTAATCTCATAATCTCTAGTGGTGACACTAGTCCATCACTAGAGAAGCAAACACCACAACAAGGAAGCATAATCTTAAACAAGCAATACATGTATATAAACATGCCTACTAACAGCACACAAACCTTACACATGCTAGTAAGTACTACAATAGAATAATTTTATGTACACATCTATTAAGGAAGCATAACCAATTCTAGTAATGCATGCTTTTCAAATAGATTAACTAGCAAGCAACCAAGGTATAAACTAACCAACAAGTAGCTATACACACAATGAAAAGTTAACTAAACCTTTTCAAAAATCCAAACACTCAATTTAAAATCATTCATAATCAATCTATCAATCATAAGGAATTTAGTTTATTTGCAAACAATTTAATTTAGCACTCAATAGTGAATCATTTCTTAACATGGTACTCCTAAGGAATATTATGCTAACAAATGGATCACATCTACATACTAGTAGATTCTTATAAGAAATAAACTTCTCACTTGCATAAGTGAAAATAAACAATTATATTTTCCATGGTGGAAAATATCCTATCAACCATATAATTAAAACATGTTAATTTCTCACATGTGCATGGTTGGGAATTTTCATCCACAACCAAGATGCTATGGGACCAGTGGAATATGGGCCCATTTATATCAAGGTAAATGAGGTACTAAGCCTCTGGTTACTCATGACAAACATTAGAATAACAAAATAAATAAAACAAGACTATTTATTCTAGTGCATACAAGACTAGTGCATAAGAATAACAAAACCTACACATGCTTCACCATAAAAATACATGCAAGCTATCAGAGACAAAAGCATCAAAATAACAGTACCAAAATGGTACTGGATCTATAGCAAACATAGCACAAAAATTATCAAGGCATTCACACAAAGGTCTAGCCCTCACAATATTTCCAAATAATAGAACTAGAAAATTAACAAATGTTACCCATGCTTTGCTATAAGATCACATGCAAGTTAATGGAGATAATAGCATATAAATGACAGTACCAAAAGGCTACTGGACTCACCACACTCATAGCACAAAATTAGGTAACAAGCACACAAGGAGTTGGTTAACACAAAACATCAAATAAATAAACTAGGGAAATAACATATGCTACTTCTATAGCCAAATGATATTGCAAACATGCACACACTTTGTATGGTAGATGTAATGCAAGAAAACAACCTAATAACAAGATCCAACACATCTCTACATTCTAGGAACAAAGATTAAACCAACCAAACATATCATTTCAACAAAAACAAACAAAGAAAACAAAACAGAAAAGCTGATGTTTCTAGATCTGTCCACCAAAAATAATCTAGAGCTCAAACAATTAATGTAAGCTAGGATAAGATATATATACTCAATACAAAACTCATCCAATTGGATTTGCTCCAAAAATCATTTTTAAACTCCTTGTACAAAGGCTAGAAAAGCCTACTGGTCTTTTACCAAAATGGATGTCATTTCCATTTGGTAAATGGCGTTGATGAAAGGACAAGTCCTATGGATAGATCTACTCATAGGCTACTCAAAACATTTTGATTTGACCAAAACGGATACAGATCCAAAAAGTTATGCCAAAAATGGCTAAACAGACAGTCTGTGGCAAAACAGGTATTGTGACAAAAATAAAAGTGCAAACTTGGATCTACCAACGTGAAATGGTTAGGAAAACATAAGCCTAGTTCTGTGAATTTTTGTAGAAAATAATCTGCACGAAAACTATTTTTCACAAGCTCAAAACGACAGACAAACATCTGCAGGGATTTGAGGTTCCTCACATCGGTTTAAGAAAAATGGCCGGCGGCGATTTTGGAGCTCATGGAGCTCACAAGGCTGGCTCAAGGCTCCTCTCAGCTTGGGGATGAAGTGTGGTAGTGAAGGGAGGTGGAGGAGGGCTATGGAGCAAGGAAATGGTCTTGGGATCTTTATAGAAGAGGGAGTGAGGTGGAGGGGCAAGATGGTCACCTCATAATAAGGCAATGAGGCCAAGGGGCAAGACCACCAAGGGGCAAGTCAAGGTTGGCCTTTGGAGTGAGGAAAGATCAATGGCATGGGTCAAGGGTCAAGGGCAAAAATGGAAGTGTGGCATTGGATCCCTACCATTTGATGGCATAAGAGGTGTTCAAGGGACTTTTTGGTATTTTCCATTTGAGTGCACATGGTGTCCTATTCAAGTACACATGTGACATGGGCAAGGTTGGCCTTTGGGGGCAAGGGGAGGCAAGGTACAAGTGGAAAAGTCAAAAATATCTAAGATGCATGTGTGCCCATACCTATCCTAGTCACCATATCTATCCTCTCTTATCTTCATGCCTAAGGCTTCTAGAAGCAAGGTCAAGCATCCAAGATGGAGTACTAGTTGTGGTAAACACAAGGGACAAGCTTTTACTTCGAATCTTGCAAGGGAAGGCAATGAAATCTTCTGCCCAAAATCGTATCTGTGACTGTTTCGAATAATTCAGAAAATTCTCTAAGTGTTGGAAAACAGATCAAAGGTTCAAAAAGTTGAGTTTGTTTTCAGGGTTCAATTGTTTTCCAAAATTGGTTTTCAAAGTATGGATGTGTTAACCATGTTATACACTTTCAGAAACAACTTTTGAAAACAATTTTGAACTAGTTTAAGGCCATGAAAATAATGTGGAAAAAGACCTACATTCTGTTTTTATCTGTTTCTCAAAACTGCCTTATTCTGCCTTAATTTTATACCACAAAAACAACAAGCAAAAGATAGTTTTTATTTATCCAAAAATAAAAGTGAGCTTATGGGTTTGTAGTACATATATCAAGGATGAATTAAAAGTCAAGAAACCATAATATAACAATTTATAGCTTGGTGAAGACAATGGTAGAAAACAGGTACTTGGCTTTATTTTCAGGAATTGTTTTCTATAGGAAAGTTAAAAGAAAACTTTCATAGATCATTTTGGAAACTTGTTTTCTTGGATCCAAAAAGGTTAAAAGTTTGTTTTAAGATGCAAACAAGAATGATCCAAGTCTTGGAATAAAAATCCACTCAAGTAATAATAAGAAAACATTAGGAAAAATATCAGGAATATTTTTCAGAAACATATGGTGTTGGTTTTATAATGAAACAAAACTTATGTTGCAAATATGATTAAGATCATAACACAAGTTAGTTCACACCATCATGTGGTTATAAAAATAATTTGTTGGCCCTAATAGTTGTCTTTTTTAGCACAATCCAAGAGTCCAAAAACTGGGATGTGACAGGACTCTCACGAACCTCATCCAAGCCACGATACACCGCGCACCAACGCAGCGACGTAGGAGACGACGGCCACGAGTCGACTACCTGCAGGGTAGACGAAGATCGCGCGGAGTCGTGACGTCCCGATGAGACATCCTCCACGTTCATCCTTCGTGCGACCTCCCTAAGAGCTTCCTCCTCCGAAGCACAGCTCCATATATCGAACATAGGTTCATCTAATATCACGTCCCCTAGCTGGAGAACGCCATGCCGACAGCGCCCGAGTCTATTCCAATTTGGACCAACTATTTACAGATTGCAACATATTTTAGAAATTTGTCCCACGTTATACTGTATTTTTTATCTCCAACTTCGATTTCCGCCTCGCCTTTGCTAACTTGCGGCTAGCTGATTTTGTTTGTTTGTTCTCATCTGGCCGAAACACATTTTCACCTTTTCCTTAATCAACATCCAGCCAAATAGTCGCAAAATACATCACAAATTTACATTGCATTGCACGATCAAAGAGAGCGCATCGTCGAAACCCCGATGTTTCTGCGATGTGCTTATGAACTTGTTTTCCACCAGGAAGAAAGAACAAATAATCGATTGCAATCTCCATCTTTCAAACTAAGAGCACAATACCAACATTGCAAATGTCAATTTAACAGGAAGTGTTGCAGCTTCGAAGATGGTCTGTGAAAGTAGGCTACGCTGCTGCACCTGCAACATTCTGAATCTGCCGTTTACGATCTGTGTGTGAGCTCATGCTGTGCAACATATTACTTATAAATATGTAGCAGAAAACTTAGCATTGTTTTCCTGCTCTGAACTTAGGAGTTAACAATGTACCCATATGTCAAAGTGATGGATTTCAGTGCACAGAATGCGGACAAATTTCTTATTACAGAGCTACTACTCTGATGAAAGTCTCCCGTTGACTTGTGTACAAGACCATGTCCCAAAGCAAAGACTTGGGTAAGTCTACAGTTTTGTCTTTTCCAATAATATAAGCACAGACTCGGGTCAAGTCTACAGGTTTGCCTTATCCAACAAGGTGAGGAATATACTAGTGTAACAAGCTAGACACAGAAGCTATGCCCCTTGACTCTTGTTGCAGTGATAGATAATCAACCAGACAAGGTTAATTCAATTTGGACCAACTATTTATAAACCAAGCTGATAATTTGCATCATATTTTAGAAATTTGTTCACGTTGTATATTTTTTTAATCTCCAATTTTGATTTTCACCTCACCTTTGCTAACTTGCGGCTAGGTGATTTTTCAATTTTGCTACTAACTTACATCCTGACAATTAGTATCAAAATAATATCATCTAGGAGTACTATAATTTACATTGCACTGCATAAAGAGATTACATCGTCGAAACCACATTAGTTCTTCCTAGTACTACTCTATTTGGAGCCCTTGCCATTGGCCTGCCCGGCAGCATTCAACCCGACGGGGTACCCCATCACCGCGCCGGCTGGCGCCGCCGAAGCTGAAGCCACCTTCCCCTCCTTGGCGACACCACCACCACTACCGCAAGAGTCACCACTCCCACTCGCAGCATCGTCCACCGCCGCCTTCCCGCCTTTCCCCGATTCGCTCGGTGGCACTGGCACCGCGCCGGTCAGCCTCTTGACTCTGATGTTGACGATGCCGTTGCGGGTCTTCATCCTTGAGCCGCTGTCGAACATGCGATAGCTGAGGCAATGCAGGTAGCCCGGCGGGCAGCCGCTGAAGTCTTCCACTGGCACGCGCGCCGACGCCACGGACTCCACGCGGCCGTCTCTCCTCCGGCGGTAGATGTCGACGTCGATCGCCGTGGCCCGCCCGGAGACTGTCACGCGCACCTTCTCGTCCCAGTAGGGGTACCCATTGCAGTCGCCGTCCTCGTCGTTCTCGCGGGTGCGCGCCGCCTCCGTGTCCGTGTGCACCACGGCGTACGCGCCGCGGTCCAGCGGCTTGCGCCGGACTGTGCCCCCGAGGACGACCTCCTCCGCGGACAGCACGGTCACCTCCAGGGTCGTCAGCGGAGGCTGCTTCGCGAACGTCGACGAGGAGCAGCACTCGTCGTTGAACTGGGGCGTGCCCTTGAGCGCCATTGCGGATTGGTTGATTGTGATCGAGTTGGATGATCGGTACGCGTGGATCATGGAGGCGGGGTCGATCTGGGCGTGGTTTATATCGAGTAACGGCAAACGCGCATACTGGTCGAGTCGGAGATGTGTATCCGTTACGTCTTAGACCTTGGTGCGATCTCCTTCCCGTTCCCGGTTACCTGAACTGATCTCTGAACTGGATACGGACTCGGGGTTTGTTACCCAAGATAGACGACGGCATTGCTCACGGAAGCTTCAGCCAGCGCGATTTAATGTTTTTTTTTTTTTTTTTTTTGAGGAAACTACGGCAAGCTAAAAACAGCCGGCCTGAACCCTTAAATAAAAGTAAGTCTGTACAAAGAAATCAAAGAGCTACTAGAAAGCAGCCCAAAGCAAAACTTTACAAGGTCAAAAGACCGAAAGAGAAAAAAACGTACATACAAACATACCGCTAGAAATCAAAGAGCTTCAGCCAGCGCGATTTAAAGTGCACACGCGTCAACAAAAGTGTGACGACCTGAAGACTTGAACCATCATTATTCGGAAAGTGTAACTTGATGGAAGGCGCGCCGCTAGTCTGATGCGAATTGCACGCAATTGCCTGGATCCCGCGTGGGGATTAATCCCAATAGGTGATGCGAACTTAAAATTACCTAACTTTTACATCATTTGGAAAAAAAAAATCTCCAACAGCCATCCGTGATGTAAATTTGGCCAAAACAAAAAATTTATGGCACAAATGTAAATTTTGGCACAGGTGATCCATATATACATCACCTTGGGTGGTGATGTAAAATCCACACGTCCGCGCGTCACTAGTGGAAATAACCCCTCTCGTCCAGGGGGCCAGGGGGCAGCTGTCCCGGTTGCAACCGAATCCGGGACAAATGCCATGCTTTGGTCCCGGTTCGTGCGCCCGGGGCAACAGGAATCGCCTGGGGGCATTGGTCCCGGTTCGTGGGGGACATATCGGTCCCGGCTCGTGCCACGGACCGGGACCAATGCCTAGCCACATGCCACGTAGCACGCGCATGAACATTTGTCCCGGTTCAGTCCACGAACCGGGACAAATGCCCCCTTCCCCTATATATACTTGCCCAGCCCCTCCCCCCTTCCATCTTTTTTTTGCTTGGAGGTGTGAGAGAGTGTGGTGTTAGTGTGTTTTATTTTACTATGCACACGAGGTGTTCGACGAAATTCCCGAGCCGCACATAAGCTCACTGAAAATGGTATCTTCGACCGAGGTTAACAAACTTATCTTTTTCATCTGTAACTGATACATAAAAAAGTAGTATTTGTCGTATTAATATGTTATTGTAATGTATTTTGATAAACTTAATTATACGATGCAGCTGGATGCACGGCAGCGATGGATGTATGGTGACCGACGCACTTCCGAGTATATGGCAGGCCTGAATGCATTTCTTACTGTAGCTCAGGCGAACAAAGATAATGGCTTCATGTGTTGCCCATGTGTTGATTGTCGGAACGTCAGAGAGCACTCTTCCGAAAGAATCATTCACGGCCATCTACTTCGGAGAGGTTTCATGCCCAGCTATAATTGTTGGACGAAGCATGGAGAAAGAGGGGTTGTGATGGAAGACGATGAAGAAGAAGAAGAAGATCCTTTGTTCCCTGAATACGACGATACTGCAATGGAAGAGAATGGAGAAGAAGGAGGTGATCAAGAACAGGCATCAGAAGAGCCCGATGATGATCTTGGCCGAGTTATTGCTGATGTAAGGGAAGACTGTGAAAATAAATTGGAGAGGTTGAAGCTGGACAACATGTTACAGGATCACAAAAAATTGTTGTACCCAAATTGCGAAGATGGTAGCACAAAGCTCGGTACCACACTGGAGTTGCTGAAATGGAAGGCACAGAACGGTGTGACTGACAAGGCATTTGAGAGTTTACTTCAACTAATGAAGCCAAAACTTCCAAAGGATAACGAATTGCCTGAGAGTATGTACGAAGCAAAGAAAGCTCTCTGCCCTCTAGGATTAGATGTGCAGAAGATACATGCATGCATTAATGACTGCATCCTCTTCCGCGGTGAGAAGTACGAGAATTTGGATGAATGTCCGATATGCACTGCACTGCGGTATAAGATCAGAGCAGATGACCCTGGTGATGTTGACGGCGAGCCCCCCCGTAAGAGGGTTCCTGCTAAGGTGATGTGGTATGCTCCTATAATACCACGGCTGAAACGTCTGTTTAGAAACAAAGAGCATGCTAGGTTGTTGCGATGGCACAAACAAGACCGTAAGAAAGACGGAAAGTTGAGGCACCCCGCCGATGGATCGCAGTGGAGAAAGATCGAGAGAGACTTTCCAGACTTTGCAGGAGAGGCGAGAAACTTATGGTTTGGCCTAAGTACAGATGGCTTTAATCCTTTTGGGGAGCAGAGCTCCAGTCATAGCACTTGGCCTGTAACTCTATGTATGTACAACCTTCCTCCTTGGTTGTGCATGAAGCACAAGTTCATTATGATGCCAGTTCTCATCCAAGGCCCGAGGCAACCTGGCAACGACATTGATGTGTATCTAAGGCCATTAGTGGAAGAACTCTTACAATTGCTGGGCAAACCAGGTGTACGTGTGTGGGATGAGAACGAACAAAAGCCATTTGACCTACGGGCGTTGCTTTTCGTAACCATCAATGATTGGCCTGCTCTTAGTAACATTTCCGGACATACAAACAAGGGATACAATGCATGCACACACTGTTTAGATAATACTGACAGTGTTTTTTTGGATAAATGTAAAAAGGTTGTATACCTGGGGCATCGTAGATTTCTTCCGATCAAGCATCCCGTAAGAAAGAAAAGAGGGAAGCATTTCAGAGGTGAGGCAGATAACCGGAAGAAGCCTGAGCTGCATAGTGGTAATGATATATTCGATATGGTCAAGGACCTAGAAGTAATCTTTGGTAAGGCTGCTGGCAGCCAACCAGTTCCGTACGGCCCTGATAAGCGCGCACCCATGTGGAAGAAGAAATCTATATTTTGGGAGCTACCCTATTGGAAAGTTTTAGAGGTCCGGTCTTCGATCGACGTGATGCACGTGACAAAGAATCTTTGTGTCAATCTGCTCTGCTTCCTGGGCGTGTATGGGAAGTCCAAAGATACGCCAGAAGCACGGGAGGACCAGCAACGTATGAAAGACTCAAGCAACAAGCACACAGATAGGCGTCATTACTTAAGCAGCTATGCTCTTACTAAAGCAGAGAAGGAAATATTCTTTGAAGTCCTTTACAGTATCAAGGTTCCGTCTGGCTTCTCGTCGAATATAAAGGGGATAATAAACATGGCAGAGAAAAAATTCCAAAACCTGAAGTCTCATGACTGCCACGTGATTATGACACAGTTGCTTCCGATTGCATTGAGGGGGCTTCTACCGGAAAATGTTCGAGTACCCATTGTGAAGCTATGTGCATTCATGAACGCAATATCTCAGAAGGTAATCGATCCAGAAAGTCTGACAAGATTACAGAGGGATGTGGTCCAGTGTCTTGTTAGTTTTGAGTTGGTGTTCCCACCATCCTTCTTCAACATTATGACTCATCTCCTGGTTCACCTATGTGAAGAGATTCATATTCTTGGTCCGGTATTTCTACACAATATGTTCCCCTTTGAGAGGTTCATGGGAGTCTTGAAGAAATATGTTCATAACCGTGCTAGGCCAGAAGGAAGCATCTCGAAGGGCTATGGAACAGAGGAGGTCATTGGGTTCTGTGTTGACTTTATTCCTGACCTTAAGACAATTGGTGTTCCTGAATCGCGGCATGAGGGGAGACTGAGGGGAAAAGGAACGCTGGGAAAGAAAACAATGATACCTAGGGACGGCCATTCTTTGACCAAAGCACACTACACAGTTCTACAAAATTCTATGTTCATGGCTACGTATCTCGAGGAACACAAGAATATTGTACGGTCTGCAAACCCGGGGAAGGATGACTCATGGATTAAACGCGAACACATGGAGACTTTCGGAAGTTGTGTAACATCCCAAGTATGAAAACTCCCCTTAGAATGTTTGTTTCATGTTTATTAAAGTATTGCATCATGTCATCATGTTTTTCCCATTTGTTTTCATTTAGTTTGCATCTGTTTTCTCTGTTTTCACATTTCAAATTCAAACATTATCCAAACAATTATTTCATACTTGCTCTGTTACAATCTTTTTCAAATAATAATGTCAAATTAAACCCTTATTTGTTTCCATGTTATTCCATAATGCTCACTTATTAAATTAATGGTTTTAATCAATCAATTGATTCCAAATCACATTCAAAATTCAAATACAAATCTCAAACAGCACTCAATTGGAATTATGAAATTGCCCAAAACAATTTAACTCTTTGTTCTAAACTAACATAGGGTTCACCCTATTGAAAGTTTGGTTTCATTTATAATGACTTAATAAGCATTTTTCTCCCAAATTTGAATTAAATACAAACAGCAATTAAATTTGAACTTTTTGGAAAATAAAGGTTAGCATTCAGTTGCTATGATGAAAACTAGCCTAACCATAATTTTTACCAATTTTTCCTAGCCCTAAAAACCATCTTTTTCTTCCTATTCTATTTCCAGCAAAAAAAACAGGAGAAAGAATTTTAAAATATAAAATTTCTGGCGCCAAAGGGGAGTGGGCTGCGCCCAGCCCACCTTTTTCCCTCTCTCCCAGCGCAGCCCGACCTTTTCTCTCCCCCGCGCGGCCTGCTTACCGTTTCGCCTCGCCCCCCGTCATCTGTTTCATGTACGGCGGCAATCTCAGCCGTGCCACGTCGCCGCCGCGCTCCCAGACGGCCAGGAGAGCCCCTGGAGCTCTATAAAACCGCCCTAGGGCCGCGCGCCGCAACCCTAGCTATCCTACCCACCTACCCACCAGATCTCCGCCGCCAATTTCATCTCCCCGGCGTTCTCCCCTCTCTCTGTCACCTCGCCGGAGAAGAACCCCTCTGAAACCCCGATGAACGCCGCCGCTCCCGTTCACCACTCACCCACCTAACATCAGAAACCAGCCCACCTCGTCACCCTCTTCCGATTGCACACCGGAGCCACCCCGGAGAGCCTCTGTAGCCGCGCCGCCGTCCACGACCACGTCGCTGTCGCCGCCGTCTGCCCGAGTCGCCGCATCGCCTGCAAACGACGGTGACCACCGCCTCTCTCCTCCCTCTGCTACCTCTGCACCTTGCTCGCAATCGCTCGCGCACACCCGCACCCACCAGATCCCATCAGCACCACGAGCGTAACGCCACGGTGATCGCCGCCGGTAGCTGCTCTCTGTCAGGTTTCAGTCGCGAGCGCGCGCAAATTTCAGTTAAGCGTTGGATCTGAACAATAACCTGTACTCGCCCTGTTAACTGACAGAAACACACGCACAGCGCACTGGTTCAGAGACTAGCGAGTGCGCAGCGAGGGCCTGGGTTCGATCCCTCGCGGCCGCGGGATAAAAACCCAATTTTTGCACCCCAGCGCTGACAGGGTGGCCCCCCTGTCAGCCACCCGTGTGGCCACGCAAGCACCCAGTGGCCCAGGGCCCACTGGCAGTGCCCTGGGTAGGGTTCTGTGCGGTAACAAAGGTTTTAAACCTTTTCTGTTTTTGAAAACAAGCCCTTTTGTTTTGCAGATTGGTCCCTGACAATAAAATGCAAATAACTTTTGTTTTATACTTCCAAATAACAAAAATAAAATATGTGCACTGCTCTAAATTTAATTCTCGATCCATTTATGCCATTTGTTTCCTGTTTGGAATTTTCCAAATGCAATTCAAATTTGAATTCAAATAATTCAATTGCAAATTGCTAAAATCTATAACTAATTCATAATTAATCCAAATAATGCAAATAAAATATGTTTTCCATACCATTTTGAACCACCTATTCAAATATAATTTTTTTTTCATGGTTTGAATAATTAAAATTGCTTAAATAATTTAAACCTTGTTTAAATCATTTAAATTTGCTAAATTCTTAACTTGCTCAAAATGAATTATTTTTGAACATGTAAAATATGTTTTCAAACTAGAAAAGTATAAACTTTTCAAATATGAGTTTGAATTTATGATTGGAATAAATAAAATTCAAATAATATTCAAACTTGTTTTAAATTCATTTAAAACTTGTTTAATTTTGTTTAAGTCATAATAAATTCATCCTAACTCCTTTTTCAATATTTGAAACATGTAATCCAACTAAAATGTTGCATTCTTTTCAAATATGAATTTTGTTATTTATTTTTGCACAATTTAAATTGTTGAAAACAACAACTAATTGTGTAAGCCCCTTTAAGGAACCAAAAATTCCCTAAATTAATAAATAAATTTCTAAATGGGTAAACCCTATTTCAAAATTGTTCTATGTTGTTATTTTGTTGTTTTCCTCATGCATGCATCATACTAAACCACTTTCACCTGTTGGTTAGTTGGAAAACAAATAATCCAACCAAAATTCTTGGGCTATTCATATGCAACTCAAAATTGCATATGTGCCCATTTAAATTGTGCTACCACGTCAACTAGTTTATTTTGATGCATCCATTAACTTGACATGCATCATCCCATGATTGTGCACTATGCCATGATATTGATTGTTTATCCTTCTGCATTGTTTGTTTGCTTCTTCTCGGATAGACGACGACGTTGAGACCGACGATCTTTACGACACCCCTTCTGAGGATCTAGCCCAGTACCAGGCTACTGAGTTTGCAGGCAAGTTATCACTCACATGAACCATTGTGTTCCTTTCAACATTGGTTACTGATACTTTCCGTTGTCTATTTCTGCTAGCCATATGTATCGTTGCTTCTGTTACGAATCTATCACATGATACCCTGAACCCTGATATTGCCTCACCTCCAGTCCTATAACCCCGTTGCTTGGGCCCGTGTCTTACTAGCATGCTTAGGGTTGTTTTTGCTCGAGTCTGTTATCAGTTACTTTCTTTTATCATATCTGTTTATATTCTGGGGCTCGATGTTAAACAACAACCTGTTAATTTGAGGTAATAATAATTTGCTGATAAGGCACCGGCAGGAGGCCCGGCGTGGTTTTGAGGCCTGCTAGTGTCGACCCTAATAGGAAAAGGGTCTTGTCTACTGATCCATGATGAGCGCACTATCCGCATGTGGGAAGCGTGTATGGGCGCCCCCTCAGTTTGATTCGATTCGCATCTCGTCCAAATCACCACACTTAGTTCGGGCTTTCCATTTGATGCACGCATATGCAGGTACGAACCCGAGGCCAGGGTGGAACTTTTGTAGTCGGCATTTAGGGCGGCGTGGTCTTCCAGTGCTATGAGGGTCCCCTTTTCTTCGTGGGGCTCGATTAGCCGCGCACGCACAGCACGTGGTGCTTTGGGCTTGATGCGAAGAAGAGTTGAGTTGTGTAGAGTGCCTCGCTTGGTGGAAGTGCATTTCCATCCTGGCGGGATATTCTTACGTGTACGGCCAAATTGGTGCACCCCTGCAGGGATAAATCTTCTCGAGAAGCCGTGTTTTCCGCGGTTATGGTTGACTTGGTGAAAGTACTGGCTAACAAGTACTCAGAACAACTTACACCTAACTAATGATAAACTTGACTAGTAATAGACTTATTGACACAACAACTTGATCCATCATTAATCCAACGGTGTGAGTTATCCTCGGATTGCTTCTTTGGATAAGGGGCGAGATCCAGGATGGGTTTGATATGGTGGTTAGCTATAGTTGGTTACGATACGCTATCTTATCCCCTTTCTGTTATCTGGAAGTTATAGTTTGTTCTGTAGTTGGTTAGTGCAGCCAGTTGCAGCATCTGTTATATCCCTTCCTTCCGTTGAACCCAAGGCATCTGTGCTTGGTGTTGACGGGTTACATTTTGGTGAACTGTGAGTCTTGCTTGCCAGTACGTTTATGTACTGACCCCTTTGGGGCTGTGGTTTCCGCAGACTACGCTTACGAGGATCCCCGTGACGGCTACTACGTGGAGTTTGACGAGGCTGCTGACGAGTAGGTAGCGGACCCGGGCAGGATCCGAGACATCGTGGATGGGCTCCGTTTTCTTTTCATTCCCGGCTTCTTAAGCCTATTTGGATTTGTCTGTACTCAGACCCCTTTGAATGCTTCCGCTGAGATGTAATGATGTTATGTTGGGACATGTGTCCTCTGGATGATTGTATTTGCTATTCTCTGCCCTAGTGAGGGCCAGTTGCAACTTATTTCAATCTTTTGTGTCTTAGAGATTTGTTGTGTTATCATCTTGTTCAAAGCCGTTGACGTACCATGTGTGTATGGTATGAAGTACGTCAATGGTAGTGTCCTGATTTCTATGGGATAGTTTACATCAACGGTGAATAGTAAAGATTGGTTGTCACACATAAGTGTTGGCCTACTCGTAAGAGATGCGGGTGCCAATAAGCCCCGTAATCCAATCAAAATACTGTTCAGTTCGTACGGTGAGTATCCTCTAGAAGTCCGGGTGCGACAAATGGTATCAGAGCCTGTCGGCCTGTAGGATCCCTTTTACTGGTCGCAGTTTGAGTCTAGAAACTATTTTGTAGCTATATAGGAAAAATGAACGTGAGAGTAGGAATTCTGCCATTTTTCTTCTTTCCCCACCCACCCACCCTTTTCTGGTAAGGAAGTGCAACGTTGTTTTCCCTTCTCACCTAAACTTTCAAGTTAGGATTTCACGAATCCTGGTTTCTCTGGGATAGTTATATCTACTAGACCATAGGAATGGAGGTGGTTGTGACATGATTTATCATGTTGCCTACTCATGATTGAGAACGGAGGCGTGTAAGCCCCGGAAGCAAATCCTCTATTCCTTAAGCAGTAGATATTGATCCTTTAGAAGCCTGGATGGGTTTTTCCGTAGTACCTCGGGAGTTTTGGTCTCGTGTTTCCCGTTGTTGCTTCGATATCCTGTTCTTCTCAACATCCTTTTCGTCCGTTGAAACCTTGTTGTTGCTTTCCACTTCAGTTCTTCTACCGGCGTCTAATCAAACTTCCCCGATCATCTGCAGATGGATCTCAGGTTCTACCCGCAGGTGGTTCAGATGACTCGTTGCGAGAGCACTGCCGGTTATCCGGAGATGCTGAGAGACATGGTCACTTATCTGGGGTTCCGTTGGGCACCAGAGTACCAGGTCTACGAGCAGCAGCGAGAGTTTGACCAGACCTACTACCAGGCTATCGTCTACATTCTGTCAGATGATGGCATGAGCGTTGTCCACTGCTACGAGGCAGTAGGTTCCACAGTGGATATGGCTGTGCAGCAGGCAGCTTATGTGAGTCTCACCGTCCTTCGTGCTGACTACTGGGGATTTGACGATTCTATCTATCGCCACATCCCCCGTGGTTACATCACTTCGGAGGGAGCTCACTTCACTCTTTACGACAACCTGGATGTCTACGAGCATGATAACACCAGGCTGCACACCACCGCTCAGTTTGTGAGGCACAGTGACGCAGTTGCCACCACACTCTCTCAGGAGTTGGCTTCAGTCAGAGAGCAGCTCTACCTTGCTTTGACTCGTCTGGCGACGTACACCACAGACTTTGTTGGAGATGAGCGCTTTGCACGTTTCGATCAGCCAGTTGGACGTCGTCTGCCAGATGCTGGAGGTTACGAGCCGATCAGAGGTCCACTTCTCAACCTCGGTGCTGGTTACACTGGGATTCCACGCTTTGGAGCACAGGGAGTCGACGCTATGTACTTCACCACACCTAGAGTCGCTCTCAGGCCACGTCAGATCTATGTGGATCGTCGTTCTACCTACTTTCGTGGGATTCCTCCTCACCGTATCTCTCGTCGTACTACTCACCGCCGTCCTGCGTGATGAGCATGGGAGTACCGATGTATCCGTTCTTAGCTATGTTTAGTTATCCTTTGGCATTCGAACCATTTATGGTGTGTTGGATATTCTGATGTATTTGAACATGTGATGATGTACCTGTTGGTTATCTATTCATGCGTCGGAATAATCTCTCTTTCGGTTTCCAAGCCTATCTGTTTCTGTTGTTGTGCTAAAATGCATATCTATTCAGGATGCCGCCAACAAGGAACAACCCGCCTGAGCCACCACCAATCACGGAGCTGTTGACTCAGATGACTCAGGTCGTGACGCAGATGGCCCAGATCCAGGCTAACCAGCACAACAATCAGAATGCTCCACGAGTCAGCATCAAGGAGTTTCTGAGTTTGGGGCCGAGAGCTTTCGTGGCAACACGCGAGCCTCTGGATGCTGATGACTGGATCCGGGAGATGGCTAGGGCTTTGGACATTGCTCACGTTGCTGAGGAAGACAAAGTCAAGTATGCCACCTACCTACTGAAGGGTCAGGCAGCTACCTGGTGGGAGAACTACCAGACCATGAGAGCTGGATACCCAATCACCTGGGGTTGTTTCAAGGATGCCTTCCTGAAGCACCACATCCCAGATGGTCTCATGGAAAGGATGCGTGAGGAGTTTTGCTCTCTCAAGCAGGGCAAGCTGGACGTCATTGGCTATCAGAATGAGTTCAATCGCCTCGCTCGATACGCTGGTGATGAGGTGTCCACTGAGGCTAAGAAGATGGCAAGGTTCCGCCGAGGTTTTAACCCGGAACTCAAGTACGCCCTCACCAACATCAAGGCCAAGGACTTCGAGGAGCTCGTGAACACCGCGCTCAATGAAGAAAATGGGCGCAAGGCGTTCGAAGAGTCTCGCAAGCACTCGCGTGAGGGTGGTTCCTCCTCCAACATGACCACCCCTCCGCAGAAGCGCCGCATCTGGGTGCCAAATGGTGCTGTCACTAGGGCTCCATATGCCCAAGCTTCTCCAGGCTTCGCTTCCCGCCCACCCAACCCATCTCAGATGCAGGCTCAGAGGTTCTCAATGGGGCAGCCAAGGCCAGATGCACCTCGTGTCGTCACTTGCTACAAATGCAAGCAGACAGGGCACTATGCTGACAAATGCACTCAAAGGCAGCTACCTCCACCACCTCCTCGCCCCAACACCAACCAGGCAATGGTTCGTGCTCCCCCGGCTAAAGCCTTCAACTCCAACAACAGGCCTGTCGGAAGGACCGGACCGCGAGGGTGAATCATGTCAAGGTCGACAAAGCTGAGGAAGCTGCTGACGTCGTTCTCGGTACATTCCCCGTTAAATCTAACCCAGCTAAAGTGTTGTTTGATACCGGAGCATCGCATTCTTTCGTGTCAAAGATCTTTGCGACAGCAGTTAAACTACCTTTTGTTGGTTTGGGTTCCCCGCTAGTAGTAAACTCCCCTGGAGCAACTATGCAAACTTCCAAGATCAGTCATGAGAATCAGATTCTAATTGGAGGTCACATATTCCTTGCTTCCCTTATTCTGCTTGGCAATTCTGACATTGATGTCATTCTTGGCATGGATTGGTTGAAGGCCAATAAAGCTACGATTGATTGTGCTAAGAAGTCGATAACTCTGTTCCACCCTTCCGGCCAGATAGTCTATTCTCCAAATGAATCAAGTTCTGTTCAGCTGTACACCCTCGATGCTAAACCTCTACCTCTACTTGAAAATGTTCCGGTGGTTTGTGAATTCCCTGACGTCTTCCCAGAAGAGTTGCCAGGGATGCCTCCGGACAGAGCAGTTGAGTTCGTGATCGAGCTTGAGCCAGGTACTGCTCCAATCTCTAAGCATCCATACAAGATAGCTCCTCCTGAACTGAAGTTGTTAAAGGAGCAAATCGATATGTACATGGAGAAAGGTTACATTCAACCTAGTTCTTCCGCTTGGGGTTGCCCAACTCTGTTTGTTGCCAAGAAGGATCAAACAAAAAGACTCGTGGTTGACTATCGTCCTCTCAACGAGAAAACCATCAAAAACAAGTATCCAATTCCTCGTATCGATGATCTTTTTGATCAACTTGCTGGAGCCTCAATATTCTCAAAGTTGGACTTGAGGATGGGTTACCATCAAATAAAGATCAGAAAGGAAGATATTCCAAAAACAGCTTTCACCACTCGGTACGGTCTATATGAATACACCGTCATGTCCTTTGGTCTCACCAATGCACCGGCGACGTTCTCTAGACTCATGAATTCTGTCTTCCATGAATACCTCGATAAGTTCGTTGTGGTATATCTCGATGACATTCTAGTCTACTCAAAATCTGAGGAAAAGCATGGAGAACATCTTCGTCTCACTCTCATGAAACTTCGCGAGCATCGTCTATATGCCAAGTTCTCCAAATGTGAGTTCTGGATTCCAGAAGTTGCTTACCTTGGTCATGTCATCTCTGCCAAGGGAATAGCCATTGATCCAGAAAAGGTTAAAGCAATTGTTGATTGGAAACCTCCTAAGACGGTAAAACAAGTTAGAAGCTTTCTTAGCTTGGCTAGCTATTGCCGTCGTTTTGTTCAAAACTTTTCCAAGATTGCCAAACCTCTCACTGATCTCACAAAGAAGGACAAGAAGTTCATTTGGACTCCACAATGTGATGAGAGTTTCAATCTCCTGAAGACTAAACTCACTTCTACCCCAGTTCTGGTTGGCCCAGATACTACCAAACCTTTCCAGATATTCTGCGATGCATCTCTCCAAGGTCTAGGTGCAGTTCTTATGCAAGAACGTCAAGTTGTGGCTTATGCTTCACGTCAGTTGAATGCCCATGAGCAAAACTACCCACACATGATCTTGAACTTGCAGCAGTTGTGTTTGCCCTCAAGAAATGGAGGCAATACTTGTTGGGTAATCGCACTGAAATCTTTTCCGATCATAAGAGTCTGAAATACATCTTCACTCAACCAGATCTAAACCTCAGGCAAAGGAGATGGATTGAGAAGATTAAAGACTTTGATCTCACCATTTCTTACACTCCAGGCAAGGCTAATGTTATGGCCGATGCTCTCAGTCGCAAGTCGTATTGCAATAATCTCATGATCATGGAAAGCCAACCTCCACTTCATGAAGAATTCCAGAAGCTGAACCTTGGTCTTGTTCCTCAAGGCTATCTTGCTAGCTTGACAGCCAGTCCAACTCTCGAGGACAAGATTCGTTCTGAACAACTTCGTGATGCTGAAATCAAGAAGATGGTAGAACACATCAAAGAAGGCAAGGAGAAATTTAAGTCCTTCTCAGTTGATGACAAAGGAACTGTGTTCTTCGAAGGACGCATTGCAGTTCCTCAAGTTCAAAGTCTCAAAGATATCATTCTCAAGGAGGCTCATGAAACTCCTCTTTCCATCCACCCTGGAAGTACAAAGATGTACCAGGATCTCAAGACGCTGTATTGGTGGCCTGGCATGAAACGTTAAATTGCTCAATACGTTTCTGAATGCGACGTTTGTCAACGTGTTAAGGCAGTCCATCAGAAAACAGCCGGTCTACTCCAACCTCTGAAAATTCCTGAGTGGAAGTGGGACATGATTGAAATGGACTTCGTCACTGGTTTTCCAAAGTCCAAGAAGGGCAACGATGCAATCTTCGTTGTTATTGATCGTCTCACTAAAGTAGCTCACTTCTTTGCTGTCAAAGAAACAATCTCAGCTAGCCAGTTAGCAGAGCTATACACAGCAAAGATTGTTCCCCTTCATGGTGTTCCATTGGAAATAAGCTCAGACCGTGGAAGTATCTTCACTTCTCATTTCTGGAAAAGCTTTCAAGAAGCATTGGGGACCAAGCTTCTGTTCAGCACAGCTTATCACCCTCAGTCTCAAGGGCAAGTCGAAAGAGTCAATCAGATTCTCGAGGATATGCTCAGAGCATGTGGTATCTCCTTTGGCATGAAATGGGAGGATTGCCTTCCATATGCTGAATTCTCCTACAACAACAGCTTCCAGGCAAGCCTAGGCATGGCACCATTTGAAGCACTCTATGGCCGCAGATGCAGGAGTCCAATCAATTGGTCTGGAGCTGGTGAACGTTCACTCTTAGGCCCTGACATTGTTAAGGAAGCCGAGGAGAAAGTTCGTATCATTCGTGACAATCTCAAGATTGCTCAGTCTCGTCAGGAAAGCTACTATGACAGCAAGCACAGGGATATGATCTATGCACCTGGTGACAAGGCATATCTACGTGTAACTCCCCTCAGAGGCACTCATCGTTTCGGTGTGAAAGGAAAGCTTGCACCAAGATACATTGGTCCTTTCAACATTCTCTCAAGGCGGGCAGAAAATGCCTATCGTCTCGAACTTCCAGAAAAACTATCCAAGGTGCACGATGTGTTCCACGTGTCACAGCTCAAGAAGTGTTTCAAAGATCCAGATCGTGCAGTTGATCATGATTCCATTGAACTGCAAGATGATATATCTTATGAGGAGCACCCTGTTCGTATTCTCGATGAGACCGAGCGTAAGACTCGCAACAAAAGCACCAAGTTCTTGAAAGTGCAGTGGTCGCATCATTCCGATAAAGAGGCAACGTGGGAGACCGAAGAGGATCTTCGCAAGAAGTATCCGGACCTTTTCCTTTCTCAGTAGGAATCTCGGGGCGCGATTCCTTCAAGGGGGGGCGTTTTGTAACATCCCAAGTATGAAAACTCCCCTTAGAATGTTTGTTTCATGTTTATTAAAGTATTGCATCATGTCATCATGTTGTTCCCATTTGTTTTCATTTAGTTTGCATCTGTTTTCTCTATTTTCACATTTCAAATTCAAACATTATCCAAACAATTATTTCATACTTGCTCTGTTACAATCTTTTTCAAATAATAATGACAAATCAAACCCTTATTTGTTTCCATGTTATTCCATAATGCTCACTTATTAAATTAATGGTTTTAATCAATCAATTGATTCCAAATCACATTCAAAATTCAAATACAAATCTCAAACAACACTCAATTGGAATTATGAAATTGCCCAAAACAATTTAACTCTTTGTTCTAAACTAACATAGGGTTCACCCTATTGAAAGTTTGGTTTCATTTATAATCACTTAATAAGCATTTTCTCCCAAATTTGAATTAAATACAAACAGCAATTAAATTTGAACTTTTTGGAAAATAAAGGTTAGCATTCAGTTGCTATGATGAAAACTAGCCTAACCATAATTTTTACCAATTTTTCCTAGCCCTAAAAACCATCTTTTTCTTCCTATTCTATTTCCAGCAAAAAAAAACAGGAGAAAGAATTTTAAAAAATAAAATTTCTCGCGCCAAAGGGGAGTGGGCTGCGCCCAGCCCACCTTTTTCCCTCTCTCCCAGCGCAGCCCGGCCTTTTCTCTCCCCCGCGCGGCCTGCTTACCGTTTCGCCTCGCCCCCTGTCATCTGTTTCATGTACGGCGGCAATCTCAGCCGTGCCACGTCGCCGCCGCGCTCGCCGACGGCCAGGAGAGCCCCTGGAGCTCTATAAAGCCGCCCTAGGGCCACGCGCCGCAACCCTAGCTATCCTACCCACCTACCCACCAGATCTCCGCCGCCAATTTCATCTCCCCGGCGTTCTCCCCTCTCTCTGTCACCTCGCCGGAGAAGAACCCCTATGAAACCCCGATGAACGCCGCCGCTCCCGTTCACCACTCACCCACCTAACATCAGAAACCAGCCCACCTCGTCACCCTCTTCCGATTGCACACCGGAGTCACCCCGGAGAGCCTCTGTAGCCACGCCGCCGTCCACGACCACGTCGCTGTCGCCGCCGTCTGCCCGAGTCGCCGCATCGCCTACAAACGACGGTGGCCACCGCCTCTCTCCTCCCTCTGCTACCTCTGCACCTTGCTCGCAATCGCTCGCGCACACCCGCACCCACCAGATCCCATCAGCACCACGAGCGTAACGCCACGGTGATCGCCGCCGGTAGCTGCTCTCTGTCAGGTTTCAGTCGCGAGCGCGCGCAAATTTCAGTTAAGCGTTGGATCTGAACAATAACCTGTACTCGCCCTGTTAACTGACAGAAACACACGCACAGCGCACTGGTTCAGAGACTAGCGAGTGCGTAGCAAGGGCCTGGGTTCGATCCCTCGCGGCCGCGGGATAAAAACCCAATTTTTGCACCACAGCGCTGACAGGGTGGCCCCCCTGTCAGCCACCCGTGTGGCCACGCAAGCACCCAGTGGCCCAGGGCCCACTGGCAGTGCCCTGGGTAGGGTTCTGTGCGGTAACAAAGGTTTTAAACCTTTTCTGTTTTTGAAAACAAGCCCTTTTGTTTTGCAGATTGGTCCCTGACAATAAAATGCAAATAACTTTTGTTTTATACTTCCAAATAACAAAAATAAAATATGTGCACTGCTCTAAATTTAATTCTCTATCCATTTATGCCATTTGTTTCCTGTTTGGAATTTTCCAAATGCAATTCAAATTTGAATTCAAATAATTCAATTGCAAATTGCTAAAATCTATAACTAATTCATAATTAATCCAAATAATGCAAATAAAATATGTTTTCCATACCATTTTGAACCACCTATTCAAATATAAATTTTGTTTCATGGTTTGAATAATTAAAATTGCTTAAATAATTTAAACCTTGTTTAAATCATTTAAATTTGCTAAATTCTTAACTTGCTCAAAATGAATTATTTTTGAACATGTAAAATATGTTTTCAAACTAGAAAAGTATAAACTTTTCAAATATGAGTTTGAATTTATGATTGGAATAAATAAAATTCAAATAATATTCAAACTTGTTTTAAATTCATTTAAAACTTGTTTAATTTTGTTTAAGTCATAATAAATTCATCCTAACTCCTTTTTCAATATTTGAAACATGTAATCCAACTAAAATGTTGCATTCTTTTCAAATATGAATTTTGTTATTTATTTTTTCACAATTTAAATTGTTGAAAACAACAACTAATTGTGTAAGCCCCTTTAAGGAACCAAAAATTCCCTAAATTAATAAATAAATTTCTAAATGGGTAAACCCTATTTCAAAATTGTTCTATGTTGTTATTTTGTTGTTTTCCTCATGCATGCATCATACTAAACCACTTTCACCTGTTGGTTAGTTGGAAAACAAATAATCCAACCAAAATTCTTGGGCTATTCATATGCAACTCAAAATTGCATATGTGCCCATTTAAATTGTGCTACCATGTCAACTAGTTTATTTTGATGCATCCATTAACTTGACATGCATCATCCCATGATTGTGCACTATGCCATGATATTGATTGTTTATCCTTCTGCATTGTTTGTTTGCTTCTTCTCGGATAGACGACGACGTTGAGACCGACGATCTTTACGACACCCCTTCTGAGGATCTAGCCCAGTACCAGGCTACTGAGTTTGCAGGCAAGTTATCACTCACATGAACCATTGTGTTCCTTTCAACATTGGTTACCGATACTTTCCGTTGTCTATTTCTGCTAGCCATATGTATCGTTGCTTCTGTTACGAACCTATCACATGATACCCTGAACCCTGATATTGCCTCACCTCCAGTCCTATAACCCCGTTGCTTGGGCCCGTGTCTTACTAGCATGCTTAGGGTTGTTTTTGCTCGAGTCTGTTATCAGTTACTTTCTTTTATCATATCTGTTTATATTCTGGGGCTCGATGTTAAACAACAACCTGTTAATTTGAGGTAATAATAATTTGCTGATAAGGCACCGGCAGGAGGCCCGGCGTGGTTTTGAGGCCTGCTAGTGTCGACCCTAATAGGAAAAGGGTCTTGTCTACTGATCCATGATGAGCGCACTATCCGCATGTGGGAAGCGTGTATGGGCGCCCCCCTCAGTTTGATTCGATTCGCATCTCGTCCAAATCACCACACTTAGTTCGGGCTTTCCATTTGATGCACGCATATGCAGGTACGAACCCGAGGCCAGGGTGGAACTTTTGTAGTCGGCATTTAGGGCGGCGTGGTCTTCCAGTGCTATGAGGGTCCCCTTTTCTTCGTGGGGCTCGATTAGCCGCGCACGCACAGCACGTGGTGCTTTGGGCTTGATGCGAAGAAGAGTTGAGTTGTGTAGAGTGCCTCGCTTGGTGGAAGTGCATTTCCATCCTGGCGGGATATTCTTATGTGTACGGCCAAATTGGTGCACCCCTGCAGGGATAAATCTTCTCGAGAAGCCGTGTTTTCCGCGGTTATGGTTGACTTGGTGAAAGTACTGGCTAACAAGTACTCAGAACAACTTACACCTAACTAATGATAAACTTGACTAGTAATAGACTTATTGACACAACAACTTGATCCATCATTAATCCAACAGTGTGAGTTATCCTCGGATTGCTTCTTTGGATAAGGGGCGAGATCCAGGATGGGTTTGATATGGTGGTTAGCTATAGTTGGTTACGATACGCTATCTTATCCCCTTTCTGTTATCCGGAAGTTATAGTTTGTTCTGTAGTTGGTTAGTGCAGCCAGTTGCAGCATCTGTTATATCCCTTCCTTCCGTTGAACCCAAGGCATCTGTGCTTGGTGTTGACGGGTTACATTTTGGTGAACTGTGAGTCTTGCTTGCCAGTACGTTTATGTACTGACCCCTTTGGGGCTGTGGTTTCCGCAGACTACGCTTACGAGGATCCCCGTGACAGCTACTACGTGGAGTTTGACGAGGCTGCTGACGAGTAGGTAGCGGACCCGGGCAGGATCCGAGACATCGTGGATGGGCTCCGTTTTCTTTTCATTCCCGGCTTCTTAAGCCTATTTGGATTTGTCTGTACTCAGACCCCTTTGAATGCTTCCGCTGAGATGTAATGATGTTATGTTGGGACATGTGTCCTCTGGATGATTGTATTTGCTATTCTCTGCCCTAGTGAGGGCCAGTTGCAACTTATTTCAATCTTTTGTGTCTTAGAGATTTGTTGTGTTATCATCTTGTTCAAAGCCGTTGACATACCATGTGTGTATGGTATGAAGTACGTCAATGGTAGTGTCCTGATTTCTATGAGATAGTTTACATCGACGGTGAATAGTAAAGATTGGTTGTCACACATAAGTGTTGGCCTACTCGTAAGAGATGCGGGTGCCGGTAAGCCCCGTAATCCAATCAAAATACTGTTCAGTTCGTACGGTGAGTATCCTCTAGAAGTCCGGGTGCGACAAGTTGGTTGCAAACACGTCTTATAAATGACACCAATGTTGAAGATCAGCTATACATGTTGGCAGGGTCACCATCTTCGACTATTGGGATTTTTCAAGGGTACGAGATAAATGGGAATACATTTTACACGAGCTCCCAAGATAAGAAGAGCACCAACCAAAACAGTGGTGTCCGCTTTGATACAACAAACGAGAATGGAAAAAAATGACACATACTATGGTTACATAGAGGAGATATGGGAACTTGACTATGGACCTTCTTTTAAGGTCCCTTTGTTCAAGTGCAAATGGGTCAACCTGAATGGAGAAGGGGTAAAGGTAGAACCGCTTTATGGAATGACAACAGTGGATCTCAACAATATTGGTTACAATGACGAACCATTCGTCCTAGCCAATGATGTGGCTCAGGTCTTCTATGTGAAGGACATGTCTTCCAGACCGAAGAAAAGAAAAAATAAGGAAACAAATTCATCATACGATGAGCCGAAGCGTCACATAGTTCTCTCAGGGAAAAGAAACACCGTGGGAATTGAGGACACGACAGACATGTCAGAAGATTATAATAAGTTTGTTGAAATTCCACCCTTCACAGTGAAAGCTGACCCCACCATCCCGTTAACTAATGAAGATGCTCCATGGTTACGGCCGAAGCGATCATAAGCAAGGGACACGAAGAAAATTCAGAAGACTAGATAGGGATGTTGTTGGTGATGTGTAATAATAAACGTGGAATACATGATCATAGTTCTTATAACGCAGTATGAACGAGATTTTGTTAGCCAAAATGATATTTATACATATTCTGTGATTATGAATGGAGTAGGTGCAAGTTTGACCAATAATTTGTATTGATCGGTCAAAAGCTGGCAAGCATTGAGTGCTTGACAACTATGACCAGCCTGACTTCATTATTATTCCAACCAGCAGCACACCCACCCACTTTTCTGTTTCTCTCTCCTCCGTTTGTTGGTGATGTGTAATAATAAGCGTGGAATACATGATCATATAGTTCTGTTTGATCAGTATTTTGTATTGACCGGTAAAAAGCTGACAACTATGACCCATATCCGAGTATGAGATAACTGTAGGCAGATATTGCAGGACTGTCCACCGCTCGGATATATATCAAAATGCAACGAAAGTATTAAGGGATATATTGCACTGTTCGGAAACTTTCGCTCATGAGTTTAGTAGGTCTTGGCGAAGTACAATCTGAAGGATAACGAGTGGCTAAGTAGATTGTATGAGGATAGAGAAAAATGGGTTTTGCCTTATGGGTGTCATATATTCTGCGCAAATATTGCAGTCACACTTCGAAGTGATAGCAGGGATACCATCCTGACAGATATCCTTAAAACAGAAATAGAGCTTCGGTACTTCTTTAACAGATATGATAAATTTTTGGAGGAGAAACGTCTAACTCAACAACGAAGATCCCAAATGTTGAAGGCGGAGGGGAGCACGGCGGAGACGGCGGACGAGCAGAGGAGAGGAAAGCGCGACAGCAACGGCGCGGTCTCCCCCGCCCGACCGCCCGTCTCTGCTTTAACTCTGATGCTCCCGCTGAGGCTTGCCGCGTACACGGAAGTTACTATGTTTTCAAGCGGGGTCGGGATAAAGGGAGACGAAGATCTCAAATTCACCGTGTCAATAAGGTACAACTCGCTTTGTCGAACTTTATATAAATCACCCGGGATGCCTTGTATGCTCTGGACTAACTCGGAAGATCACGAGAGAAAACAAAAATTGTAACATTTTTATATTCAAATTATATACAAATGGTAAAATAATTAATAGTTTGAATAGTTAGAAAAATTATTTAGTTAAACGAAAAATGGATTTAAATTAGTTATGCAAATTCTAGTGTTTTTCATGTTGGAATTTTTGTCAAATTCGAAAGTATATAGAAGTTGTTAATGTGCAAACTTAATAATTTTCAAACTTTGGCGCTAAAAACTTTTGGGCGCGCAGGGTGCCACCCCCAAAATTCGAAATATGTTTTTGGTCTCGGCCCGTGGTACCAACCGGGACCAAAGGGGCTCTGGTCCCGGTTGGTGGCACGGGCCGGGACTAGAGGCCCGGGTGTATAAAAATCGCGGCCCTCTCTCCAGGCCGAACGAACACCCCAGGTCAGTGGACATGGCTTGGCGAAGCCCTGCCCGGCGGCGGGAACGAGTAGACAGATCCCGCCGGCGGACCGCCGGCGGGGATGGGCTAGGGACACGGTAGACTAGGGCACACAACTTATATTAAAAAAGGCCAGTGGCCTTGCTTACATAGATAGGGGGCGGCGCGGCCACAGGCGGCCGGCCGTACTTGCATAAAGGGGGCGGCGGCGCGGCCACAGGCGGCCGGCCGTTTTCTTGGGGGGTTGCTTAGTCTAGGGGGGCAGCTTAGTCTAGGGGGGGCGCACCGGCGCCGATCTACTCGTCCTCCTCGTCGGAGGAGATGCACTGGTAGGGGGGTGGCTGCCACAGGTGGGCAGGCGGCTGGGCCGGGCCGGCGGGGGTGGTGGGGGGAGGTCCTCCTGCTCCGGCGACCAAACGCCGCCGGTCCAGGCCCAGGACATGCCGTACTCCAGGCCTGGGGGGAGCGGCTGCGGCGGCGGCTGGTCCTCGGACGCCTCCCACTCGGCGTACAGCGCGTGCCACCAGGGGGTAGGCTCGGTAGGGGGCGGCGGCGGCGGCATGGTGGCGGCGTCGGCGGCGGCGGCGGCCACGACCCGCTCCCACCGTTTGATTTCGTCGTCGATGAGGGAGCGGCGGGAGGCCTCGCAGGCCTCCTCCATGTTGGCCCGGAGCACGGGGTCCTCCTCCCCGGAGAAGTCCTCGATGTCCTCGAGGAACCACAGCTCCCTCTCCCGGCCGGGCGGTGCCGCGGGGTAGTCCGCCACGTTCACCTCCTCGTGGGGGACGGGGATGAAGGAGCGCCGGCGCTGCTCGTGCTCCTGCTGGAGCCAGGTGGCCCAGTAGGGAGAGCTGCGCGCGTACGCGCGGTCCCTGAGGGAGTGAGCCGGCAGGAGGCGGCGCCGACGGTCGATCTCCTCGAGCAGCGCCTCGCCGGTCGGGGCCGGCGGCACAGGGATCCGCTGGGGGTTCAGGTGCCAGCCGTCCGGGAGGTGGACGTCTGGCCAGAACACCGGCGTGGCGTTGTTCCAGTGCCACTCGGCCTCCACCACCCGGATGTACCGGCGGAAGCGCTGGCCCTTGGGTGCGGCGCGGGGCGGCGGGCGTGCCGCCGGAGGTGGCGCGGGGACGCGCGGCGTCCCGCCGATGCGGACACCTCCAGGACCGTAGCCGAAGGCCTCCGCCGGCGGGGGTGGGACGCGGCCGCCGCCGCTCGAGGAGCCTTCGTGGTCGTTCCTGGGGCGCTTGCCGGAGCCGCTCGAGAACCAGCGGGACATGGTTGCTTTGCCTTGGGCGCGGCCGGGTTGGATGGGTTGTACGGGTGGCGGGGGCCCTTTAAAAAGGACCCGGGGGGGCTGGCATGCCAACCGGCGGCCATAACGTGGCGGCGGTTGCAGGCGGCCATGAATGCGGGGCGGGAGCCGAGGCGTGGCGGCGGTTGCAGCTGCGGCACGCGCGCGTGGATAAGTGGGGGCGCGGGAAGCCGAGGCGGGGCGGGAAGACGAGGCGACAGTGGGCCCTTTGACCGCCCCTGTGGTCTTAATTTAAGGGACCAGGCGAGCCAGCCACTAGGCCGCTGGCCAGTGGCCCCTTCGAACCGTTGACTGACCATAATAAAATACGCGGGCAAGTGGGCCCTTTTGACCAAAAAAATGTGGCCAGTGGGCTTAATAAAAGACGTGGGCCTGGACGCGGTTGGGGAAGGGGGAGGCCGGCTGGGGATTGGGAGACAGGAGCCCAAAAAACGACACGAAAAAAAACCTAAAATTGACGGCTATATTTTTTTGTTTTTAAAAAGTATCCATCCCGGTCCCTTGAACGAACCGGGACGAACTCCCTGGCCGACCCCTGGCCCAGGTTTGCCACGTGGCCTATCCTTACCATCCCGGGTCCTGGCACAACCGGGACCAATGGGGGAGGGCCATTTGTCCCGGCTAGCCCATCCCGGTGGCACAACCGGGACAACTGGCCCTGACGACCCGGGACAAAAGGCCCTGTTTCCACTAGTGCGTGCCAATTGGAAGAGTCTCGCTCACGACAGATTGGTGCAGAACTATTTTGTTTTAAATCCCGTCTATCCGGAGAAGAATTTTCGATGCCGGTTCAAATCCCGTCTTTCGTCATGTTTGCAATTATGTGAAGCAATGTAATCGCTCATTTGAATAAAAGAGAAATGCACGTGGTATGTTTGAACACAACGCTAAGCATGAGGTCACAACCGCATTGCGCATGACGATATATGGTGTTCCTGCTTTAATTGATGATATCTTGCAATGGGAGATAATATTTGGATCGTTTATTTGAAAGCATTTGCGAAGACGATAGTTAATATGTTTGGCGAATAATATTTGACAGCACACTCAATGCTGCACTCAAAGATTATTGGCGATAAACAAAGCTAGAGGGTTTTCTGATGTGCTTGGTTTCATTGACTGTATGCACTGTAAGTGAAAGAATTGTTCTGCTGCTTGGCATGGACAATTCAAAGGACACAAAACGGATGCCACATTTATTCTTGAGGCCTTGGACGATCAGGGGACATGGTTTTGGCATTCATATTTGGGGATGCCTAGAAAATGCAATGATATAAATGTGTTGAACCGATCACCTCGTTTTGCCAAGTTGGCCAATGGAGAACACACCTGTAGAGTTCGAAGCAAATGGTCACAAGTATAACGTTAACTATGATTACTATCTTACCAATGTAATTTATCCAAAGTAGGCAATATTTTTCAAGACGGTCACATGCCCCTAAGGTAAGAAAGAACTATATTTCCATAATGCTCAATCTACTGGTAGTAAGGATGTGGACAGGTCTTTTGACAATTTATGTCCCAGTTTGCTACTGTGCGAGGTTCAACTAGCTTTTGGGATCAAGAAATTCTATGGTATATCATGACGAGGTTTGTCATCTTGTATAATATGATTATTGAGAACGAGCGTGGACAAAACAAAGACTACAATATCTTTGACCTCATGAAACACCGTGTGTGGTCCTATAAGAATATAAACCGAATTCAGTGGTTCCTCCAGGTTTATCATGAGATTAGGCAAGCCGCTACTCATGTTGAGCTTTAGAAAAACCTTATGGAGGAGTGGTGGACATGGCATGGGAACCAATGAAGCCTTTATCGTCTTTGGAAGAATTTTATTCTAATAATTAGCGCTAAACTATGTTCTTTTTGTTGGATTATATGAACTTGATGAATTATGTAATAATCTTATGGGATGTGGTCTTTTATATTCATATGAGCATTTTGCTCATATGTTTTTTGCGCTATTTTACATCACCTATTGGAGAAGTGTCGCCGTCGGACTCGCCCTTCTCCATGGACACGACGTTTCAGTCCCAGTCAAGGTTCTCGGTAAGCCGTGGGCTCTCCCCCGACTTCAACGAGCCTAGCGGCTACGGTGGCTATGTCTAAATCTATGGAGGGTACCATGGTGGATTTGACCCAAACACCGTCTTCGTCCCATGCCCGCCTAGCCACGCCGGCTTCACCCTCGACCTAAACTAGGAGTACGAGGCTTCGTCAGGCATGCGCAGGGGAGTCGTCGCCCACGGCGTGGACAACCAGGCCGATCGCAGCTTGGCGTCCGGCTCAGGCGACCACAACCTGTTTGACGCAGGCACCTGCGAACTGTTCGGCGGATCACCATCCTCCGACATCTTTGACGACAATCAACAATGGCCAGCGCCTCTTCTTCGGTCTGAGGACATGGCCTCGTGGATGACACTCCCACGCGATTGCGCTCCCTCTCTCTCGACGTGCAGGCCTCTTGACAGAGCCAGAGCTGGAGGAGGAGCCGAGCGACGAGGAATATCGCGACGTCGAGAAATGTGACAGTTATGAATAGGCAACTTGTCTATATTGATATCCCAATGGGCATATATATATTACCCATGACTTGGGAAATAAGAAAATAGCATCTAGACTAATACGGACTCATAGACCTATACTAATACTCCTTAACACCCACCCTTAAATGCAAAGTGTATGTAATAACATTGCATTTGAAGAAGTGTAACACTAGAAAATAAAAATGATAATCCAGAATCCGCGTCTTGAAAGTGTCATTGCAGCATTAAGAGTCTTCAAAACCTATAGAGTCAAGCCAGATTAAAGACCGAATAGAGTCGATCGAAGAATGAGACCAACAGAGACTGATATTCGATCAAGAGATGAGCATGTCACAAATGATCATAGCACAAGAATCCCACGACATAAGAAGTCCAACGGCGAAAGAATGTGCGTAGATCATGACAATGCGAAATGAGGCCACAAAAATCCCGTAGAAAGAAGTAGGACCGACAAAATAAGGCCACAAAAATCCCATATAAAGGACCAGGACCGAGAAAATGAGGCCACAAAAATCCTATAGAAAGGAGCAGGACCGAGAAAAGGAGGCCACAAAAATCCTATAGAAAAGACCAGGACCGAGAAAAGGAGGCCACAAAAATCCTATAGAAAGGACCAGGACCGAGAAAACAAGGCCACAAAATTCTATAGAAAGGACCGGACCGACAAAAGAGGTTGACAAATAAAAGTTCGGTGGACGCTCATGACATGAGAAACACAAAAAGAAACAACGGATCTAGTGGACGCAGCGGAAATATAGAAAACTAGAAAGAAACGGAAAGACTAATGGTGGTGCGGCAGCGGAAGTGAATCACGATGGGGAGGGCCAGACAAAAGGAACATGGAGGAGAACCGAGCAGACATCGAAGCTCGGGACAACCAAGATTGGGATCACCAGCAGATAGCGACATTTTTTTACTAACAGAAACCGCACGCGATCAAATCAGTCAACGCTCATGGAACACAAACCAGCGTGATGCGCTCTGATGGAAGGAGGAGGTGACGACGGACGGACGGCGGGCATGGACGGCCGGTGGCCACCTCGGAAGACAACGGCCGAGGCTGGACAAGCGATAGCTGGGACAACACCAGGCGGCCGGCCTTGGCAACGACCAGAGATCTTTCGATCTGTACGACGCGGCGGCACGAGAGACCGACGATCGATCAGAAACAGAAGAGAAGACGGACGGATCTGAGACCGAAGGAAAAAAAATCGATCGGGGTTGGATTGGTAGCACGAGTTGCGCGTGCGAGAGGAAAAAATGAACCCTAAACTTGGGCTCTGATACCATGTCATGAATAGGCAATTTGTCTATATTGATAGCCCAATGTGCATATATATATATATTACACATGACTTGAGGAATAAGGAAATAACATCTAGACTAATACGGACTCCTAGACCTATACTAATACTCCTTGTCGGATATATACTGATTAGGGGTATATGTCCCGCATTGGCCTAAAGAGTCAGATTACCAGGGTGGCCTGTTGGTAATGGATCACAGTCCATTAGGCGGCCCAGTAAGCTGATGCGCAGGAAGCCGGATTCTAAAGAATCCGGACCACGGCCCAAAGTGGTGCGGCTTGGAGAAGAAGACGGATTTCTTACTTTCCAAGTTAGATACTTTCCGTAGTCTTCTAGGTTTCCTTTCTGTAAGCCCTAACCCGGCTATCTATATAAAGTCGGACGGGAGAAACGAAACATAGACAACAGTTAGCTAGAAGCCAACTCGCCGAGAAGTTGATCCTCGCCGAGTTAGAGAAACCATACTCATATTGTACTTTGTATACTTCAGGCTTCAGCCCTGATTTAGTGAGATTGCGGGAGTAGGAACGCCGCCTAGTTGCGTCGTACCGAATCTGGGTAAAACCTATTGTTCTTGATTGTCGTACTACCACGTCCCCACGTCTCTACCCGTAGGATTATGGTACCCCCGTATATGATCCTTACTACGACGTCTCAACAGTGGGCGCCCACCATGGGGCTGCCGGTGTCAGGAGTTACGTTTCGATCGGGAATACTCAGCGGAATCGGCAGTATAATGACTGTCGGAAGCTTGGATTTCGATGGCGACGTCGGGCGCTTCCTCGACAACGGATTGTACATGCCAGCACGGAATCACCTGGTAAGTGCCTACATTTTACCAATCGGATCTGCGAATAGTTTTATCGGATTAACTGCAGAGGCTATGGGATTCTGTGGTGGGAGAAAATTTATCCCGCCCGCCCTGTACCCAATTGAGGAAAACTATGATACCGCATTCTTCTCAAATCGCCAAAACAGTGCTGAAATTGCCGCCTCTCCGGAGATGCCTGCAATTAGATCTCACTTTATTGGCATGGTGCAATCTGAGGTCGCAGATAACACGGAAGAAACTAATCTCGTGGAAGAAGCAGAAAACAATAACCCCACCGAACAAGTGGAAGATCCGACACCCGTCAGTGAAGCGACGAACTCGGAAGCCGGCTCTGTGTTAGCTTCTATAGAAACAAGATTGGAGTCGGAACCCGGATCTGAAGACATAGATTCTGAAGATGAAGACGCTTTCGAGAGAAAGGTCAAATCTATGCAGGGGAGCTTCCATGAAGTACTTATGGCAAAACCGACTGAAAAATCGGATGCCGAAGAAGATGAAGACCCCAAAACACCTCCGCCAGATGAGGAAAGAGAGGAGGGCGAAACTAGTCCAACCTACCCCGACGTCAAAGAAATGACAGAGGAAGAACCTGGGAAAACGCCTCCCTCTTCCAAAAAGAAAAATAAGACTGCCAAGAAACTCCAGTATAAACTCCAGAAGAAAAAGTTGGCAGATATTACCAACCAAAACCTGAAAGAAGGGGAAGGAAGCAGAGTCACACATGCGGAGAAGAAAAATAAAGAAATCCTTGTTCCCCAAATGTCGAAACAGGACGATATCGATCACGAACCACCGGAAGTGCTGGAAGCCAGAAGGCAAACACTTAAGCGGCAGCATCAACACCTATTCCGATCTCAAAAAAATCTCCTCAAAGCGCAGGCTACTGTAAAAGAAAAACAGGAGGAAATTGAAGAATCCGAATGACGGAATATGTCCGGGATAAAACCCACGAGATTACTCAGAATTGCAAACCCGGATGTACTGCCAGCAAAAGAAGGGTTGCAAAACCCCTTTTGGCAAAGACAGGTTAACAACGTAAATGCTAAGGTCGAACGCATCTACAAAACCGCAGCCGAAAACACGGAAGCCGCGTTCGCCATCCTTAATAATGATCTGTATTCCAATGACGAAAAACTTCAGGGAGTGTATGATTTCCTAGGAAAAGCATTACAACGGCAACAGCGAGGACAAGCAAGATCAGGGAAGTTACATGATGACTCAGCCCTATGCAAAACTGCCACATGCGCCGTTGGAGCACCTGGACCTGGCGAACTTGGAGATCCAGGCGATTCTAAGGAAAAGAATGGAGATCCTAAGAAGGACAAGAAAATCCCGGACAATAAGGATGAAGCGCCCAGAATAGGATCCCATATGCCGAAAGGTGAAAATAATCCCCGTGATCACAAGCAACGGGAAGAACAAAACTGAAAAGACGGAAAAATAATGCCACCTCCGAGACGCCCAACTGATAAAGCCGGAAGATATGATAATCCTCACAGGCATGAGAGATCCCGTACTCCTCCTAGGAACAAAGAAAGGCCAAGGAGTAGAACTCCACCTTATTCCAAAGGACACGATAATGGACGAAACAGGGATAATCCCGAAAGAGCGCATTCGCGCAACAATGGGCCAGAAAGGAGCAGATCCCCTTCTGTCCATTCAGCCGGCAGATATTCCGCACACGTCGATAAGGCGGAAAGAGACGATCTATACTTTGGACCTAAGTGCTTCACTGACAGGATCCGAATAATTAGTCTACATTCTGTTTTCGCCAAAGTTGATCCAACTTATCAAAAATATACCGGAAGTTCAAACCCGGATACATGGCTTTTAGATTACTATACTGCCGTCCAGATTAACAAAGGGACATATTTGGAGGCTATGAAGTTTCTCCCCTTATGTTATTAGACGGAGCCAGATATTGGATCAATGGGTTACCATCAAGAATTTTCGACAGCTGGGAAGATATGGCGAAAGTATTCGCTCAACGCTTTCGGGGCACGTACAAAACGTCCTAAGAGTATAAACCAGCTAAATCGTTACGTCCAATATGAGTACGAGTCGTATGTCGACTTTATCTCAAGATGGACAGCAATGAAGAACAGTTACTCTGGAGTAAGTGATGTACAAGCAATGCATGCATTCATCAACGGCCTGAAACCCGGCCTCGTACCGTTCATGGTTGGTTCGAAAGAGCACAAAGATCTCGGATCTATGCTTACCACCGCCAATGAGCACGCAGCGGCTAAAGATGATATCAGAGAAAGAGGTGGAAATATTGATGCTTTGGCTCAGGCCAAAAAGACACCCCGTTCTGAAAAGAAGGCTACTCCAGAAGCACAACCAAAACCCAAAGAAGTAAACACAACCTTTGGAAAGGATAATGGCAGAAAATGGAAAGGAAGAAGCACAGAACCAATCTCCTACTCTAAGGAAGAGTGGGAAAAGATAAAGTCGGAAAACTGTGTCCACCATTCGCAATTTGGGAAGCCTACCCATACAAATGCACAGTGCCGCCTCAACAAGCATATGAAGGGCACTACAGGATCCGGGAATAAAGGAAAGAATTACAAGAGGAAATTCAACAAGCAAAAGCCAGAAGCTGAGAAAGAACAAAGTGAATCGGACACTGATGATAAAATCCAGGAACAGCAGCGAAAATGCGAGCGAAAGTTCCCGAGAGTTGAAGGAGGATGTAACTTAACTTTCCTGGCAACTCCCTCAGCAAAACAGGCGAAAAGAACACTTCGAGAAATCAACGCGGTTGTTCCTCCAACACCAAAGTACTTGAAGTATTTAAATACGCCAATTACCTGGGATCGGTCAGATCATCCCAGAAATATCTCAGAACCCGGCACGCATGTTTTGGTCGTAAGCCCTATTGTTCAAAACACTAGGCTCAAAAGAGTGCTGGTGGATGGAGGATCTAGTATCAACATCATGTACTTAAGTACATTGAAGCAGCTACACATTTCCGAGACCCAGCTCAGGCACAGTAACATAGGTTTCCATGGTATTGTTCCTGGCAGACAAGCACAATCCCTAGCAGAAATTTCCCTAGATGTAACCTTTGGAAAAAAAGAACATTTCCGCCAGGAAAAGATCTCATTCGAGGTGGTGCCGTTCGAGAGTGTTTATCACGCAATACTCGGACGTCCGGCTTTCTTCAAATTCATGGCAATATCATGTTATATTTATAACAAGCTGAAGATGCCAGGGCCAAAAGGAGGAGTAACCACCATAACTGGAGATTAAAAATTGGCGAACGAGCTGGAGAAAGGAAATGCACTTTGCGCCAAACAGGTGATTCGGAAGGAGGAATTGAAGGAGCTAGCTAAAGAAGTTTTGCCAATGGAAATGCCGGCAGGAAAAGAAAGCCGGAAGCCGGCAGATAGTTTCAAAGCCTCGGAGAATACAAGACATGTTATCCTAGATCCCAAAGATCTGACAAAGTTTGTCGTAGTGGGAACTGGGATGACTGACAAATAGGAAGACGCGCTCATCAAGTTCCTACGTGACAACTGGGACATTTTTCCTGGTGTCCCGCTGATATGCCAGGAGTGCCTAGGGAACTTGCTGAGAACCAACTCAAAGTAATTCCAGGATAAAAACCCATCAAACAAGGTCTCCATCGTTTCGATGGAAGGAGATGGAAGGCTATAGGAAAGGAAATTATCCGGCTTTTAGCAGTTGATTTTATCCGGGAAGTTATACATATTGATTGGTCTGCGAACCCAATATTAGTCCCGAAGAAAGAGAGTATTGTTCTTAGGATGTGTATAGATTACACCGGCTTGAACAAATTGTGTCCAAAAGATAGGTTCGCGTTACCGCGAATCGATCAAATAATAGATGTCACTGCTGGCTCTGAGCTTTTATGCTTTTTGGATGCTTATTTCGGGTACCATCAAATACGTATGAAGGAGGAGGACCAAATAAAAACTTCCTCCATAACCCCATATGGAACATACTATTACATAACCATGCCTTTTGGCCTAAAGAATGCCAGTGCAACTTACCAGCGTTGTACGCAAAGATGCTTGCATAGTCAAATCGGCAAAAACGTCCATGTTTACGTGGATGACATTGCCGTCGTTTTCCAAGGAAAAGGATACACTCCTTGAAGATCTACGAGAAACATTCGAAAATCTACGCACTTACAAGATGAAGTTGAATCCATTAAAATGCGTATTTGGGGTTCCCTCAGGAAAGCTTCTGGGTTTTATCGTCTCTCTTAGAGGAATAGAAGTAAACACGGAAAAGATCAAGGAAATCTTGAATATCACAAGGCCTACATGCCTAAAAGATGTCCAAAGATTGACGGGTTCTGCAGCCACAGTTAGCAGGTTTATAAGCCGGCTAGGTGACAAAGCTCTGCCATTATAAAAATTCTTGAAGAAATCCGACAAATTCGAATGGACAGAAGAGGCGGACAAAGCATTAACCCAGCTAAAAGAAACCTTGATGAAAGCTCCGATTTTGGCATCCCCAAAAGGCGAAGAACCCATGTTACTGTATCTCATAGCAACAAACAGGGTTATTAGCGCGTTGATAATGGAAAGACAGAAAGATGAACAAATCGTACCAGATCAACATCCAGTGTATTATGTCAGCAAGGCGTTCTCCGAATCAAAACAAAGGTATCCACATTATCAAAAACTGGCATATGACGTGTTTTTTGCATCTCGAAAACTCTGCCATTACGTCTAAGGACATTCCATAACAGTGGTAAGCAAAGCACCACTAGGGGATATCATCAACAATGCGGACGCAACAGGCCGAGTTGCCAAATGGGGCATTGAGCTAGCTGTGTTGGACATTAAGTACCAACCTCGGACGGCAATTAAATCCCAGGTGTTGGCAGATTTCGTCGCTGATTGGACAGAAGCAATGGAAAATACACCAATGCTAGAGTCGGAGTATTGGATCATGCATTTTGATGGATCCAAAATGAAAGAAGACGCTGGAGCTGGTGTAGTGATTAAATCTCCAAAAGGTGACATAATGGAGTATGTATTACAAATACATTTTAACGCGAGCAACAATGTGGCAGAATACAAATCTTTGCTTCATGGCTTGCATGTTGCAAAGGAGATAGCGTCAAGCATATACTTTGCTATGGTGACTTGAACTTGGTGTAGCATCAGCTAAACCAAACATGGGATGCCAAAAGCCCGATTATGGCCGAATATCGGAGAACACTAGACGAGTTTGCCATTTTATTCTTAGGATTTGAGGTACTTCATATCAAAAGAGAAGAAAATTGGAACGCGGATGCATTAGCCCGCATGGGATCGGAAAGAGTGAAAACCCTACCACCTGGAGTGTTTGTCCAACATTTGCGCGAACCATCAATCAAAGGTGGAGATGTTTTATCCTCTCGTTTCCGAGTCAACTAAAGTCCTGCTTGTTAACCCGGATTGGACAATTCCAAACTTAAACTTCTTAGTTGATCAGAAGTTCCCGGATGGAGCAGACGAAGTCTTGCAAAGGCAGATACAACACCGATGCAAAGGATACGCGGTAATCAATGGTTACCTGTATAAACGCAGTACTATCGGATTTTTTCAGCAGTGTATTTCACCAGAAGAAGGACGAGAAACTCTGCAAGAAATCCATGCAGGAGATTGCGGACATCATGCTCAATCAAAAAGCATAGTCAAAAAAGCATTCCGCGCGGGGTTTTTTTGGCTCACAACCAAGAAAGATGCGGAACACATAGTAAACACATGTGCCGGATGTCAGTATTACGCCAAGCAGACGAATATGCCAGCTTAGCCACTCAAAATTATCCCTATAACATGGCCATTTGCGGCCTGGGTGCTAGATATGATGGGACCATTCAAAACTGCAAGAGGCGGACTTACACATCTACTAGTTGCAGTAGATAAGTACACCAAGTGGGTGGAGGCAAAACCCATCAAAAAACTTGACGGTGTAACTGCCAGAAATTTCATCATTGACATAGTCATGAGATACGGCGTTCCAGACAGCATAATCACGGATAACGGGACAAATTTCTCTACTGGGGAGTTGGCAAAATATTGCCGAAAAACGGGAATTCGCCTGGATCTTGCATCTTTGGCACACCCACAATCCAATGGATAGGTGGAACGAATGAATAGTTGTATCCTGCAGGGAATACGCCCAAGACTCGAATCTCCTCTTCATAGAGCAGCTAGAGCACGGGTAGAAGAATTACCTTCTGTGCTTTGGAGTATTCGAACGACGGCAAATAGATCAACTGGACATACTCCGTTTTTCCTGGTTTATGGTGCAGAAGCAGTGCTTCCTACGGACATGCTCCATGATAGCCCAAGAGTGCTAGAATACGAAGACTCGGATGCCGAAAACGCACAACAGGATGCCTTCGATCTCTTAGAAGAAGAACGAGAGCATGTGCTAGAAAGATCCGCCATTTATCAGCAAGGATTGCGACGTTATCATAGTCGGAAAATCAGACACCGTTCATTCAAAGAAGGTGACTTGGTGCTAAGATTGGTGCAGAAAAGGAAGCACAAATTAGCCCCGGTTTGGGAGGGACCATTTTTCATTAGCAAGGCTTTGAAAAATGGATCTTACTATCTTGTAGATATTTGGAATACAGAAGATGATCCTAAAAGACCGAATCGCAAGAGAAAGAGAAAGTTAGATGTAGAACTGGCAGAGACAAAGAGACCCTGGAGCATCCAGCAGTTACTCCCCTTTGACACTTAGTTCAAATTCTATGTAAACATCTTTGAGATTATGAAATTAAGTTGTCGGAATTCATGCACTTTTTTGTCTGTTTTGTTGTTGCTATCCAAAGCATAGTACCCTCTTATCTATTTCCCAACGATCTTTCAAATTGCTTCAATGTTAACCCGAATTTTGCCTGCGTGCTCGGAGTTATAAAACTGAATGGTCTTCTGGCCTAAGGAGGCTTAAGGAAATCCAGATTGTCCTGCGTGCCTGAGTTTCATACTCTTCAAAATTCCTTAATTTTTCCTAAGTATTATCTGATAGTTTGTATGTTGGGTCACTGGAATTAGTAAGTAAAAATGGCTAAGTACAATCCATGTTTCCGAGTTTTGACTGATAGGCTTGAACCCAGTCACTTAGCATGAAGATTAAGTACTATTGAGCCATTTCAACACTAAGGACAGTCAAAACATATAAGCCAGAGAACTTAGAAGGAAAAGGAATTAAAACCCAGAAAACTTGCAAAGACTAAAATTTTACTGCAAAAGGGGGAATACTTGTTTATAAACATGATAGATAACATTACATTGGATGTTACATTGAAAGAACAGTAATGCTTCTATTTATTTCTGCCAGCTACTCAGAAATCAGGCGGCCTCCTCAGAATCCGAGTCTTCCTCATCATTGTCGCTGGGGTTTTCAGGAGTTCCAGAATCTCTTCCTCCGGGTAGAAGGTTGAGATTGACACCATTTGAGCTATTTTGGTGGCATACCCCTTGACAGACTCGAAAATGTCGGCTCTTTGTGCTTCCGTGTACCCTTGAGGGATACCAGTCACAACACGCCAGGACTTCGCGGTGGTATAATGCATACGCATTAGCCCAAGGGCCATGCGGGAATGTACTTGTTTACAAGTAGCAACCGCGCAGTCTTCAAGGTGGACAAGATCTTCCCGAAAGCCCTGATTTTGTCAATCCGGGCAAGCAAGGGATTCCCTTCTGTTCAAAATAATAAGCAAAAGTTAGAAAATTACAGAAGGATAAGAAAACAAACATACTTAAAAAAGTATAAGAAAAAACCTCGGTAAAAGTTGTTAAAACTTACTGAAAATCTTGTCCATATCAACGCCTTCTTCAAGGCGTTGGTTGAGGGCGTTTTCCAGGTCCCGGATAGTTGCTGCATCTTTCTCAGCTTGAGAAGATGCGCGGGACTCGGCAATCCCAACAGCCAGCTGGCTGGCCTCCAGGTCCTTTTGGAGCTTTACAATCATCTTGTAAAGCTCCGATTTCTCTTTGCGGAGGTTCTCGGCATTGCCAGCATCTTCAGTGATTTGTTTGTCTTGGGCCAAAGAAGCTGAAAAGCAAGAAAAATGAAGAGTTTAAAACTTTGAAAATGACTTAGAAAAAATTTCATCAAACAACAACGCGAATAGAAGGAATATTTAGCTGTTGATTCCTTCAGCTGCTGCTGAACCGAGGACAACTCCGAGTTTTTGTCTTCAAGAATATTAAGGAGAGTTTTAACCTCCTTGTTATTGATGGTAAGCTTGTTGAAAATTCCCATGTTTATTGTTTCGGCAGTTTGCTGAAACACAAAAAATGGAAAAGTCGCTTAAGTTATAAAATAAGCTGGAATAAGAGAAAAGCATCAAGTCAAAAAGAATACATTTGGCTAAATGCTTGGGGGCCAGAGGTATTTACCTTGCTCATTTCTGCAAACTTGCCAATTTCTCGGTAAATTCCTTCGCATATTCTGCGAAGGTAATCCCAACATGGCAAAGGTCGTCTTGTATGAGCTGACAAGGAGAGAACACGTAATTATTCCTAACTATAAGTCCGCCTTGCGGCCAGGGACGGAGTAATGGAGCACGAGCAAAATATTTCTTCGCCCACGGATGAATATATCCATGTTCATCGAAACCGTCTTCTTTCTTTACCTTGAACTCAGGGTCAAAGTTGGGAATGGGCTCCTCCTTCGGAATGATGGAAGGGCCACCCTCTTCTGGCACCACCATTTCCCTCGCGTCCGACTCGGACGCAACGGGCTGGCTGGACTGAAGGGGATACTCTGCGTCCCTGGCAGCCGAGTTCTCTTTCCCACCCGATGTCGGGGTATCCGGCGCAGCGGAGGGAGATGGCTATAATCCCCTGCGCGCAGCGGCTTGTGATTCTTCCGGCCTTTTCCCTTCAAAGTTGTAGGGGCAAGGCTAGGAAAGAAAAAGGAAAAGAAAATCCGAGAAATAAGATTCCGAGAAATAGGACACATGTGATAAAAAGCATAGAAATGAAAAAACTGGGAGTTTTTACCTGGAAGTTGCGACGGCAACGCCGTCAAGATCGATAACCTCCTGAGTGGTGGAAGGCTTCTTGCTCTTCCGTCCTCCCGCCTAGAAGTTGGCACGAAGCGCGTCCAACTCGGCGTCGGTGGCAAGCTCAGCCTCAGGAAGTTCGAGAAGCTGTGAAGAGAATAAAAGTCCGAGTAAGGAAAAAATCCGAGAAAAAAGAAACTCAAGAAAATTTCCAAAGAGATGAAACTATACCTTTGGAGCTGGGTTCTTTGCATGGTACATTTGCCGGCTCTCCTCGTACTGGTCATGAGTAGAAACCAGCTGATTGAGCCGCTTCTTGAAGTCTTTTTTCGACAGAGATTTGTCTGTCGCTCTCATCGCGTCGTCCGGGCCCGAGTATTTGCACATGAGCCGTTTCCCGTGGCAAGTCAAAGGATGAATCCGCCTTCCAAGCCAGCACAGAACGGTATCTGTGCCGGTAAGAGGAAGAGTGGAGGAAACAAGTTTGGTGATTTGCCTCTTGATCCTCATCAGATCTGGAGGCAGAGTTTGGACCGCGTCCACTACCCAATTGTCTTGAGGGTGGCCGCGAAATTGACGAAAGGTGGAATGCCCGTTTCCTTTCCAGGAAACGGGACATCCGCGTGATAGAAGAAGGAGCCCGTCCAAAATTTGACGGACTCCGACGTTTTGATTTTCGGAAACCAATCCTCCCTAAACCTACGGAGGATAAAGGAGATGGTCCCGCATGTCGGAAGGGCGCCTTCGGAGGAGTTGCGCTTTACCCCGAAGCAATATTGCCAGAAATCTAATCTAGGTTCTATTCCTAGATACCCCTCGAATAGGGCTTGAAACCTGGCTAGATAAAGAATGGAATTGGGGGGAAGATCGTGTGGCCGGATCCTATAGTGTTCTAGGATCTGAAGAAACAAGGCGGATGGCGGAAACTCCATACCTCGATTTACGTGGGAGGCGTGGAGAACCCGTTCGCCGAGTGCCAGAGACGGCTCGATGTCATCTTCGTCGTACCGCCATTTGTCCTTTACGACAAACCCCTCCTTCTCCAAAGTCGGAAGAAGGGACGGAACCACGTTACAGTGGCTCCAGTTCCCGGAGTTTTCTTCTCCTTCTTCACCTCTGGCGGCGCAGGAAGCCGCGACCTCCTCGCCGCCGAGAGCGACGTTTTCTTCCGCGGGCTCGGTGAAGAGAGGCGGAGGAGGAGCGGTGGATGATGACGGCGGCGCGACTCCGGACGCGGGAGGCAGATCCCCGCGGGCCGGGTCGCTGGCGGTCCCCTCCGGCATATTCGTGGCGGCGCGGACGGGAGAGTCAATGAGGGGGTCAAGATCGTTGATGATGTCGTCGAGGTTCACGGCGGTGCTCGCCGAGTCGGAGGCATGGGGAGAATCTCCGGTTGCCATTTGCGGGCGGCGCAGTCGCGAGTTAGACCCTCCGATGGTGGTTCCGGGGAAGGCCTCGGGGGGCTAGGCTCTATGTGTTCGTTCTCGTGCTCGTGCTCTGGTTGCAGGCGCCAGGGTGCTGGGAGCTTGAGGAGGAAGAAGGTGCGGAAGAAATTCCGGAGCCCCCGAGGTGGCTATTTATAGCCGGATGCGTGGAGATTAGCTCCAATGGCTATTTTGACCGTTGGATGATCGACGCGTGTTACGCCCGAAATTTTCAGGAAATGAGGGGACCGGGTGATAACTGCTATCTCCTCGTTTTCCAAGAGAATCTGTAAGAGGATACGTTTCAGGGTTTTGACTGAACCCAAACGTCCGTGATGTCAGCAGGATTTCATCGCTGACGTCACGAAGTTCCTTCTCCGTGAAGGCTCGTGGAAGAAAAGCCGGACTTTGACAAAATCCGAGTTTTGAGTTAAAAAGTTTTGGGAAAAGGAAGAATCAAGACAAAACACCGATATTTCTCGGAAAGGATTGATAATCGACAAAAGGTGGCAGAATGAAGTCTTAATCCTTCTTGGGGGCTACTGTCGGATATATACCGATTAGGGGTATGTCCGGCATTGGCCTAAAAAGTCGGATTAACAGGGTGACATGTTGGTAATGGATCACGGTCCATTAGGCGGACCAGTAAGCTGATGCGCAAGAAGCCGGATTCTAAAGAACCCGGACCACAGCCCAAAGTGGTGCGGCTTGGAGAAGAAGACGGATTCCTTACTTTCCAAGTTAGATACTTTCCGTAGTCTTCTAGGTTTCCTTTCTGTAAGCCCTAACCCGGCTATCTATATAAAGCCGAACGGGGGAGACGAAACATAGACAACAATTAGCTAGAAGCCAACTCGCCGAGAAGTTGATCCTCGCAGAGTTAGCGAAACCATACCCACATTGTACTTTGTATACTTCAGGCTTCAGCCCTGATTTAGTGAGATTGCAGGAGTGGGAACGCCACCTAGTTGCGTCGTACGGAACCTGGGTAAAACCTGGTGTCTCGATTGTCGTACTACCGTATCCCCCACGTCTCTACCCGTAGTCTCATGGTACCCCCATCTATGATTCTTACTACGATGTCTCGACACTCCTTAACATTGACGACCCCAGCCACGGCATTGTCGCCTGCCTCTGAGGCGGAACGTAGCTATACTCCTAGAGCACAACCTCGATGGTGCGACTGTTCCACCATCGGGCGCCGCTCGTCGTTATTCCTGTTCGCCAGCGCGATAATGAAGGGGTCGTCGTTCAACACTACTTTCACGCTCCTGCCTGAAGATGGACGTCCCGAGGGCTTGTCCTCCCCGTAGTTGGGGCCCACCTGCTGCTCGGACGTCAAGGTGCGCCGTCGTGCCCGAGCGAGTTCCGGCGTATTGGGGAACGACGGCACCACATACCCTATGGCGTTGATCGCCCAGCCGCCACCGGAGACGAGGCGCACCCCGGGCGGCACGAGGATATAATGCGCGGCAAAGAAAGTCACCTCGGGCTTCGTCAGACAACTTTTGAAGCCGCCGTTGCCTCTAGCCTCGTGGTAGTGGGCCATGTCGCCGTGAGAGGGAAGAGATATTGTGAGGAGGGGAGCGAGGGAGGAGAGAGGTGTGGCGATGGGGGCGACCAAAGCGCCGAGCTTTATAGAGGCGAGAGGCGTTACGAGGCGCGAGATCATGTCCATTTACTCCGGCGCCGATTCCCGAGTCCATTACTTCGGCGACGCACGTCGGGATGATGAGACGCGATGCCATTAGGGGAACCGCTACACCATTAAAATGTGCAGACCGGCCCTTCGTCGCCCTCACTTAATCCCTTTGACCGTGTCCGCAGAATCCGATGTGGCGGGCGTTGCGGCGGTTGCCAGCATGCTTTATAGTGACCCGACAACGGGGGCCGTCGCGTGGTTGCCGGACGCTGGATTGAACTGATCCGACAACTTCTCTCCTATTGAGACGCCTTGTGGTGGACATTTGGTGTCTGCGCGACCAATAGTCCCAGCAGGGTCGTTATTGGGGGATATGCTTTACCATAAGAGGGTGTAGAAGGTTGAGATTGGCGGAATATAGTGGATATATTATTGAGCCTCATGGAGGAGCATATATTGGGTACAAATTTGGAGTGTAAGAAACCTCGTAGAGATAAAGTAGGAGATTGAATACAAATCCTAAACTACCAAACATAGGTACATCTAATATATCTCTATCAGGGGCGAGAACTAATTCAATTCCGACGTCGTCACGTCCTGTTTCGTGTTTGCTATTATTTCTAGCAGAAAGCTCGGCAGTGTTTTTCTGCTCTGAACTTACAAGTGAACGATGCGCTCTCCTGTCAAAAGCGCTGGATTTCAGTGCACAGCATACGGACTGAATTCCTTCCTACACTAGTACAGTACTTGTATTCAAGCATTGACATCTATCCAATATCCATTTCCCAAAGCAAAGACTTGGGTCAACTCTACAGGTCTCCCTTATCCAACAAGATATGAAAGTACACTTTTTGTGACAAAACATAGAATCTACGCCCTTGACTCTTGTTGCAGTGATAGAAGAATAGTAGCGGCTAGCTGATTTTTCGGTTTTGCAATATTCTTAATTAACTTCCTGAAAATACTAGCGAATAATATATACTCCATTCTTAGTCGAGAAACAATTTGCATTGCATGATTAAGATTGTTCCTACTACTCTATTTGGAGCCCTTGCCATTGGCCTGTCCAGCAGCATTGAAGCCAACGGGGTACCCCATCACCGCGCCGGCTGGTGCCGCCGAAGCCGAAGCCACCTTGCCCTCCTTGGCGACACCGCCACCACAGCAAGAGTCACCATTCCCACTGGCAGCATCGACCACCACCGCCTTCCCACATTTCCCCGATTCGCTCGGTAGCACCGGCGCCGCGCCGTTCAGCCTCTTTACTCTGATGTTGACGATGCCGTTGCGGGTCCTCATCCTCGACCCGGTGTCGAAGAGCCGGTAGCTGAGGCAATGCAGGTAGCCGGGCGGGCAGGCGCTGAAGTCGGCGACGGGCACGCGCGCCGCCGCCACGGACTCGTCGCGGCCGTCGCTCCTGCGGCGGTAGATCTCGACGTCGATCGCCGCGGCCCGCCCGGAGACCGTCACGCGCACCGCCTCGTTCCAGCAGGCGTACCCGTTGCAGTGGCCGGCCTCGTCGTTCTCGCGGGTGCGCGCCGCCGCCGCGTCCGTGTGCACCACGGCGTACGCGGCGCGGTCCAGCGGCTTGCGCAGGGCGGTGCCCCCGAGGACGACGTCCTCCGCGGACAGCACGGTCACCTCCAGGGTCGTCAGCGGAGGCTGCTTCTCGAACGGCGACGACGAGGAAGAGCACTCCGCGCTGCGCATGGGCGTGCCCTTGAGCGCCATTGCTGGTTGGTTGCTGGGGATCGAGTACCGGAATACGATCGATGCGCTTGGGATGTCATGGAGACGGGGCCGTGCCGTGGTTTATATCTGGTAACTGCAAGCGCGTATACTGGGCTAAGCGCGTGTACTGATCCGGCTCGATCGGTCTCCTTCCGTCGAAGGTTCTCCGGTTTACCTGACTTGGATACGGACTCGTCTCAATCTCAGGGTTTGTTACCAAATGTAGGTGGCGACTTTTTTTTTTGAATTTTCCATATATAAATAACAGCAAACAAGCCGCCTCGTTAAAAACCTTCCAGTCCCCTCAGGTACCCTGGTAAGGAAAAGAGTGCGCGCTTGCTGCCAAAACAATTAAGTGTTTACAAAAAGGCTGATATCATCTACGAGGACTCCTTTGATGCAATCGGGAGGATCCTCAAACCAAACCTGCAAATCATGACCACTAGCCTGAGCCGCTAAGGTGTGAGCCACAACATTGGTCTCTCTAGGGGCAAAAGCGAAAACAATTCTATTAAAACCTCTAGCCAAGAAAGCACACTCCTCGTAGATCGCTGCATAGGGTCCGATGGAATTTCCCCCTTCCTCCATCGTTTCAATCACTTCCAGGCAGTCACTGTTAACCACAACATTAGAACAGCCCATTTGTCCCGCCAAGATGAGCCCGTCCTTCAGGGCTCTCGCTTCAGCCATGGCTGCATCAGGGGCATAGGGAATAACACAGCAGCTGCCAGCAATGAACGCTCCACGGGCGTCCCGGATGACCGCTCCCGTTGCTCCTCTTCCCTCCTGTAAACAAAACGAAGCATCGACATTTAGTTTAGTAAAGTCCTCAGGTGGTCTTGTCCAGCCCCCCCTTTTAACTCCCGTATTTCTATTCTGAGCACGGAAGTAATTCGTCGCACAAGCCACGATGGACTGGGCAGAGAACGCCGGCTTGGACACATCTTCAGCATGAGCGATCTTTCTGCGTTCCCACCAAGCATACCAGCATGTAGTAGCGATGAGCTCTCGGAAATTGACATCATAACCTGGAGCAAGTGATGCTGGTCGCTTCAGCAGGAAGTCAAACACCCGTGAGCCCTCCTGAAACTGATCGAGAGCTCTGCGGATGGTAGGTAATAGGCCTAAATTTTCCCATATCTCACGAACTCGAGAGCATGAGAAAAATACGTGGGCAGTATCCTCGCAGTGAATTTTGCAGATCGGACAAAGGCTCGAATGGACGACGTGTCTATTAGCAAGAAGACAGTTGCACGGAATTGTATCGTGAATGAATCGCCAGGCAAAAATTTTCACCTTCGCTGGCACCTTGAGGCTCCATATATTTTTCCAAATAGCATCACCATCCGAGCTGCCCTGGCCTGACGTTCTGGCCAGCTTTGAACCATGTTGGTGATCCCACTCCTTGTGATACGCGGATCTCACCGAAAACACACCCGTCTTTGTATAATTCCATGATATGAAGTCTTCCATCATACCAACAGCCAAAGGAATATTAAGAATACTAGCCGCATCAAAGGGGCAGAATAGATTGCGAATCATCTCCTCATCCCATTGTCCCGTTTCAGAATCAATCAATTCGGAGACCTTGGTAATCAGGATATTGCCTCTCTGAGTTATAATTTTCCTAGTGGGGCTATTAGGAATCCAAGCATCATCCCAAATATTTATTTTGGATCCATCTCCCACTCTCCAAATATGTCCCCTTTTGAACGTTTGGATTCCTGCGAATAAACTTTGCCATGTATAAGAGGATCCCTTTTTCAGAGTAGCATTGAGAATATCCCCCGAGGGGAAGTACTTCGCTCTTAACACTTGAGAACATAGAGAGTCAGGCTCGCAAAGGAGCCTCCAAATCTGTTTAGCAAGCATAGCTAAATTAAAGCAAGGTAAGTCTCTAAAACCCATACCTCCACGATTCTTTGGTATACACATCTTCCACCACGCAAACCAATGCATATGTTTCTTATCATCTTCATCTCCCCACCAGTAACGGGTCATAGCATCTGTGATCCCTTTTGTTATCTGTTTGGGAAGCCTGAAAACCGACATCGCATACGCCGGGATTGCCTGAGCCACTGCCTTAAGAAGTACCTCCTTCCCCCCGTAGGAGAGAAGTTTTTCTTTGAAACCCGCCAAGCGTGCACACACTCTATCAATCAAGTGTTGGAAACAGTCAGACCTATCAACACCTACCAATGGTGGAAGTCCCAGATATTTGTCCGTGATCGCTTCCGTTAAGATATTGAGAGTAGTACATACCTCCTCCCGGGTCCCAGGGAGGGTACAGGGGCTGAAGAACACGCTTGACTTTGCCTCACTCACCAATTGTCCTGAGGCCGGGCAATACGCTTGCAAGATATGTTTCAGAGTCATAGCATTATTAATATCAGCTCTCATGAGGATCAGAGAGTCGTCAGCAAAAAGAAGGTGTGAGATCATCGGTGCATTGCGGCACACCTTGACCCCCACAAGATCACCTCTCTCTTCTGCCTCGTTAATAAGGCTAGATAAACCTTCAGAGCATAGAAGAAATAAGTAGGGGGACAAAGGGTCCCCCTGTCTCAGCCCTCGGGTAGGGGTGAACAAATCCGTATCCCCTCCGTTGAAGCGGACTGAATAAGAGACACTGGTAACACAAGCCATAATCATGGAGATCCAACCCGTGTCAAAACCCAGCTGTATTAGGATCTTCTCTAGAAAAGACCACTCCACTCTATCGTACGCCTTGTGCATGTCCAATTTAATAGCACAAGTACCGAATTTCCCCTTCTTTTTATTCTTGATTGCATGGTAAGATTCATACGCCACAAGCACGTTGTCAGTGATTAATCTTCCGGGCACAAAAGCGCTCTGGTTTGGAGTAATGATCTCAGGAAGAAGATTTTTAAGCCTAGCTGTCAACACTTTGGAAATAACCTTGTAAGTAACATTGCAAAGACTTATAGGACGGTATTGAGTTACCTTTGAAGGGCTATCAACTTTCGGAATAAGCACAATGGTCGTTTTGTTCCAATCATCAGGGATTGTGCGAGTATTGAGGGCATTGAGAATCACTGTAGTAAGTTCTTCGCCAATCATGTCCCAATATCTTTTAAAGAATACCGCATGGAGCCCATCTGGCCCGGGGGCCTTAAGATCCCCGATATTAAATAACGCCTTCTTTACTTCCTCTCGGGTGTAAGCGGCACACAATACCTCATTCATAGCCGTAGTGACTCGAGGTTTAACTTTGTTTACCACCTCATTGTTGGCCTCATCACACTGTTTTGTGAAAAGGGTTTTGAAATAACCCGAGATATGTCCAGGGAGATCATCATTGTCAATTTGGTTGCCCTCCTCGTCTTCTAGCGAAATAATCCTGTTCATTTTCCTGCGGGCATTAGCAAAATTATGGAAAAAATTAGTATTTCTATCCCCTTGCTTCATCCAATTTGCACGGGCCCTTTGTACCCATTTAATTTCCTCTTGTTCCTGTAGCTTTTCGATCTCAGCTTGGACCTCACTTTGCTTCTTTGTGGCTTCTTCGGTTAAAGGTCCACTCATGATGACATTGAGCTCCTTGTTGAGCTCGCGGAGCGATCGACGTGATCGTTGCAGGACTTGCATGTCCCATGCATGCAAAGCGCCATGGACGTAATCGAGCTTGCGGCCCAGGTTTGCCAACGCACTAGACTGGGCCTCGGCCCACGCCCGTTCAACGATGCCATCTACGGAATCCTCTTGAAGCCAGCGGGCTTCAAATTTCCTCGAGCCAGTCGGTTTTGGAAGAGCTAGATTTTCCATATAGTTCAGGTCCACGATGATGGGACGATGGTCAGACCTCGAAAAATCACCGTGAATTACTGCCGCCGAAGGGAACTGATCATTCCACCGGTGATTACAGACCGATCTGTCCAGCCTCTCTCTGATCCTCCCTCTTCTCCAAGTAAACTTGTCTCCCACGTAGCCCATGTCGTAGAGGTTACAATCATCGAGAGCATTACGGAAGCACTGCATTCTCCTTTGCGCTCTCGGCGCCCCCCCTTCTTTCTCATCACCGTGAAGAATCTCATTGAAATCGCCTAGGACAATCCATGGTAGATCAATCATACCATGCAACTCCCTCAAGTAATCCCAAGTGAGATGTTTCCGATCCGTACTTGGTTCTCCATATAGACCAGTGATTCGCCATCCCGATTCGCTGGATTCATCTATACGAATATCCAGGTAGTTGTTATGTCTCTCCGAGGAAGTAACTTTCAACTCCTTCCTCCAAAACATCAGTAGCCCACCACTTCGTCCATCACTCTCCCAAATCAGCATATGATCGTAGAAGAGTTTTCGTCTCATTTTTTCTGCCTTAGCTTTATCCAGATGCGTCTCAGACAGAAAAAGAACATCTGGTTTGATTCGTTCCTGGACCTCCAGAAACGAGCGCACCGCCGGGGGTTTTTTGAGACCCCGGCAGTTGTAGCCTACGATTTTCATTGCTCCCGGTCGAGCTCATTAGAGCTCGCCGATACAATTTTGCTGTTTTCCGCATCAGCCTGCGTGTCGCTCTTATGTCTCTTGCTTCCTTGAGTAGATGTGTCACTTCCTGAATCATGTAACTCTCCCCTTTCCTTGTTCTCCTTGCTGGTCACTAGTTCCCCCCCAGGTACGATTCCAGTATCAGAGGGCGTATTCTCCAGTGCTAGCCTTTTCCGTGAAGATGGATTGGGATCAATCTCCATCCCACTTTTATTTTTTAGGGGGCTCGTACCAGTATCTCTCAGGTCCTCGTCAACTCCCTTGTCTGATCTCCCTCCCGTAGGGTTGTACGCACCTCTGTTGCCATATCTACCTCCTCGTCTCCCTCCTCTGTTTGTACTTCCACGGAGCGGGGTCCACTCAGGTTGTGGAGCAAGCAACCAATCGCCCCATTGCATCTCCCCTTCCGTATGCTTGCCATTGCCGTGTTCAAGGTGTACATGCCCGAGCATACCGCACACAAAACAGAATTTCGGTATCTTCTCGTAATATACCTGGTAGAAAGTCTTTTGTTGGTTCTTAGTAATGGACACAAATCTTGTAAGAGGTTTGTTCACATCCACTTCTACTCTGATCCGAACATTCTCGCCGTCACCATCAACTTTTTAAAGTGTGCAAAGGATAGACACGGCTCCAAGACTTGAACCGTGAACGATCCTTATTCGGAAAGTGGTGACTTGGATGGAAGGAGCGTTGCAAATCGCACGCAATTGCCTGGATCCCGCTTGAGGTAGTTAATGACTAACCCACAATTGCCTCGATCATGCCTAATCCAATGGCTCGCGGTTTGCGTTTATACCTAGCTTTGTGCGTATGCTCCTGCTGCTTTAAAAGAAGGGAGTGCCTATGTCACAGTCGGCTGAGAACTTCTTATGTCTCAGTCGACACGTGGCCTCCTGGTTACGTACACATGAGAAAAGAGCTTCAGCCCCTCCCGCCCCCGCCCCCCCAACGTTACAGAACCTTGGGCTTGTGTCTTTTTGGGCTTGTGTGTTCTGTCCTTTTTGGGCTTGTGTGCTCTGTCATTTTTGGGCTTGTGTCCGGACAGAATATAGATCATAAAGATAGCAGCTTCCCCTTCGCCAAGAAAGAGCACAGCCGCAGAGGTCACGTGGATGTTCTGCCCCCTTCTTCCCTCATGTTCTTTTCCCTTCTTCCTCCTTCAGACGAAACCCACACTCACATAGGGGGGGAAAGGATCAAAACCTTGAGCGCTTGAAAATCTGGATCAGGTTGTGGCTGTGGTTCCTTGGTGTGTTTTTCTGATGCTTCCTTTCCCCTTGTGCTCTATCCTCCTGGTACTCTAACCCCTGGTAGTTGATTTCCATGGATAATTTCTCTTCTGGTAGCCCTGCACGAAAAAAAACAATGTCTTTAGTAGATCTGATGGCCTACTTGTTGATTTCATCAAGTTTTCCTTGTAGGATTGAGTCTTTTCTATGCTGGCCCCCTACCCAAAAACAGAGAAGAAGCAGTAACAGCTGTAGCCATGGAAACTGGTTCAGGAGGTGAGAAAAAGTAGTAGCCTTTAATTTGAGAGTGTGTGTGTTGTTGAACTCTTGTAGATCTGCAATAAAATCAAAACGAAAATTTCAGAATTTGTGTTCTGACAGATTAGCAAAGTAGCAGCAGATTCAGTTTTCATTTTTTTCAGTCTGTGTTATCTTGGTAGAATTACATTTAACAGAAAGATGCAATGTGTCGTTCTATTGTAAATGCAGGTGAACCAAAAGATGATCCAGTTGCTAATATTTTTGGATCATATGGAGCATTTCTGTTTGACAATACACAATTACAGGTGAGGGAAACAAAATTAGTTTTTGTAACCCTTGTTCACATGCAAGATGAAAGAAAAAACCCTTCTGCACATGATAAATTGCAATTCCAAATTGAATTCTACTCATTTGCATGAAGGTGCTAGTAACAAACAGGTAGAAAATTTGCATAATGAGGTAATTTGAACTATTGTTTTAAAGAAACCAATTAAGTTCTTGTCCATTTTTCTCAAAAGGAGTTGTTTTCAGTTAAAAGAAAATTAGTTTTTGTAACCCTTGTTCACATGCAAGTTGAAAGAAAAAACCCTTCTGCACATGATAAATTGCAATTCCAAAATGTATGCTACTCATTTGCATGAAGGTGCTAGTAACAAACAGGTAGAAAATTTGCATAATGATGTAATTTGAACTATTGTTTTAAAGAAACCAATTAAGTTCTTGTCCATTGTTCTCAAAAGGAGTTGTGTTCAGTTAAAAGAAAATGTTCAATTACTAAGAAAAACACAAAATGTTACTTTGTGTCAGGTTGGTGACTACTCGGACTTTCAGAACATTATTGGGACGCAGGTATTTTTGATGTTTGTTTGAAGCTGAACACAAAAGAAAAAAGGAAAAGAAATCTGGAAATTGAACTAATGTTTCATTTGCTTTTTTTCAGATACCAACAATTCCTGGAAGCTCATACTACAGACATGATGCAGTCCCTGCAATGAACAGACAGGCCCCCCAAAATGAAGCTACCTTTCCACTGCATGAAAAGGTAGAATGCAAGTTGTATAATCTATTTCAGTTAGATGATTTCACAAAAAGAAAGACTTAAAACCCTCTGTGTTTTTTCCCAGGGCTCTGCTATGTCATATACCCAGTTGATGCATGGCATGGACAAAAATGCTGTTGAAAATGTCAGTTTCCTGGACTTGCTTAATGGAGCAATGGTTGACGAGGTGAGCTGTTCAGAGAATCCCTTGTGCTAGACACAAAAATGAATTATGTGTATTTACTTTTTGTTATTGGTTTTGGTATTGCAGAATAGTATGTACATGATAACTGGCAGGAGTGAATTTGTACCAACAAGTCAAGATACTGACTGTGGCATCGAAGATGTGAATAGCAAAATGTTGAATGATACAATGGTTACCGAAGCGCAGACTGAGGAGAATTCAGATAATGATGACAGTCTTTACAAATATAATGACACATGGGTCAATCCTACAAGGTCTGGTCAGAGTGTGGATAAGAGTTCTTGTGCTGAAGAAGATTTGGATCAGAATGTTTCAGATGGTGAAGCAAGCCAAGCTGAGGCTGTTGTGGAAGATGGTACAAATAATACTGATGTGGAAGAAAATGCACTGCAGGAGGAGGCTGTAGTCCATGATCTTTCGCAAGAAGATATAGAAATTTTCATAGAAAATGAAAGCGTTGCTGCTGCTCAAACTTGCAGCCAAGAGGTTCGCAGCCATCATGTTCCCAAACTGAATCAGATGTTTGACACAGATGTTGAGGCTTTTCAATTCTACAACACATATTCTGAAATTTGTGGTTTTTCAGTGAAGAGGGCAGCTAATTATCGGTGCCAAAAAGCTGGACAAAGTAATTTGGTTACAAGACATACTTTCAAGTGCAACCGTGCGGGCAAGGTCCTAGATGAGGAAGTCCTTGAAGAAAGAAAACGGAAAAGAGATTTGAAGAGGCAGGAAACCAAACTGAAGAAGATGCAGGATAGAGGAGAGACAGAACCCTTGCAACCACCAGCTGAGCCACAAAAGTCAAGGAAGAGGAACAAGATAGAAATTACTGGATGTTTGGCCGAAATGATAGTGACTTTGAAAGGAGACAAATGGGTTATTACTAGTTTGCATATGGAACACAACCACGAGTTAAGTCCACCTGAGGAGTCAAGGTTCTTGAGATCGCACAAGCACATGACGAATGAGGAGAAGTTGTTCATCCGCACATTTAATTCTGTGAAGCTACCAACTAGGAAAATCATGGCAGTGCTTTCATATTTGAGAGGTGGTTCTTTGAAGGCAGTACCATATACAAAAAAGTTAGTGAGTAATATAAGAACTGCCATGAGGAAAGAAAGTCAACTTAATGATATGATGCAAGCTTTAGAGTACTTTAAAAAGAAGCAAGCTGATGATCCAAGGTTCTATTATACTTTCAAAGTTGACAAGCACAACAGAGTTGAAAACATATTTTGGTGTGATGCTACTTCTAGAAGGATGTATGAACTGTATGGAGATTGTGTTAGCTTTGACACAACGTTCAAGACCAACCGATACAACATGCCGTTTGCACCGTTTGTTGGCATCACAGGTCATGGAGACAATTGCCTTTTTGGTTGTGCTATTATTCAAAATGAAACTATTGACACATTCAAATGGTTGTTTGAAACATTCTTGCATTGTATGTGCGGAAAGGCTCCCCGGACTATTATAACAGACCAAGACAACGCTATGCGAACAGCCATCCCCGCTATTTTCCCCAATGCTGTCCACAGAAATTGTCTTTTCCATGTACTAAAAAAGGCAGAAGAGAAGCATGCAAGGAGTTTTGGGAAGATAGTTAACCTACACAATGAGTTCAAAGATACAATCCATTTTTCTTTGACTGTGGCAGAATTTGAAGCTTCATGGATAGCTATGGTTCAGAAGTACAAAGTTGAAAATCTGAAATACCTGAAGGCTATGTGGGACTTTAGGCATAAGTTTGTTCCTGTTTTCTTCAAGGACGACTTTTTCCCTTTCATTCATTCGACGTCTAGAAGTGAAGGAACTAATGCCATTTTCAAGGACAATGTTGGGTCAACTTACAGTGTGAGCAGTTTTCTGTGTGAGTGTGATAAAATAGTGGAAAATATTGAGGAGAATGAGAAGCATGAATATTCTATTACAAGGACTACAACTCCCACATATTGGTGTGGCAATGATATGGAAGTGCATGCTGGAAATAAGTACAATAGGAAGATATTCTATCGTTTTCAAAAGCAGCTCAAGTTTACTTCCAAATTGCATGTGCAGGAGATTGTGAGGGATGTCAGATATGAAGTTTTCAAATCTAACTTGGCTGCTGCTAGAGATTTTAGGACAAGAAGATATCTGGTTCTTGTTGACGTGCGTAGTCAGGCCTTTGATTGTATATGCTCTAAGTTCAACAAAGATGGAATTCTATGCTCGCATGTGCTCAAGGTTCTTATCCATCTGAACATAGCTGAAATACCAGACAAGTACTTCATACCAAGGTGGATGCCTCGAGACAAGAAAGATATCAGAGATATCATGTACAACATTCCTTTGCAACTCACATCTGACTCTAGCCAGTTGAGATACAATGTACTATCTAAGGTGTGTCTAAATGTTGCATCAGATGGCTCTAAGACTAATCAAAAGTACTTGTTTGTTACTCAAGAGGTGAAGAAAATAGCTGAAAGGCTGGATGAGATGACACTGGCAGAGGAAACTAGAACAGACCCAATTAGTGGTGGTATAGAAGAACCTATTGTTGATGAAACGAACTACGGTCAACTACAGGATCCTGCAGTTGTAAAATCCAAAGGTAGACCAGGTACGACGAGTAAGCAGAAAGCTGATAAAAGATACAAGACAATAGCTGAGCAAGTCTTCTATCGGAATGAAATTACTTGCAGCCATTGCGGTTCAAATGAGCACAATATAAAAACATGTACAAATCTTCATTTGGATGCGTCTTTATTCCCCAAGAAAAAGAAACAGAAGAAGAAATCGAAAGGTATATTTTTCATGCAATTCTCATATGAAAAAGAAAAATCGAAAGCATTGTTATGTTGCTGAACAAAAAATATGTTTCATTTTTTGATAGTTCTAGATTTATTTCCCTTGATGCTTGATGAAAAATAGGTACATTTCATTGCTTGCAGGTGCTTGATGAAAAAATTGTTGTTATTAGCATCTGTCCAAAGGTGTCACCGACAGTTTTAGTCTGTTGCGTTAAGAAACAATTTCAGTCAGACAAACTGCCATTTGAAACGTCTGACACATGCACAAGACAGCAGAAAAATAGAGGATGTTTGAAGCTGAAGTTAACTTACTTCATTCAGGTGGCAAAAAGTGGTAGCCTGTTTGATGTGCTTGTTGTGCTGCAACGTTTTCTTTTCGGTTGTCCTGTAAGCAAGAATCGTGTCTGCTGAAAACAGAGATAATATGTCAGTTGGACTTATATTAAAATGTTATTCCACATTTTGTTTATGGCTTTTATGGTTGCATGTAAATGTATTCTTATGAACTTACATGATGGGAAAAAGCTCCTCTACCTCCCCCCTCTCCACCTTGATTGTTTTAATAAGACATAAACAATCGAAGATATACGTGTCTGAGTCTCGACAGTAGCCCCATTCATCGGAAAAATGCTAGTCTGTTGTGAAAGTTAACATAAAACAAAGTGGCATCCCTATAGCAACAACAAAATGTATATCACGCTATCGCAGGTTCACATGTTTGGATGTTTTAATTTTTTAAAAATCCAGGGAGGTCGTATCTCTACCACGAATATTTACAAATTCATATAATTGACCCGTTCGCTATCTGACAACACTATGCTATGTTTTGTATCGAAGATGATAGTCTGTTGGAGTACTTGATATAAAACAAGTGGCTAAACCTATACCGACAAAGGCTTAATGTTACTCAATCATTGAGTTTGTAACAGAAAAAACTGGTACTGCATTTAAACGATACACAGTGCACATTACATTGTGATAGGCAGTAACACAGGGATCAAAAAGACTGGTACTGCAATTAAAATCTTTCCCAAACAACAAAAATATATAACTCAGGGATCAAAACATAGATTTAAAATTGTAGCCGTTACTCTGAAGGCTCAACTGTCAACTGATTATCATATATAGTTGCAGAACAAAAAGAATGCACAAGGTGTGCAAAAACAAAAATCCCCGATATTTCCATTGCGTAATCCAAAACAAAATAACTACTTCCCGATATAGTTGAGCATGTTGAATTCTGATATGACAGTTCAAAAGTGATAAAAGAGGAAAATAGAAAACGTCTGATTTGGGAATTTCCTTGAGATGTACACTTCGTGACTGTTAAGTTCTTTACATCAGTCCTGCATATCTGCCATGTACCTACAGTTTTCGCAAAGTTCATACAATAAAGAGCGTATTAGAAAGCATATGAATGTGGCTGTACAAAAGTATGTATATTTTTAGGGCTATTAACTTACAGTAGGTCTAAAATCTCTAACCAATTGCTGCATATCTTCTAGAGTGTTGTACTTGCAGAACATCAAGTCATTTGCGATTTTGGTGCGTGTACTGGGGATATCTTCTTGTGAATACAATCCCATCAGAGGAATCCTTGGAGAAAAGAGTTGTATGTTTTTCATAAGAAAAATGCCACAATCGGACCTGTGTATTGCGAAAAATGTACAGAAATTATTCAACTGCTTTATATGGTCCATTAACTATTTCTGCACAATTTCTTTGTGTGGTTGCAGTAGTGTGACCTGTTAAACAAGTGGCTAGAGATTTTGAAAATCAGTCGAATTTGAAAATTTACCCGTTGTCTTGTTGAGGTACTCTTGGATAAACAGTTTCAAACTTGCTGAAATCAATCTTCTTTCCGGCACATTCATCCCATATTTCTTTGAAATTTTTCATCTGCATAGTATGTAAAACAAAAAAGGGGACCATGTATGTCATGTGTAGGGACAAAAAAACTATGGAATGGTCAAGTAAAAAATATGATAAACGAAGAAACATTCAATGATAGTTGATGGCAAAGTTTTACCATTCTCTCATCTACTTCAATGTGAAGTTTTGAATCTTTTCCAAAGTATGAATCGATGAAAATGAACTTCTGATCTCTTATATCGACAGTGAACAAAAACCAATGGCGATTGTATAGCGATGGGAAGTGTAGCTGTTTAAAATATTTAACAGGGAACGTGAAAAAATAAAAGAACGAGTGAATATAAGTTTATGTACCACAAATGAAAAAAGAAGAGAGGATCATGTTCACAAAATTAGTTAATTATACTTACTGACTCAGTTAAATGAAGTTTTCTTGCTTTTCCTGCACCGTCAAAAGCTTTTATGACCTGATCTCTCATGTAAAGTCTCCTTTCTTCATTTTGCCATTTTTCCAAAAAGTATTCCTGTATAAAAACAGATACAATTTGTTTGTAGCTCAACCATGGGGAATTTAACCTCCTAGGGGAATGCTGTATGAGAGTGCTCTTGAAGAGTCTTACACTTGAAGTGTGGAAGAAATTGTGTCTATTTGAATCCTTAGGGTGCACATCTCGGAAAAGCTTCCTACACCACATGTTAATCACCCAAGCTTCGACAACGCCTTTTCTCTTCACCGAATTTCCAAAAGTATCAAAGCTCACCTTCATGTTGTCGAATTTTATGGCAATTTTGCTATTATATAAGAATTGAAAACAAAAATAGAGTCAGTACAAAAAACTTGTAAAACCAACATAAAATCCCAACAGTAAGGCCAGAACATGAGGTGAAACCAACAGCAAAACAGAAAGCTAAAAAAATAATCATAAGCAAATCATCTACAGAGTGAGGAATAAAACAGGAGGATTCAATTTAGTGCAACTGTAAAAAATGGGCAGAGAAAATAGCTATACTTACAATTTGTGTTCGTTTGTGTTTGCGAGACGGACAATTGCATCAAAGAACTGAGTTTCTTCGGCAGTGAGCTCCGAACTGCAGTACTTAACATCATAAGGCGATGACACGTATCTGCTAGGGGGTACAATTCTCCTTGGTGGTAATGGTGTGGTGTATTTGGAAGATGATGAACTGGTACAATTGCTTGGCTGTTTGGACAGAATTGATTGGTCATACATCTGGTCTATCTCTCTCGTTGTTGTTCTTCTTATTGGACTGAGACGATGGTTGCCAATGTATACATCTTCTTCATCGGTAGATCCTCCAGGTGGACTTGGTTTCTTCTCCCTCACAAACACAACTTCTGGTGATTCTTGCGAGCTCTGTTTTGCATAATAAAATATTGTGTTAGTTCCGCATAATAAATAAGTTTCCATCTCATTCTCGGAAGAAAGAACCAAACCAAAAAAATAAACAAGTACAGCATACGCACTATTACTATTGCACCATCTCCTGGTTTTGCTTGTGGTGAAGATGGACTTCGTACAGAATATGGTGTCTGTGATTGTTCAGGATCAGAGGAATTATTTTGCCTCTGTGGTTCACATGAGCTTGCCCTTTGGTAAGGTTGTACATGCTGCATAATGTTTTGGTCCTGATCAGTATTGGCAAAAAAGTTTTCCTTCTCTGGTTCACATGAACTGGCCCTTCGAAGTGTTCATTCTTGGTATAGAGGAAATTGTTTGTTCTGAGAGTTCTCAAAATCTCTAGCTTCCTGCTCTGTCAGTTCTTTAATCCTAATGTTTCTTAGTACCTGTTTGTCAAAGAAACAAAAACAGTAACATAAGCACAAAAAAGATATTGGTGTTTATTTGCATGCCAAAAATTGGGATTACAAGAAAATAAAACTAAAAATAATCATTCACCTGGTTCCTTGGGCTTGCAAGAAAACTTTGCATGAACGGTATTGATGGCTGTCCATCATCAACCTATCATCATGTACAGTAATGAAAAAACATCAAAATGTTGTTAGTAGCTTTGGAAAAAGTTTAAGTCAGCTAAAAGAAAAATTTGCATTTAGTTGGTGTGTCGCCTTCACATTTCACAAAAGAGATAACAGATGAAAAACTGGATTCAACTTTCTACTTTTTGAAAAATATTAGTAGAGAAAGAGTTACTTGCACTTTTGTTTGCTAAAAAGTGCAAGTCACTGTCTCCATTTTGTAATCTAAGCAGTGGTTGCTTAAGATTACTGCGACTGCAGACATAATTAATTGCGCATTCCTAGCCTAAAAAGTGCAAGTCACTGTCTCCATTTTGTAAAAGTACAAAAAATCCAGAAGAAAAAGAAGAGTTACTTGCACTTTTGTAGCCTAAAAACTTCAAAAAATAAGTGCACAAAGCCTCCTCGATGAGAATTTCATAAGTAAAACTCTGTTTTGCTCTTTTCTGTTTTAGAAAGTGCAACTCCACTTGGCTTTTCTAGCCTAAAAAGTGCAAGTCCAGTAATTACTGTCTCAATTTTGCAAAGTACAGAAAAACAAAAAGAAGAAAAAAGGAATAGTTACTTGCACTTTTCTAGCCTGAAAACTGCAAAAATAAGTGCAAAGCCGCCTCGATTACGATTAAACAAGTGGATCTCTGTTTGGTATTTTCTGTTTTAGAAAGTGCAACTTGACTTGACTTTGTCCTGCAAAAACTTCACCTTTATTACTTGCTTTTACTATATTGTAGTTGCAGTTTTTAAAATACATTACTGCAATTGCACTTATACGTGGGTTAAAAAGTGCAACTCCACTACGTAAGTTGTTTAGCTTAATTTTGTTGTGAGTTGCACTTTTTAAAGGTAAAAACTTCACCTAGATTACTGTTTTTGTAGTTGCACTATTTAAGTTACATTAGTGCAACTAGCGAGGGTAGTTACTTGCACTTTTATAGCCTAAAAAAGTGCAAAGTTTAGTGAGAAGATATGTGTATTTTACAAAGTTCAGAAAACGCTAGGCAGAATATGTTGAGTTGCACTTTTCTAGTCTTCGATAAGTGCAATCCGCCTCCATGAGAATTTTACAAATACAAACAAACTATGAGTAAAATCTGTTTCCTCTTTTCCTTTTTAGAAAGTGCAACTCTTGTTGACTGTGTCTTGCAAGAACTTCACCTAAATTACTTGCTTTTACTGCTTTTAGTTGCACTTTTTTAGTTGCATTAGTGCAACTATCGTGGGTAGTTAGTTGCACTTTTATAGCCTAAAAAGTGCAAAGATCAGTGATAAAAATATGTGCATTTTACAAGTACAAAAACCCAAAAAAAGGGAAAAAGGTTGTCTACAATATTCTATCCTGAAATAATTGCAAGGCGTCTCGATGTCCATTCCACAAAAGTTCAAATTCAAAAAAGTTTATGAATCTGGTTTCGCCGAGGTACTTGTTCTTTTGTAATTAACAAGGTGCAAAGTAGAATAAAAATTAATAGAAATAAGGTTGCTCTTTCTCTAATTAACAAGGTGCAAACTGAACTTGGCAAGCAGTTGCACATGCAAGAAAAAAATGGAAGTTGCACTTTTCTAGCCTAAAACCTGCAACTCCACTCCATTAGTACGTCCATTTCACAAAAGTAGAAAAAACCAGAAGGCAGAAATATGTTGAGTTGCACTTTTCTAGTCTCGTTAAGTGCAATCCGCCTCCATGAGAATTTCACAAGTACAAACAAACTATGAGAAAATTCTGTTTGCTCTTTTCCTTTTTAGAAAGTGCAGCTCTTGTTGAGTGTGTCTTGCAAAAACTTCACCTAAATTACTTGCTTTCATTGCTTTTAGTTGCAGTTTTTAAGTTACATTAGTGCAACTAGGGGAGGTTACTTGCGCTTTCGTAGCCTAAAAAGTGCAATTTCAGTGATAATGTGTGCATTTTAGAAAGTACAAAAACCCAAAAAAAGGAAAAAGGTTGTCTGCAAACATTCTATCCTGAAATAATTGCAAGGCGTCTCGATGTCCATTCCACAAAATATCAAAATCAAAAAAAGTTTATGAATCTGGTTTCGCCGAGGTACTTGTTCTTTTGTAATTAATAAGGTGCAAAGTAGAATAAAAAATAATAGAAATAAGGTTGCTCTTTCTCTAATTAACAAGGTGCAAACTGAACTTGGCAAGCAGTTGCACATGCAAGGAAAAAATGGAAGTTGCACTTTTCTAGCCTAAAACCTGCAACTCCACTCCATTAGTGCGTCCATTTCGCAAAAGTACAAAAAACCAGAAGGCAGAATATGTTGAGTTGCACTTTTCTAGTCTCGTTAAGTGCAATCCGCCTCCGTGAGAATTTCACAAATACAAACAAACTATGAGGAAAATCTGTTTCCTCTTTTCCTTTTTACAAAGTGCAACTCTTGTTGACTGTGTCTTGCAAGAACTTCACCTAAATTACTTGCTTTTATTGCTTTTAGTTGCACTTTTTAAGTTACATTAGTGAAACTAGGGGGGGGGGATTTACTTGCGCTTTCGTAGCCTAAAAAGTGCAATTTCAGTGATAATGTGTGAATTTTACAAAGTACAAAAACCCAAAAAAAGGAAAAAGGTTGTCTGCAATATTCTAGCCTGAAATAATTGCAAGGCGTCTTGATGTCCATTCCACAAAAGTTGAAAATCAAAAAGTTTATGAATCTGGTTTCTCTGAGGTACTTGTTCTTTTGCAATTAACAAAGGTGCAAAGTAGAATAAAAATTAATAGAAATCTGGTTGCTCTTTCTCTAATTAAGAAGGTGCAAACTGAACTCGGCAAGCAGTTGCACATGCAAGAAAAATTGAAATTGCACTTTTCTTGCCTGAAAACTGCAACTCCACTCCATTAGTACGTCCATTTCGCAAAGTAAAAAAAACCAGAAGACAGAATATGTTGAGTTGCACTTTTCTAGTCTCGTTAAGTGCAATCCGCCTCCATGAGAAATTCGCAAGTACAATCAAACTATGAGAAAATTCTGTTTGCTCTTTTTGTTTTTAGAAAGTGCAACTCTTGTTGACTGTGTCTTGCAAAACTTCACCTAAATTACTTGCTTTTACTTCTTTTAGTTGCACTTTTTAAGTTACATTAGTGTAACTAGGGGGGTTACTTGCACTTTAGTAGCCTAAAATGAGCAATTTCAGTGATAATATGTGCATTTTGTGAGTGCAAAGAAAAAAAGCCCATTCTTGACGTGCAATTTGAAATTACACACAACCAAGCATGATTCTGGTAACTCTTTTGTTGTTTAAAAAGTGCAAGTCCAATTGAATGTTTGCACTTGAATGAAGTTGCGCTTTCCTGACTAGAAAACTGTAACACTTCTTCACTGCGTGTTTCGCAAAAAAATACGAAAACAAAAAAATCCACATACAACTTACAGGTGCATACATTTGACAAAACTGAAAAACATTCTCATTCAAGTAGCGGAAAAAGTAGCTTTCATGAAAAAATATTCAAAAATACCTCGAAATCGTCTAAGTTCATGTTGTCAAGACCTTTATCTGATGTGGGGCTTGAGTAACTCTCGATTCTTGATTGTGAACTCAACTCTGGCGTGTTGCTTTGAGGGGAAAAGATATTGAAGTTAGATAACGGTATTATTTGCTTGTCCCAGTGCTTTTGCCTCTGACCGCAATCGATTGATGTGCTGTTGATCAAGCTTGCAGAGTCGTTCATATATGATCTTTCTTGATCTGTTGTTATTTGTAAACATATAGAAAACAAAAATGTAATTAGTTATGAGTGGGTTTGGGACAGTGATAGAAGATGTTGAAGATGTTGTGATTGCAACCAAAAAATGCCCAGTAATAACTTGAGGAAAACTTTTGAATAAATTACCTGTAACTTTGATTGCTGCAAACATTTCATGAGTGGGGCGGGGAGTGCTTAAATTGTTGTTCAGATTATCGTGTTGTTCCGGTCTTATTTCTGTATCCACGTCATTTGTTTCAGCTGTAGGAAAAAAATTGTGAAAAAGAAAGCAGTCAATCATAATTTTAAAACTGTGTATGATTTCAGAAAAAAATAAAAGAAAAGATAGGTGGTTGCAAATAAATAATAATTTACCTCTGGATGATTGCCCATCAAAAATCCCTGTGGTCACATCATTTTGATCATTTAGCAAATACTCCAAGCTAGCACTGTTTGCGTATGATCCTTGGGTTGTTTGAGACTGGTGCAAAAGAACAAGCGAACATAAATATAGAGAATTAGTGTGCTATGCATAAGAAACAAAATACACAAGAAAAGAAAAGCAATTCAAAAAGTTGAATAATGTGAAAACGAGAAACATTTGTGAGTATCCGGCTACTTACTTTAGAGGTGTGCATATTTGCGCGTTCTGGTTGTGGTCTATCCTCTCTTATATTCAGATTGCATAGTGCTTTGTTGACATCCTGGATTGGTTGGAAAATTCTTTTCTCAGCAACCTCTTTGCTTGAATGTACTGGCTGGACCAAATTTGCAATAATCTGCTTGATAAAACACATAATTTTCATGATTCATGCTTTGTCTGAAAAAAGATATTTAAGATAGTACATTCAAAAAATGTAGAAATGAATAAAAACCTGATCTGTTGAATGAAGTTTTTCCCCTTGATTAGATAATATTGTTTCCAAACTTGCTGTGTGTTCTTTCAACTTTTCTTGTTGCTTAGAATTGTTGGAATGTTGGCTGCCACAACTTTTATCAGCATCAACCTTGTAGTTTTCTGAAAAATTGTTTCAACGAAAAAAGGAAAAACAATGAAGCAAATAAAAAAAGTTTAAGTAGTTATCCAAATGGATTATAACTACAAAAGTATAAACAGAAACATAAACGACTCCCCACTATGCACGTAAAAGTAGCAGAAAAGGCACAAAAACCAGATACCTAATTTCTTTAACTTGTTGCTACTTGAATCACTACAGTCCACCTTCAACGTGCTTCCGGATGCGTCTTCAGTTTCAATATGCTTGTTGTTGTCCTCATCTGAACAACCTAATTTGACAGTGCTTTGGGAACTGCTTCCTAAGCAATTGTTTTCTACCAGACAGCTAAGCACTTTGATAACTAATTTTTCAGCCTTGGAACAGTTTCTAAAGGTCTCGTCATGTGTGTACTCTTCAAAAATTGAGCAGACATCCTCTTTAACCTGCTTACATCAGAAAAAGTGATCAACAAACAAAGAATGCTGTGATAAGAAATTGTGCGTTTTAAAAAAAATTATCACCTTCTCATGGAGAGCGAAATGCTGAAATGAGTCGATGGACTGCCTTAAATTGTTGAGTGGGAAAGTAGTGCTCGATGTTTTATTTGATTCTCTTTTTGCATAACACGTGTCTTGTATGTCTTTGATCTTTAACCAAAAAATAAATGTGGAAACCATGCATTAGTGCAAAAAGAAAGAACATTCAAAAATTAAATAGAAAGAGAATTAAGACAGAAGATAAAAAGCAAAAGGTCTAACATGAAGCTTGCCGTAAAAATTATCATCATCCATATCTTGTTTAATGTGCTCCTTTATCATGTCGCCCTTCCAGACCATTATTCTTGGCATAGTGAAATTAATTTGCACTCTCCCAAAGTCTAGGAAATCCAAGTAACGTACCTGACCGTACAAAAAACAAAAGAAAAGAGGTACATCAAAACAGTCAGTGCACTTCACTCTAGTACAGTAAAGAAGGTCGGTATTAGTTGCATTGAAAAACGTGGTTTGGTAAAAACGAACTAACCGCTAGGTAGTAGTTGCAAACTGCCAACGTCGAGGATGAACCTTGGTATTTTTTTATGTAGAACAAAGTTGACTGCTGAAGGAATTTGCCCCAGTTGTATTCTTTTATCTTCTCAGTATCAATCAAACCTCCTATGTACGATGTGCTTGGCTTGGTACTTGATGTTGGGCAGTAAAAAGTTGCCATGGCAACACACATGAAGCATCTCAGGAACTCGTCCTTTTGCTGGCCTTTCTTCAATATTAGCTCACCGAAGAACTTTATTGTCGGCATCTCTGACAAACCAAAAAAAGCCAAGAACTGTATTGTTGAAGCCTTGCATTCCGAAGGGACAGGAATGCCTTTGGTTGGTACTCCAAGAACTTGCCCAAATGACTCTGCATTGATCTGAATGAACTTGTTATCAATTGCTATGTCTTCATTGTTGACATCAACATGGTCAGCAAGCCACTGCACAAAAGACCATGGGACAGCACCACCATCAAGCTCAAGGATTGCTCCAAAATCTATGTCCCGTAGGAACTTCCTTTGCTCATCTTCAAGACTTTTGATGATTTGATTGAGATAGTTGACATTATATCTGCTTTTTGCCACGCTCACATCCTTGTCAACCACTTGTCTCCCCTGCCTTCTATCACGTGTCACTTTCTGCCATACGAAAAAACAGTAGGAAACAAAAACGTAAAGAACACAGAAAAAACTTGCTATCCAGAAAATAAAAATAGATTAAGATATAACCATTCTCTTTGATATTGGCACTTTGCTTTGCCTGCGAGTTCTCTTCAGGCTTCTTTGAACCTGGACATTATAGAAAAGCCTCACTTCCAAAAACACTGATTTGCGCAGACATAGAAAAATGTCTACTACTTCACAACTATGCTACATATGTTACACTTAGCACTTATATTTTACTCAGGTAACAAAACACAAAAAACAAGTGACACGAGCAAAAACAAAAAATACAGAACTCTTGCAGAGAAATTTACAAAAAGTCAGACTTACAATTGTGCTTACTGCCTCTAGAAATACTACATCATCATCAGTTTCAGATGCAACCTGTAAAAAACAAAAAAATTAAAAAAGACCGAAAAAAGGCAAAACACTCAGCAGGCATTAGCACATATAAGATGCGAGTTTTGTGCTGGAAGTAAAGCGGCCGTGCAATTCATCTTTACCTCTTCGCCACTGCCAGATTGGTCTTTATCCATTTTTACCTATGCTATTCTCTTTCCCACCTGTAGGAAAACAAAAATTGTAACAACATAAAACAATCAGACCAAGAAAACATCTATAAAAAACATACGATAAGAAACCCACTATAACCTATATGCACAATTTATTCGCTAATGCTTGTGTCTGCTTGTAACACTAGCTACAGAAAGCTTTCAGTACAGTTATTTTCTATGCATCATGAAAACCCAGTTTGAAAATCTAGAGGCTGGCAGTTACAACGGAAAATTTTGTTGCCATTCACTGCAGGCATGGCTTGCTCTTTTGGAAATTTGGTGACCATGCTTGATCTCACGCCCACACCGACAGCACACACACTGACAACAATTCCGCCACAAAAGCAAATCCTTCGACGAACAATTGTCAAGTCCATACGCTCTCTCTAATCGCAAAGGCAAAGCCACAAAAAAAATGATATAAAAAAGAAGGTCCCAACTGATAACAAAAATGTGGCTACAGAAGCCCAAGCACCCACACAAATGCACTCTCATTTTGTAGCTCATCCTACACAACCAGTACAAGCATCAACACAGGGAAAAAAATACATGAAACCACTTCTCTCCCACAGACACTACATGCACAAAGCATAACAAACCAGGGAGTTCGCCCTCCACCCCACACCTAGAGATACACTCCTAGTGAACACAAAATTCATACAGCTGCAAATCAAAAACAGAGGAATCTACCCGCAAAATGCCTTCCTCTACGATTCAGTCCATACCTTAATCCACTCTACGATCGCATAGATACACTCCTAGTGAACACAAAAAACATACAACTGCAAATCAAAAACAGAGGACCGTCACATACTTCTCTACCAATCCACTCAATACAGTGATTAAGAAGGTTCAGGTAAGAAGGTGCACACGCCCCTTAAGCGATTCAGAATTAAGGGAGAAGGGGTTCAGGTAAGGAGGTGGGCGGGACTGGATATATTACCTGCAGATCTCGCCCTCCGCCCGTCTGTGCAGCGACGCCGGCTGCGACGAGCTCGCCGCCCCACCGTGACACTGGGACAGACAGATCTGCTTCAGAGAACTCCGGCCACTCGCTTGGATGTAGGAGCACGGGACTGAACGATGTCGATATTACCTCCGATGCACCTTCTACCTCCCCCCAACCCCCGCCCCCCGCCGTGCAGCCTCGACGCCGCCCCGCCGATAACCTCGTCGCCTCCGTCTCCTCTGCTTATCCCCTGCCTCTTCACGATTCCCCTCCTCCACAGTGAAATGATGGACGTTATTCTCTGTCCGGACGTATAGAAAACAACGCAAAGGGACAACGCGATCGCACGGCTAAGAACAGACTGATCGGACGGTCGAGAAATCAGCTGTGACTTAACAGAAAAACAGTCGACTGTGACATAGCAAATCCGTTAAAAGAAAACGGTTTTGCTATTTCTCAGCTAGCTGCTTTTTTAACCGATAGATGTGTGTGGAGATTCGTGTATGTCTTGGTCTTTTTTTTTCTCCTTTGTCTAGACTTTGGATTGCCTGCATGGGCCGGTATTCGACTCCATCTATTTCATGCTGCCTTTTATGTTTTGTTGGGCTGGTTTTGCCGAGGAGACTTGGGGCCTTTTTTCGTATTCTTTTGTTGTTGTTTTGTGTGTTGTATTTTTTTCTGGATGTGTATCGCATCCTTTCAAATTTTTGTGGACGCGTATTTTCACGTGAGTTTTTTATGTCTTTTCATCTATCTGTATTAATTAATTTGTTGTTTTAAATATGGAAATACTACCGTTGCAATGTCTTTTTTGAATATGGAAACCCTATTTGCAACTAGAAAACATTTCTTAGTCACAACCTGGTAAAAATGTCACAGTTGCAACCCCACATGCAACTTGATTTTTTTTTCCAGCTATAACTGATTTCTTTAATTACAATATATTTTATTTCAAGCGACAACTTTTCCACGACAAAAACAGCTAGCTAGGCACGAGATGAGATGTGAGCGGAGGAGCAGCTAGCTGCTTCTTCCCCAAATATACTACACCTTTCTAGACACAGAGTTTCTACTTACGCATGATAATCACACCCCAAACAATCAACCACACGTAGAACCGACATATGGCCTCGACATCTCTACTATCATTCATCGCCTTAAGATAGGAATCTAGAAAAATAACTGATTGTTCGATTTTACTTTTGCCATCACCGAAAATAATGTTCTCCACCAGAGAAACAAAAATTTAGCCCTCATGAATTCATTAGACTGACTTGGTAGTACTAGCATCCAGTCCGGACCAGTGTACCACGGTGCTTGATCATCAGGTAGCAAACAGTCTTCTTTTAATCTGTGTTGAAGTGCTCTCGCTTTAGTGCAGTTAGTCATCGCATGGTGATTTGTCTCTGTCTCCACTCCGCTTATTGTACACGTCGGCAGATAATCCATGCTCAGCATTGTAACACCTGGGGTGTTACCCTAATAGGAAGTGGTTGTTTTCTTTTGCTTGCATCACATGATCATTGCATTCTGTTTTTTTCAAAACAAACCAAAATTCAAAACCATTTAAACTTTCACACCTTGCTCAAAATTTCCAATTTCAAAATTGCAAACTAAACCACTCATTTGTTTTTCAATAGTTTGAAGTTGTTTTGATCAAATTGCTTGTTAATAAAAAATTTCCCTGTTATTAAAACCCTAATGGCAAATTCAAAAAAATCCAAACCAAATCAATCCTACTCATCATATTTCAATATGGGTTTAAAGATTAAAATTTGGCAAACAAATTAAACTCAATAATGTTTGTATGATTGCTTGAGCTTATTAAATAGAATTTGATTATTTCCAAAATTCCCAAATCAAAACATTATTTGAAATTCAACTAACCACTTGAAAATCAAACTAATATTACCAATCTTGAAATCAATAACTAAACTTGCTTTTAATTATTGTTTTGCAAATTAATAAACTTTACTTATCAAATAAACAACCTCAAACCCTATTTGGCAATTCCAACTAACAACTTAAAATCAATTAAAATGTCCAACCTGTGAAAGTAAAGTTAGCATCTGCTTTTATTTTATGTTTTGTAAATTAATACAAAAATATTGCATAACAATTTAAACACCCCAAAACCCCAAGCCATTCTATCTCCCTTTCCTATTCTTTTCTTACAAGCAAAAAAATTGGAAAGAAAAAAAAATCAAAAGCAAAAATGGAGAGAGAGGCAGCCCACCCCCCCTTTCCCTTTTCATCCCCCCAAGCCCATCTCTTTCTGGCCCAGTACCTCTTCCTGTTGTCGTCTTCCTCCCCCCCTGTACGACTCCATCTCATCCCTCTGATCACCTCTCCCTCCACCGATGGGCGCCGTACCATTGCTCCTCCCTCCTTAAATCCACCACCCTACCCTCTGCCTCACCTAATCCTAAGCCCTAGCCCCATCCTCCTGCGCCGCCATCCCTCTCTTCCCCTTCGTCTAGCTGCCCCGCTCCTCCTCGTTCTGTTCCTCTGAAAACCACCGACAACAGCAGCCCCAACCACCGTCACCCCCCATCGCCGTGGTCACCTCGAGGAGCATCTGGGGCTGGGAATGGAACCACGGCGTCTTCCTGGACCTCCCCGTCCCCTCGACGCCTGCTGGGAGTCCCTGTGGTGGCCGCGCCGTCGCCGGCCACCGTCGCTTTCCTCTCCGTCGACAGCGCCTCGTCGACGAGCACCGAGGTGAGTGCTCCGTATCTCCCCTTCCCCTCTCCTGTCCGCGTCTCCACACGCCCTAGGCACGCACCGCACGCACACCGCGAGCCCACCACCACCCCGTCGTGCCCCGCCGGTGATCTGCCGTCGATCGGTGCCGCTATTCCGTCAGGTTCAGAGTTCATGTCGAACAAAATTCAGTAAACGCGTTGCTGTTCCCTCTTATTCAGGCATATACCCCTTCAATCACAACAGCGTCAGTACCGCAGTGGTACTGCTCCACGGAGCGCTCGCCCCACGTCGCGCGTTCGATTCCCACGGCCGCGGCCCTTTTCCTCCTTTTTAACCGTGCGCGGGGGTTGGGCCCACTAGTCAGGGACCTGGCATGCCACCTCAGCCCGCACCAGCCTCGTTGGCACCCCGCGTGGCACCGGGCCCGCGCGGCAGCCTCTGTGGCTGGGGTGCGCTTCGGTGCACAACCAGATCCAGATCTGGATCTGGCTAGTTTTGCACCAAGCCCCCTGCGTGTTTTCTTTTTTCGCACAAAGCCCATGTTCCAATGTTTCCTTCACAGTTAAGCCCCTGCTTTTTATAGAAATAACCCTAAAATTCAAATGGATATAATTTCTAATTTATAAATCCAAATCATACAAACTTTATATGTATTCCACTCCAAATTTTCTGTACTTTCTAAATATGCAATTTGTTTTCTGTTTTGCACAATTCAAATTGTTTCAAATTTCAAATTTAAACAATTCATCTCAAATTTGGTTAATTCCATAATTAATTCATACTTAATTCAAATAATCCAAATAAAATATGTTTTTCAGTCCAAATTCAATATACTTTGTGTTTATCAACTTTGTTTTGCAATTTGGGCAATTAAAATTAATGTTATTTAATAATCCTTAAACATGACCAATTAAATGGCATAATTAATAACTTTCAAATGGTTGCTCCAAATTAAATACTCAAAACATTAATTTCATCCAAAATCACATGCCACACTTGGATGTCAACTTTGTTTTCTGGTTTGCAACAATTAATTTGAATAATTGTTCCATCTCTTATTTAATGCAATTAAATTGGTAACATGCTCAATTAAATCATTTGAAATTGTTTTCCAACAAACTAAATATGTTTTCCATGCCAAATTGAACCACCTAATCAAATATAAACTTTGTTTCCTGTTTTGAATAATTAAAAGTGGTTAAATAATTTAAGCCTTGTTTAATTCATTTAAAATTGCTAAATTAATAACTTGCTCAAATTAAATTATTTTTGAACATGCAAAATATGTTTTCAAACCATCAAAGTATCAACTTTTCAAATGTGAATTTGAATTTATGTTTTGAACAAATAAAAATTCAATTAAATTCAAACTTGTTTTAAATTCATTTAAAACTTGTTTAATCTTGTTTAATTCAAAATTAAATCATTGTAATTCCTTTTTCAATAATTGAAACATGTAATCCACCTAAAATTTTGTGTTATAATCAAATATGAACTTTGTTATCTGTTTTGAACAATTTAACTTGATGAAAATAACAAATGCTTGTGTGACACCTTAAAGTGACCAAAATTCCCAACACTTAATAAGTGAATTTCAAAATGGGCACACCTTATTTCCAATTGGTTCTATTGTTGTTATTTTGTTGTTTTCCTCATCCATGCATCATACTAAACCACTTTCACCTGATGATTAGTTGGAAAACAATTTGTTTCAACCATAATTCATGGGGTTTTCATATGCAACTCCAATTGCATATGGGTCCATTTAAATCTGTTTATCTTGTCAACTAGTTTACCTTGATGCATCTTTAAACTTGTCATGCATCCATATCTTGATCATGCTGGATCTTTTGCCGTAGTAGTAATTGTTGCATTCGGTGTTTGTTCGAGGTTCATTGCTTCTTCCCGGATAGGACGTTGAGATGATGTGAGCAACGACAAGTTCTGCTACCTTGCGGGATCTCAGGCAAGTATACTCACTTGCTGCCAAATGGCTGCCTTTCATCACTTGTTACCGATTCTTTCCGTTGTTCTTATTCTAGCCTGTTGATACGATGCTTGTGTCTCGATCCTATTATATGTTACCTTGCAGCCATGATATAGCCATTCCTTCCACTTCCTATTAACTGTTGATTGTTTACCTCGTTGGCCTTCGTGTCGTAGCTGCATGCTTAGGGTTGCTTTTGCTCGAGTCTGTTGTCGGTTACTTCTTTTACTATTATCGTTCTGGGGGCTCGATGTTAATCAATCAATCCTGTTAATGCTAATGGTAATAATAATTTGATGATAAGGCACCGGCAGGAGGCCCTAAGTGGTTTTGAGGCCTACTAGTGTCGACCCTAATAGGAAAAGGGTCTTGTCTACTGATCCATGATGAGCGCACTACCCGCATGTGGGAAGCGAGTATGGGCGCCCCCCTCAATTTGACTCGATTCGCATCTCGTCCAAATCGCCTCATTTAGTTCGGGTTTTCGATTTGCTGCATGCATGATCTTGCGAGCCCTTGGTACCCGGGTGGAACTTTCGTAGTCGGCATATAGGGGGACACGTTCTTAGAGTGCTATGAGGGTCCATTTTCTTCTGGGCTCGATTAGCCGTGCGCCCAAGGTGCTTTGGGCTTGATGCGAAGAAGAGTTGGGTTGTGTTGAGTACCTCGCTTGGTGGGTTGATCCCCCGTCTGGCGGGTTATTCTTACGTGTACGGCCAAATTGGTGCAACCCTGCAGGGATAATCTTCTCGAGAAGCCGTGTTTTCCGCGGTTATGGATTACTTGGTGAAATTACTGGCTAACAAGTACTCAGGACAACTTAAACCTAATGATTAACAATCTTACACCCAATGATTAACAACTTGACTAGTAATAGGCTTATTGACACAATAATCTGAACCATCATTAATCCAACTGGGTGAGTTATCCTCGGATTGCTTCTTCGGATAAGGGGCGAGATCCAGGATGGGTTTGTTTGAAGTTATCTTTCAGTTGGTTACAATACTCGATCTTATCTTCTTTCTGTTAGCCGGAATTTGTAGTATCCCTCTGTAGTTGGTTAGTGCAGCCTGCTGTCGCTTATTTGCAATAACCCCTTTCTTTCCGTTGATCCCAAAGTATTTGTATCTTGCGATGATTGGCTACGCCGGTATCTTGTGAGTATGGTTTATCCACTTGCCAGTACTTAACCGTACTGACCCACGAATCTCTTTCGTGGCTGCATATTCAATATTGCTGTCAACGGGTTTGAAGTCTGACGACGTTAGCTTGGGAATCCCTCCGGCTTGGCCTGGGCAGGGATTGGACGCTCTCGGTTATCTTCAGGACTCTTAGTCCAATTTGTATCTTGTCCGTAGCCGGACGTTATGTTGTTTCTTCCGCTGTTATTTGGATCCTTGTATTGTATCAGTTGTATCCCTGACTTGTTTGAGTCATCTTGTAAATCTCTTTTCTGTTGTTGTTGTGGATTATTCGTGAACTGTTGTAATGTTATCATAAGTGGCAACCTGGAACCGGTTATTATGCGGATTTGGCGGGAATGCTGAAATCTGCATAGTGCGCGATCTCGGGGCGTCACAAGCATGGACCCCAAGGGTACCAGTTGCTAGATCAGATTCCAAACATTTCTATCTCTAGTCGGGTAGCTGCTCTGACCTTCATGGCTGCATCCTTCCCTTTTTCTTGGATGTCAAGTGCTAATCTTTATGCACTTCTAACTAGTAAACAAGATATTCTTCTCTCAGCTCCATGCTAGAAAGTCCTCTCCATTTAAATCTAGAATTTCAATTTTCAGAATCTCATCCGCATCTGGCGGATTTTTTTTCTCTGACCAAATCTACATTCCAGCTTTTATGGACTCGCACTACAAGAAATATGTTGATACATGACCCTTTTTTATTGACCATGGATGAATTTGTCATAGATCCATGACCATGTTTAATCTGTTGGTCATGACATGTTTGGGCGGGACTAAACACATGACTTTTTTGCCAAAAAAGTCATGATTTTCTTTAACAAGATGGTCATAGGACATGATACCTGGTGTATGACCCTTTTTTTGCTTATCTAAGACTAAATTAATTGGTCATGCGTTTGTTGGCAGTAATATTTGCCTATGTATTATGTCCACGTGTCAATTTTTGCCTATGTGTCATGTCCAGGTGTCAATTTTTGCCTATGTGTTATGTCCACGTGTCAATTTTTAATCATCCATAGAAAACAAAGAAAATGTTGGCAGTAACTTTTTCCTATATATCATGTCCACGTGTCAATTTTTGTCTATGTGGCATGTCCACGTGTCAATTTTTGCCTATGTGTCATGTCCAGGTGTCAATTTTTACCTATGTGTTATGTCCACGTGTCAATTTTTAATCATCCATAGAAAACAATGAAAATGTTGGCAGTAACTTTTTCCTATATATCATGTCCACGTGTCAATTTTTGTCTATGTGGCATGTCCACGTGTCAATTTTTGCCTAGGGGGACATGACCGTTCATACCTAGGGGTTGAATCTTGATGAACTCTTGGTGTATCTATGTTGAAATAGGTAACTGGGTACCTAAAAATGATTTTTTCAAAAAATCACGAGCAAACTACGAGGCACCTGTAGTTCAAATTTGGCCCGGTTTCAGCGGAATCGGTAGAAATTTGTCTTTTTCAAAGGAGGTGTATTTTGAGCTATTGAGAGGTAGTTAACTTTTTATTTGTAGATAAAATATGACATAATATATTTAGAATTTTACTTTGTACATTTTTGCAACATATTTTGTGTATGTGCTTCACAAAAAAATTCAATTTTGACACTCCGGAAGTGGAAAATGGTATTTTATTCAACGAAAAATAAAACCTTCTTCGTGAACATTGTTATCTGTACCAATATGCATCTTTGGGTGGAATATGGAAACATTTAAACAAACTATGCCATGGATGTGGCCAAAACATCCGTCATTTGGCCCGAAAGCCATGAATGTTCGTACGAGATAGGTCATTTATGTGAACACATTTTCCACCAAATTGTCATATTCCAAGTTTATTATTTTTGGTGGATACTAGGACATATATAACAACACCACGCGAAGATCTTGCATCGTTTCGAGTTTTTTTAATTTTCTGGAATTTTCAAAGCCGGTTTCGGGAAACGGTCAAAACGGGGGACATGACCGTTCGTACCTAGGTGTTGAATCTTGATGAACTCTTGGTGTATCTATGTTGAAATAGGTACTTGGATACCTAAAAATGATTTTTTTCAAAAAATCGCGGGCAAACTACGAGGCACCTGTAGTTCAAATTTGGCCCGGTTTCAACTGAATCGGCAGAAATTTGTCTTTTTCTAAAGTGGTGTTTTTTGAGCTATTGAGAGGTGGTAAGTTTCTTATTTGTAGATCAAACATGACATAATATATTTAGAATTTTACTTTGTACATTTTTGCAGCATATTTTGTGTATGTGCTTCACAAAAAAACCCAGTTTTGACACTCCGGGAAGGGAAGATGGTATTTTTATTCAACGAAAAATAAAACTTTCTTCGTGAACATTGTTAGTTGTACCAAGATGCATCTTTGGGTGGAATATGGAAACATTTAAACAAACTATGCCATGGATGTGGCCAAAACATCCGTCATTTGGCCCGAAAGCCATGAATCTTCGTACGAGATAGCTCATTTATGTGAACATATTTTCCACCAAAGTGGCGTATTCCAAGTTTATTATTTTTGTTGGATACTAGGACATATATAACAACACCACGCGAAGGTCTTGCATCGTTTCGAGTTTTTTTGAATTTTCTGGAATTTTCAAAGCCGGTTTCGGGAAACGGTCAAAACGAGGGACATGACCGTTCGTACCTAGGTGTTGAATCTTGATGAACTCTTGGTGTATCTATGTTGAAATAGGTACTTGGCTACCTAAAAATGATTTTTTCAAAAAATCACGGGCAAACTACGAGGCACCTGTAGTTCAAATTTCGCCCGGTTTCAGCTGAATCGGCAGAAATTTGTCTTTTTCTAAAGTGGTGTTTTTTGAGCTATTGAGAGGTAGTAAGTTTGTTATTTGTAGATCAAACATGACATAATATATTTAGAATTTTACTTTGTACATTTTTGCAACATATTTTGTGTATGTGCTTCACAAAACAAGCCAGTTTTGACACTCCGGGAAGGGAAGATGGTATTTTTATTCAACGCAAAATAAAACTTTCTTCGTGAACATTGTTAGTTGTACCAAGATGCATCTTTGTGTGGAATATGGTCACATTTAAACAAACTATGCCATGGATGTGGCCAAAACATCCGTCATTTGGCCCGAAAGCCATGAATCTTCGTACGAGATAGCTCATTTCTGTGAACACATTTTCCACCAAAGTGGCGTATTCCAAGTTTATTATTTTTGGTGGATACTAGGACATATATAACAACACCACGCGAAGATCTTGCATCGTTTCGAGTTTTTTTGAATTTTCTGGAATTTTCAAAGCCGGTTTTGGGAAACGGTCAAAACGGGGGACATGACCGTTCGTATCTAGGTGTTGAATCTTGATGAACTCTTGGTGTATCTCTGTTGAAATAGGTACTTGGGTACCTAAAAATAATTTTTTCAAAAAATCATGAGCAAACTATGAGGCACCTGTAGTTCAAATTTGGCCCGGTTTCAGCGGAATCGGCAGAAATTTGTCTTTTTTGAAAGAGGTGTATTTTGAGCTATTGAGAGGTAGTAAGTTTGTTATTTGTAGATCAAACATGACATAATATATTTAGAATTTTATTTTGCACATTTTTGAAACATATTTTGTGTATGTGCTTCACAAAAAAAGCCGGTTTTGACACTCCGGGAAGGGAAGATGGTATTTTTATTCAACGAAAAATAAAACTTTCTTCGTGAAAATTGTTAGTTGTTACAATATGCACCTTTGTGTGGAATATGGTCAAATTTAAACAAACTATGGCATGGATCTGGCCAAAACATCCGTCATTTCGACCGAAAGCCATGAATCTTCGTAGGAGATAGCTCATTTATGTGAACACATTTTCCACCAAATTGTCGTATTTCAAGTTTATTATTTTTGGTGGATACTAGTACATATATAACAACACCACGCGAAGGTCTTGCATCGTTTTGAGTTTTTTTGAATTTTCTGGAATTTTCTAAGCCGGTTTCGGAAAACGGTCAAAACGGGGGACATGGCCGTTGGTACCTAGGTGTTGAATCTTGATGAACTCTTGGTGTATATATGTTGAAATAGGTACTTGCCTACCTAAAAATGATTTTTTCAAAAAATCACGGGCAAACTACGAGGCACCTGTAGTTCAAATTTGACCCGGTTTCAACGGAATCGGCAGAAATTTGTCTTTTTCGAAAGAGGTGTATTTTGAGCTATCTAGAGGTAGTAAGTTTGTTATTTGTAGATAAAACATGACATAATATATTTAGAATTTTAGTTTGCACATTTTTGAAACATATTTTATGTATGTGCTTCACAAAAAAAGCCGGTTTTGACACTCCGGGAAGGGAAGATGGTATTTTTATTCAACGAAAAATAAAACTTTCTTCGTGAAAATTGTTAGTTGTTCCAATATGCACCTTTGTGTGGAATATGGTCAAATTTAAACAAACTATGCCATGGTTGTGGCCAAAACATCCGTCATTTCGACCGAAAGCCATGAATCTTCGTAGGAGATAGCTCATTTATGTGAACACATTTTCCATCAAATTGTCGTATTTCAAGTTTATTATTTTTTGTGGATACTAGTACATATATAACAACACCACGCGAAGGTCTTGCATCGTTTCGAGTTTTTTTAAATTTTCTGGAATTTTCTAAGCCGGTTTCGGAAAACGGTCAAAACGGGGGACATGGCCGTTGGTACCTAGGTGTTGAATCTTGATGAACTCTTGGTGTATCTATGTTGAAATAGGTACTTGGCTACCTAAAAATGGTTTTTTCAAAAAATCACGGGCAAACTACGAGGCACCTGTAGTTCAAATTTGACCCGGTTTCAGCGGAATCGGCAGAAATTTATCTTTTTCGAAAGAGGTGTATTTTGAGCTATAGAGAGGTAGTAAGTTTGTTATTTGTAGATAAAACATGACATAATATATTTAGAATTTTAGTTTACACATTTTTGCAACATATTTTATGTATGTGCTTCACAAAAAAAGCCGGTTTTGACCCTCCGGGAAGGGAAGATGGTATTTTTATTCAACGAAAAATAAAACTTTCTTCGTGAAAATTGTTAGTTGTTCCAATATGCACCTTTGTGTGGAATATGGTCACATTTAAACAAACTATGCCATGGATGTGGCCAAAACATCCGTCATTTCGACCGAGTTTTCTAGGCGTTTTGGTGATTTTTTTGCGGGGTTGCAGGAAAGGCGTACGACATATTTCCTATATTAGTTATATTTTTAATCTCAATTGTGTCATGTTATTTAAAAACAATTTCGATATATTTCCTATATTAGTTACATTTTGGACAACTAAATAAACCCCATAATGGTAATATCTTATTTCCCTCCCAAATTCCCCCCCTAACTGAAAATTAGCGCCCATTTGGGACCAAATTAGACATTCGCCACGTCTCTGAAAATATTCGGTCGAGTAGGTGGTCCCACTTGCAGCCACCCGGGGAAAATGAATCGTGTGAAAATAGGAAGCGCGAGGAGCTGAAATATTGGAGACCCGCGGCGCGATAACCCTAGCTTTCACTTCCACCACATCGCCGCCACCAGATCCAATCGATAGCTCCTCTCCATCGACCGCCGTTAGCTCAGAGGGGTCGACCACGTCCTCCATCCTCCGCAAGCGAAGCACCGCCGCCTGTCAATGAAGTCACGGCCACGAGATCATCGTGGAAGAGATCCCTCGGCGCAATCCGTGGTACCTCAGATCTCTTGCAGCCTGTAACTGATCTGGCATCTCTGGCCTCAGATCTCTTGCTCCTCGTCTTTGATTTCTCTCTACGTTTCTTCCTTTTTTGGAGTTCCACTGATAAATGCTTGTCCCTTTCTATTTCATCTTCTGCAGATGTTACCTGCTCGGATCTTGGAGTCCTGGTCCTCGCCGCTGCCGGTTCCAGCCGCCTGGAGCTCGTCGTCCCGACCAAAAGACTGTTCTGGCATCAGTTCTGGCGAGCAGGATGGAGCTCCTGCTGCTACACCGATTGTGACGCGGGAGACCAGGAAGTGACACTGACGACCACAACAGCGGTGGCAGCCTTCTCTTCCACTCTTCGATGGAAGATCCCTGGTCGTCTCGCAGAGAGGCTTCAGATCCGGCGGCACAGCCCTCACGGCTCCATAGGCTGCACAGCATCCATCGAACCATCCCAGGTTATGTCTATCTCCCTCTCTGTTTTCTCTCTCCGATCTGTGCCAATACAAAATAGGCTACACCTTGGTCTGCCGGCGGCTGTTCGTGGTGGCGCTCAACCTTGGTTATTGCTTTGTCACAGGTTCAGCATCTGAGAGCTGTTCTTCACCGCGTTGCTCAAGTTCTCCGCAGAGGGGTTCAAAGTCCCGCCCCAGACCAGCCCCATCGTCACCAACGGTACGCCCATCCCCTCCCCCTTCCCCTTCCATGGGGACATCGTTTCTTGCTTGCTGCAGAGGATTGGATGGTCTCTTTTCTTGCTTGCTACAGCAGCAGGGGAATGAATTCCGGTCTCTGGTGGTGCTGTCTCCAACTGATGAATGGTTCTCATAGCTTAGCTTTTGTAGTTCCCTCCCTTTGCCTTAGGCTTGTGCTGCTGTTGCTAGGACTGATCGGCGTATGGAAGTTCCTAGTCTGATTTGGCAACATGGCATGAGATATATGTACTTTTAATACTGAAGCATTGTTGTTTGTGAAGTAGGATGCCTCAGTTTATGATTTCTCAAGTGTACTAATTCACTCTGGACTGACAATTATTTCTGTAGTTTTAGAAATTAGGTGCTAGAATTGATTTACTTTTCTGCTAGCTATAGTCAACAAAGTTGAAGAGACTGCATATGTTCTTTCAACTGCTGAACGCTCATCTTGCTAAACCGTAAACTCTGCATTGTTTTGTCAAGTACCACGTCTAAAACTTGGGCTTACCCGAACCAAGTCTAAACCTGGGCTAGTAGCTGTTGATGAAACTTCATGTATTCCCTAGTCTCAGTATGCCTCTGGAAGTTGAACAGCAGCAGCAGTACAACTGTAGAAGCACTCTACTCACTTGTCACTGCATATATACTTGTTATGTTCCATACTGTCATTGTTAGTGTAGCCAATTACTCTAACCTGCTCATATTCATGTGACTGGTATGGAGATCGACAATTTTCACTCAATTTAGTTATGCAAATTTGATTATACTTCAACACTGCATGCATGGTCATTGGTACCTACTGTCCTAAAATTGATTTACCGGTGCACTGCTATATAGCTACTTGCCTTTCCTGTGCTAAATAATTTAGCGCCACTTAACACTCTCTCTAGAAAAGTATAGTACATAATATTCACTAAGCCTGTCATTTTAGTATATCTGTTTGTTTATTCTCCATTCCATGCAGTATGACAGCCTCACCAAGGCCGCTAATCCCTCCCCTTTTGACTCAGATGTTAATTTCTTCACTTATGTTCACCTTCATCTTGTTTCCCAGATGTCGGAGTGTTGAAGATACTGACGCCCAAACAATGTGAGCTGCCCCTTAGACCGTTACTCCAACAAGGAGACCTACTGGGTTCCAGATTATGTGAAGGTATGTTACTGTTTCTAGCATGTGACAGTACTTCTGGAAGAAACTTATGGGGCTTGACTCATGGATGTGCCCTTAGCGATTTGATCTGCTGCAGTTGTTGTAATAGTATATACAGATCTGACAAACAGAAAAATTCAAGTTGTATTTATATCCATCATCAACATCATTCATGCTTTATGCTTATAAGTTCGGTCTGATAAAAATCGGCAAATGACACAGAAATATAATTATAGCATGTAAAGTACTTATCTAGAAACAAATGATATTCAAGATGCAACTTATGGGTGTTGCAGCATGAACCGTGATGGTGGCATGGTGGTGATGTTTGGGCTCGGCTACAGCACCCTCCGGTGAGCTCCTCGAGTTCCTTTCTTCTCTGGTACCACGTCCATCTCGTCGTGGCTGTTCGTGCTCCTCCTTAATGTGGTGTAGCTTCTATTTAGCTTTTTAACTAGTAAGGATTTGATCTCTGGTTTGGTGGTTGTAGTCTTGGAGATACACCACTCGGTAGTCATTAACTAGTATTTGTTTTTCAGTATAGTTATGCTTCCTTATGGTTCTACTGATATTTATGAACACCAGTTGCCTAGAAATTAGCCTTCTATGTTTTTATTTTATTCTTAACTGGTTTGTTTATAATGTGTAGATGTTGTCCATGCTGAGAAAGCTCCAGGCTCACTGCATTTACAAAAGCTCCAGGCTTAGAAAGCTTCAGCAAGCTGGAACCTGCACCCAGCAAAGAGTAGCTTATTAGAGGTCGTTATTTTTTGATATGTTTGTGTGTATTGGAAAACTGAACACTGCTGTAACAGTTTGGCTGTATTGTGAAATTCTATCTATTTTGTCGCCCCAGTTTGAATGGGATTATTGAATATCGACTTAAGATGTGCCCCGGTTTAAATGAGATTGTTGAATATTGATTGAAAATTACCGATATACAATTGCAACGGCCGACTCCCCCAATAAGAAAATGAACTGAAATCGTTTGGCTTGGCACATGTAGCTGACAACAATTGGCACGAAAAAATAAAAATAAATCTATACTGGACCATAAATAGGCCAAGGCCCAGATTCGAAATGGATGAAAAAGGCCTAGGCCCAGACGAAATTTCACATGAGCCTTTTAACCTGACAACAAATTAAAGGGAAAAAAATTATTGGGCTAAAACATTGGGCTGGCCCATTTGGTGGAGCAGTATGGACTGGGCTGAATCTCTTCAATGACCTAGTCATTTGGTCATAATATTTGCCACGTAGGATTGGCCACGTAGGATGTGACGTGGCTATGGCAGGATATCACATGACCAAATCAGTTGGTCATAGGGTTATGACCCCTCTGATTGGGTCATAGAGTCTATGACAATTCCATTCAATTAGTCATTGACGATCAAATAAGACGCTCGGTATGTGACTTTCCATTTTTGGTCAAAAAGGGGTCATGAATCAACCTACGTGACCTTCTAGTGACAAAAATTGAGGGTCACGTATCAACATATTTCTTGTAGTGTCGGTCTATCAAATCTGAAACCCATTTAAGGTGCAGCCTTTCAAATGATTTTCATGTTTCCTCTAGGTATCCAATTGCCCCGCCATATTTTAATTTTTGAACCCGAGACAACTCTCTGTATCACATATTGTTTCAGTAATTCCAGTCCATGCATAATAGCTTACCAGCATGGCACTAGTAGAAAATAGGCTATAGCCACCATTTTACCGCTGGCAAACAGAGATACACGTTCGCCAGCGCTATTACCGCTGGCCAACAGGAAACCGTGTTCGCTAGCGCTACGCAAGTTACCGCTGGCGAACATGCCATTTTGTTCGCCAGCAGTAACGTTGGGCGTGAGGGTGCGGGCAGCCATATTTACCGCTGGCGAAGAGGGGTGCTGGTTCGCCAGTGGTAACGTAACTTAGCGCTGGCGAACAGGGAGCTGGTTCGCCAGCGGTATGGTTACTGCTGGGCAATTTTGGTTCGCCAGCGCTAACTATACCGCTGGCCAACCACTATTTTGGTTCGCCACCGGTAAGTTTTAAAAAAAATTCCCTCCACACACCTCCCCCCCTGGACCGCCTTTTTTACTTTTCTAAAGCAGAAACGAAAATGATAAAACGTTCAAAAAATAAATTCCTTGGATATGTGGGTAGAGTGCACTGTCTAGTTGATATAGAAAATTTGAAATACTCCATTTGACCTTTTATGCAAAATTCAAAAATAAATCGTAAAACGGGCATAACTTTTGCATACGACGTCGAAAAAACGCGTTTAATATATCAAAAAAATCATGAGCCAATTTCCAATCCAACCTCACCGGCCTTCGGCCTGTGAGGTTTTTTAAGAATCGGCAAATTTCAAAAGGAAAAAAAGTTATTTGAGACAGACTAGATTTTCCTACATAATCAATTTAATTAAATAAATTCAAAATTCAAAAAATAAAAATATTTTTTTTCAGAAAAGATAATAAGGATGTCATATTAGGATTCCTCGTATTCTTCTGATCAATTTAGACATATCATTTGTCGAATTTGGAATTATAGATTTGTAGATATGGTGCAATAGCTAAGAGGATTGATAGTACTATATAGACAAGAAAGAATAAGGTGTTCCTAGGTAGAGCAGTGAGATGAAACTAAGAAGTTAAGCGTGCTCGGGTGGGAGGATGGGTGACCGAGCAGGAGGTGGACATATAAAATTGAAAAATAAAGCAAAAAAAACAAAAAAATTCTACACCGTGAATAAAGGTTCCCCAAATTCAATTGTTTTGAAAATTTGAAAAAAAAATAATGCGAAATTTTTTATTCGTGTTCGCCAGCGGTAACTAGATAGCGCTGGCGAACAGGACTTGTTCGCCAGCGGTAACCTCTTACCACTGGCGGGTTACTGCTGGCGAACACCTGTTCGCCAGCGGTAGCGTTATTTTGTTCGTCACTGGTAAGCCTTTTCCTACTAGTGTGGTGAGGAGTTTTGAATGAATGATTTGTCAATAAGATCACCAACAAGGTAATATTTGGACTTTCATAGCCTCGCTCAAAGGCTATCTGGGTATTCAATTAACGCCCACATTTTTTCGCTAAAAAATCTTTATTGAAAAGGCGAAAGTCCCTAAAACCAGTACCATCTTGGATTTTCGATTTTGTCATTTTATCCCAAGCCAACCAGTGCACCTTTCCTTTTATCATCTTCATCACCCGAACAGAAGTCCTGAATAATGTGAGATAGTTGATCACAAAGTCAGCTGGAAACTGGAAAGCACTCATAGCATGTGTTGGAATTTACTGAGGCACTGATTTAACCAAAGTTCCATTCGCAGCACTCGACATATAATTTTCATACCAAACGAAGCAGTTTTCCTCAATCTCTCTCTTGTCAGTTGAAACATGTCTTTCTTATTCTCCCCTCGAGTACTACAAGGCCTAGATATTTTTCATCAAAACTAGTAGATTCGATCCGCAGAACAGGAGCAACTTTCACTCCATCTTGCTCCGAGCAATGTTGGACCAAGAAAAGTAAGCTATCATCCGCAAATAAGAGATGCAAAATTCCTGGAGATTTCCTGCATATCTTTAGCTCATGCACACCATCTAGTTATGCAATAAGGTAGATAGACCCTATATGACAAAAAATAAAAATATGTGGGATAGGAGGTGGTCCCTTTGCCGCAATCCCCTTGTAGGTTTAAATTTTTTGAGCAATTTACCATTAAACCAAACCGAGAGGCATACCTTATTGACACATGTCATGATCCACTTAATTCATTGTTCTGCAAATCCAAGTTTCCTCATGGCTGACTCCAAAAAGGCCTAATCAACTCTATCATACGCCTTGATGGGATCTAATTTGTAAGCACATAATTTTCAAGCATTTTTTTTATCCCTTTTGAAGAGCATAGATGCACTCAAATGCAATAAGTGCATTATTTGTGATCATACGACCAGGAATAAAAGCACTTTTTTCGGGGAAATGGTGTCTCGTAACAAAGGTCTCATTCGGTTGACTAGGAAATTTTCATTCATTTTATATATTACATTGCAAAGACTTATTGGTCTAAAGTCCTTCGATATTGGTTTTTTTTTCATATTTGGTATCAACACAATAGTTGTTCATTTATACCACTCGGCATAACCCCGTCGGAAAAAAATCTATTAACTGAACTTATAGTGTCCTCTTTGAATGTATCCCAATTCCGTTGAAAAAAAACCATCTGGAAAACCGTCCGGTTCAGGTGCTTTAGTGAGTCCCATTTGGAAAAGGGCATAGCTAATTTCCTAATATGTAAAGGGAGCAAACGGAGTTTCATTCATTGAACCATTGATCATTGGTTCCAATAACTGAGTAATAATTCCTGGTTCCACATTTGGGTCTATAGAATACAGTTCATTGAAGAAATTTGTTGCCACTGTCTCCATTTCTTCCGAAAGATAACAAGCAAATATGTTTGGTGAATAAATTACAGCTCGGAAATTGATAGAGTTGGAATAGAAACTAAACAAAGTGTAGTGTAGTATTAATGTATCCATTACGTAAAACATAATAGACCGTTATCCAACTGCATATATGACTAATAATCCACCTTGAGTGCACTTCTATGCTTGTCGCTCGATGGTATTAAGTTGCAAATGCAACAAATAATTGCATTAAGCACCATACATAATATAAGAAATATTCATAATCATAAAAGACATAAACACCGCCGTTTTACCCTTAGTGGCAACAACACATCCTTGATCTTAGTCGTTGTTATCACTCGAGCCCAGACACTGAGGTGGCATGAACCTACTATATAGCACAAAACCCTCTCTTGGAAATGCAAACAATCACTTGGCCACAATAACCACATGGATCGAATAGCATGCAAGACCTTAAATAAAACATGGATATGATGATAGAAATAAGATCATGTAAGAAACATGAAATATATGATCATAACTTCACATTAGATCTCAGCAAACACAACAAGCAGCAATTACATAACGCTGATCTTGACCATGTTAAACAACTTATCAGATCTATACATGGTAGCACAAGGAGAATAGATAACCATCTAGCTACAGCTATGAACTCGTAGTCCAAGGATGAACTACTCACGCATCGACTTGAAGGCAATCGTGACGGTGAAGAGGCTTATGCTGACGATTTCCCCTCCGGCGGGGTGCCAAAACCGGACCACAGAACCCAAAATTAGGGTTTTGAGATGGCGGCGACTCTGTAGATTTTTTTTGTGAAAAATAATGCCCTCCCAAAGATTTTAGGTCAATGGGGAATTTATAGACGAAGCAGGAAGGCCCTAGGCGCCAGGAGTGTGCCGCTCCACCAGGCTGTGCGTCGGAGGTCTCCTCCTCCCCCTAGTACTTTCCTCCAGCTCCCCTTTGGACTCCGTCTTCGTGTGATGAAAATCTAGCCCCTGTGAATTTTCAGGTTGTTCAAGAATATTTTCAGAACATGTTTTCTGAAATTGAAAACTAGCAAAAAAAACGGACACTGGGAATCTTGTCAATAGATTAGTCCGGAAAAATGCCCTAAAATAATATAAAAGGTAGTAGAAATATGTAGCAATGACATAAAACAAGTATGGAACAATAAAAAAAATTATAGATATGCTATGGACGCAACACACGCCAAGAGCAAGATGATCTCGACAGGGGACGGCTAGTCATGCGCGCAGACCAGCTGTCGGCTTCTTATTTCATTTTTATCAATGCGTATGTATCAATTGTCCTTAGGAACCGTACATGCACCTTTGTTTGGATGCCGGCCAAATATTGTTACAATATTGAAAGCGCAAGTCTGCCAAAAATATTGTTTTGTGTGTTTTTAACAACACTAGTATCATTTTAACGTGATTTGATGTTATAGTTTCAAATGATAATTTTATTAATGGTGGTGAGTTATCCAAAAAGATCAAAGAGAACTACAAGAGATGGAGTTGCTGGAATATATTTCCAGGCCGGAGTCTCCGGGGTCCCAGACTAGAGTCTGCGGGTTCTGGAATTTCCAGCGAAGAGCATGTTGGTGTCACCCACTGGATCCCCTCAAGAAAGTGTGCGTAGAGTTCCCGGAGTTTCCGACCCATGTGGACTCTCCGGTGCGCAAGTGAAAGGACACGGATGTCGCCTAGAGGGGGGGGGGGTGAATAGGCGTTTAAAAATAATTACGGTTAAGGCTTGAATAAATGCGGAATAAAACTAGCGTTAAATTTATCAAGCCAAAACCTAAACAAACTAGGTTCACCTATGTGCACCAACAACTTATGCTAAACAATTCAAACAACTATGTGATAGCAAGATATGTTACTTCAAGCTCGATGGCTATCACAAAGTAAATTGCATAAGTAAAGAGTTCGGGTATAGAAATAACCGAGAGACGAGGAGACGATGATTTATCCCGAAGTTCACTTCCCAATGGAAGCTAATCTCCGTTGGAGAGGTGTGGAGTCACAATGACTCCAAGCGCCCAATGGCTCACCTTATTCTCCTCGTGCCTCCACCAATGCGGAGTGCCACGATCCACTATGGGACCTTTGAGGGCGGTCACCGATCCCGTACAAGGTTGGGGCAATCTCCACAACTCAATTGGAGGCTCCCAACAATATCCCGCGAGCCACCAAAACTCCGAGATAGCAACAAGGTCCGGAGCTACCAAAACTCTGAGACAACAACAACCGTCTAGGGCACTCCAAGTACCCAAGAGGACAAGCTCAAGGGCACTCCAAGAACCCAAGAGTAACAAGCTTCTCAACCTTTCACTCGAACGAATCCTCGTAGAGAACTCAAACCGATGCAACCTATGCAATGGCAAGAACACAAAAAGTGCTCAAATCCTTCACTCTCAAATCCCACCAAAGCAACAAATGCTATGGGGGGAGAAGAGAGGAAGAACAATGAAGAACTCAACAAATGAATCCACAAGATCTAGATCCAAAGACTTTCCCCTCACTAAGAGGAGAGATGGATTGGTGGAATAATAGATCTAGATCTCCTCTCTCTTTTCCCACTAATTGGAGGCAAGAATCATGGAGGAATAGAGAGAGAGCAAGCTCCAAAATATCAACAATGGTGGGGGAAAACTTGCAAAAAGGTTGGGGAACCAATGGGGAAGAAGGCCCCTTTTATAGGCCCCCAAAATCAGCCCGTTGGGGTCATTCTGCCCCACCCCGGCCTCCCGGGCCGGCCAGGCCGGCCTCCAGGCCGGACAGTTCGGGTAGGGGTCCGGCCTACGGGAGCCCACCCCGGCCTGGGGCCGGCCTACCAGTTTTCAGAAAATCTCCTTCACTAAAAAAGCGATATCTTTTGCATCCGGACTCCGTTTTCGATGATCTTGCGCTCGTTGAAATCGTAAGAACGAGCACTACAAGATTATGCAAAGAAACATCATAGTCCATAATTGGATGATAAAACCAAATGATGAAAGTTATTACCTCTCTATAAAGGAACAATCGGTAAAACCTCCAATATCAAAAACGCAATAAGTGTTTCATGCGAAATCCGTTTTTGATGAACTTGAGCTTGTATTGAAGCACATGACAAGCTCAAAAACCACACATGGAGAAAACACAAATAAGAACCAAGAAATGTTATGCCAAGTATGCAAAGGTTTGAGCTCTCTCCGAGTGATGCGATCAAGTTGCTAATATGAGAGCCCCTCTTGATAGTACGGTTATCTATCCTATAATCCGGTCTCCCTCCTAATGCTATGAGACCGGTAAAATAGAAAACCTATCAAGATCATACCTTTGCCTTGAGCATTCCACTTGAGCTAGAATATGACGATCTCGACCTCCTCAAGATGGAACACCTTTCTTGATTTCTTTTTGCTTGGTGAAGACACAAAGATGCTCCCCCATATGCAACTATGGGAGAGGCTCTTTTAAGTATATCTTTACTTTAACATTATCTCCAAAAGAGTGGCAAGCTTCAAGAATGTGATCTCTTCGATATGCTTCCCTTGAACTTGCACTTCTCGAACTTGATGACGATCACAACTTGACGTCATCCACCATGGACTATATGAAATCTTCCTTTTGATGCAAGCCCATGGAAAGATGCCTAACCCCACATAGATATACCACACACACATATAAAGGGTTAGAACACAAAGCTATATGAACAATTACTTACGATACCATGATACCACATGGTACATCTTCTTGCTTTGTGAGTTGATCACTATTAACCATCGCTTAGCACTTTGCCTTGATCAACCTTTTATCTTTTCTTCTCTCTTCATAATAATTATGTCTTGAAGGTAAAGATGAATGTTCACACAATATTCTTCTTCAAGACATACTTGCAATATGCTCAACTCTCTCATGACCAAACTTGGGATATTCACATGAATAGCACCTTGGTCACCACTTGATTATCTTGAATCCAACACATGGACATCAAGTATTGCCTATGGAGAAACTCTACAAGTATAGCTCAATGCAACCATAAGTCCATAGTGATTGTCATCAATTACCAAAACCACACATGGGGGAACCATGCTCTTTCAATCTCCCCCATTTTGGTAATTGATGACAAACTCTTTTACGAGGGTTTATATAATGAATTTTACCTACCATGCAAATAGACAAGCAAGGTTGCATGAGCATGAAAGGAAAATGTTTAAGAACAAAACCAAAATTTCTTAAACCCTCGAAACTTTCTCCCCCATTGGCATCCATTTCCAAAATGGGATCATAGAAATTTTAGATGCCCAATATAGTAAGGGTTCCTCCGTAGGCTATGCACTTCTCATAATATGAGTGAAATCAAATACACTTATCCAATGATGAATAATGGGAGGAACTATACCAAGGATCCAAAGATTGCAAATAAGATGGTATACAAATCTAATATTCTCCTAAAGAGAAGCAAGCAATCAAGAGATCCAACAAACCAAACGAACAAGGTATATTATAGTTTGAGAAAATGAGTGTTTTTAAAGAAAATAGAGGAGCTCCCCAATATTTGTGCATGATTTAGAAATATTGCATTTTGAACGCAAAGGGCACAAAAATGGAATCATAACTCCCCCACTGTTGTTCAAACCTCAAAGCAAGTGCAAGTGATCATAAAAGAAAATAAGGCATATCAATTGGAGTAAGAGATGGTTAAGCCATAAGAGAAGTTACCAATAAAAGGATGGACACCGAACCATTAGGATACAATAAGACATGTAATTCTTATCATGTGTATAAGTTTCTTAAATAGACCACAATCATGATGATGTACATCCATAAAGAAACATGTACATACAATATAGTTACAAAGAGAAAGAGCGAGATATCCAATTCGAAGACATAAATATGATAATAAGATCTTTGCTTGAAAGCATTTTTTTTTGAGGATATGAATGTCCTTCCAACAAAAACACATCAAAGACGTCACAAACATCAATAAGGGAAAAAGAGATAGTTGGGACGTTTTGATAAAAGCAACAAATATCACAAGGAGTAAATATGTTTCATGCCATGATACAACCTACAAAAGGTTGAAATGTTAGAGTATATGCATGAGATAGATACTTGTTACCGAGGTAGCATTGGTGATGTTGTACTATATAAGAATTCATCCATCATCATAGCTTGACTCCAATAAGCATGTATTGATAACACCTTCTTTGTGAATGAGGCAAGCATCCAACGCATATGAAATGTACCTAAAACATATTTAAGTACAAAAATGGTCCCCAAACTCATTGGGTCCAAAGTAGTTACACAAACTACAATATATTGGATTCAATCCACATGAATATAGGCATATAGATAAGAAATTGAATATCATGAACATCTTAGCCAATTTAGGATTTATGGATATTATTCTATATAAATATTGGATCAAGGAAAATAAACATGCCATAACATATACACTAATAATTATGCATGCAATCTAAAGGTAGAAGAAACATTTCATTTTATACCCGGGAGAGAGAAAACGGTCGTTGGGGGGTTCCCCCACTCTGCAGCGCCCAACCCGGCCTAGGGGGCCGGCCAGGCCGGCCTGGGGCAGCCAGGGCCGGGCACAATCCCACCCCGGCCTGGCTCCCAGCCTGAGGCCGGCGTGGAAGGAGAGGGAGGCCGGCGTGGGGGCGTCCACCCAGCCAGCAGCCCGGCCTGGGGCCGGCGTGGGGGCAGGGCGGGGCCGGCCACCCACCCGGGCAGCCCGGCCTGGCACCCGGCCTGGGGCCGGCGGGGGCAGCGAGTGAGGCCGGACCCCCACCCGAACAGCCCGGCCTGGCACCCGGCCTGGGGCCGGCGTGGGGCGTGGCCAGGCAGCCACTAGCCCGGCCTAGAGCCCGGCCAGGCCGGCCACGCAGGCCGGCCACCCCCTTTCACCTTCTCTCTTTCTCCTTTATTCTCCGTTTCTTCTTCTTTCTTTCACATCTTTTTCCGTAGACTTTTCTCTCTTATTGCTGCAACTTGCATGTGGTTTACGGATAGATATGGTTGCACTTTATCCATGATATTTTCTGAGTAAACTTAGGGAACACGTTAGTCCTTCCATATGTTGTGATCAAACACTCAAAATAGGATTTAGGAACATGTCAATCAACTCATGATTGATAAGATACCAATTAGAAAATATATCAGTGTAAAAATAAAATACCAAAGGAAATACTTATCACTTGGGGGATACTAAATAAAAATGCATCAAGGAGTAAAATATTGAGATCCCAATAGACATCAAATGAACCATGTCAAATTCCAAGAGATGTCAATTGAAGCAAATATCTATGAGTGAGATATCAAACTCCAAATAAATAGCAATTAAGGGCATCAAAGCAAAACAAATGAGCATAGAGGATGTCTATGTAAAATATGATCAAAGACTTATCTCATTCAAAACAATAGAATGCAAAACAAGGAATGAGATAACCAAGCCCTCTACACTTTTTATGATGGCACAAAGTAATAAAAAAAAGTTGTGCCTTCCACAAACTCACAAGATATTGATTAAATTACCAATTTAAAAAGATCTAATATCAATTGATGATAACTAGTGTTCAAAAAGAATCTATGATAGCTCCCCCATGATCTATGCATGATTTTTGAATTTTGCACTCAAATGGGATCATCACTCTTCGCATGCATACAATAGAAACTTTCATTAAGTGGCAAGAGATCCAATTGAAAACATAGTGTTCTAAAGGAAGTAATATAGCTCTCCCATGACTTATGCATTATATAGATGTTTGCATTTTAATACAAAAGCACTATAAGGGGATCCTCGCTTTTCTTACAACCATTACACTAGAATTTTGTTTGATTATAACGCATAGATATTCAAGAGTCAAGGAAGACAATGTGAGTTCATACAAAACAATTTCTCGTCGATAATACAAATGGAAGCAAAGCATAATGTAAATATGATCAATAACTTCTACCACAAATATGGTTGTCACTTTTCCAAGGGCAAGGAGGGTATGGTGTTAATTTTAGGTGGTATGTTGCAAAAATATTCGTGATCATGTTGAAACACAAAAGTTTATGGAAAATGATATGAGTTAATTACCATGCTTAAACTAGTAAAATTATCATGCAAAGCAATTCTTAATATATATTGAAGCAACCGGTTTCCCAAACAATAAATACTAGTGCACATTTGAGGAACACCGCACAAAGAAACTCTCTCAAATTCAACAAACCAAAATATGAGATACAAAAAACTCATTTAAGCAAGTATGGAACTTGTTTGAGCTAATCATGCCACGTAGTAACAAGATAATTTAGAATATCAATTCTAAGTGGCATTAACTCACATGTTTCACATTTTCTAGGATTGTAATATGCACATAGCTTATTACTCCCCCATAATGAGATAATCCATTTCTTTTCAACAAGAGGCAAGTGAAATCAAATAAGAGATAATTAATGAACATTGTGAAATTCAAAT